>CM073531.1:9424380-9864380 GCA_037074615.1 Leucaena leucocephala
GATTACAAGTGTTGTAATTTTTCTAAATACGGTCTACGTGTCGTGCCTTCCTCTAATTACTCTCGTACATTCTCTTCTCATCTCACTCCCCTCGAATGTTAAAACGAAGTTTCCTTATGTAATTTTCCTATTCTAATTAGACAGCTCCTCTCATTGGCTTGAGGGGACTTAGGATAGGTGAGCCATATTGTATCATATTTAAGATTATGCATCTTATGCTTATATGTTCGATATGCAAATTGCTTGTATGAGATACAACCGAGATACATGCATCTTATAAACCAGATAGATAATTAAGCCCTCTAATTGAAATCTTAAGTCAAAATGCCATCAATTAATGAACATTTGTCAAAACCTCGATCACTCAATTGTAGGCTCCACCAAAGTGGGTGCATTTGAGTTATCTTGGGGAGATAAGCAAAGAGTAATGGTGCTACTCACATATGTTTGTTATTGTTTAACTTAATTGAGATTATCAAAACGGTTTTGGGTCTCAAGGCATTAGATGGGATTAAAATATGCCGGATCATATGATGATGGAATCCCATAAACATCTAAGAGTTACATTTGATGTAATTGGTAAAGCTGTTACCTACCTAAATAACTTAAAGTTGAGCGTCCTGCCAAAGCGGACTCAAGTTTAAGCCAAATATGGATCTTAGCCCACTAATTATTTCATTGAGGGTTATTTTATTTAGTGGGAGATTGCTAATTCAATTGCATATTTTAATTGTAGAATCATGATGACTAGTAATACTGCTACATTATCGTTGTGATCTGTCCTTGAGAAGGACAAACTCAATGGGACAAACTTTCTTGACTGGTTCAGGAACTTGAGAATTGTTCTCAAGCAGGAAAGAAAGGCGTATGTCCTAGTTTAACCCATTCCTGAGGAGCCAGCAGCCAATGCTCCTAGAGCTCAGAGAGATTCTTATACGAAGCATAAGGAAGACTCTATTGATGTGGGATGCTTGATGCTTGCCACCATGGTTCTGGAGCTCCAAAGAGATCTGGAACACATGGAGGCTTATGAGATGATTGTACATCTTAAGGAAATGTTTCAGCAATAGGCAAGGCAAGAGAGGTATGAGACCACTAAGGCCTTACATTCATGCAAGATGGCTGAAGGTGCATCAGTCAGTACTCATGTCTTAAAGATGAAAAGGTACATTGATCACCTTTAGAGGCTTGGATTTCCCATGAGTGAGGAGTTAGCTACAGATTTGATCTTAAACTCACTCCCAGAAAGTTATGACCAGTTTGTCATGAACTATAATATGAACAACATGGAGAAATCTATTTCTGAACTGCATGGGATGTTTAAAACTGCTGAGCCGACTGTTAAGAAGAAGCCCAGTACTATTTTGATGGTTTAGAAAGGAAAGGGTATGAAAAAGAAAGGCAAGGGCAAGGGGAAGGGTCATGGCTCATATGGTAAGACCAAAGAGTCAGGCAAGCCCGAAACCAAGCCTGCACCAAAGAAGGCAAAGCCTCCAAAGGAAGGAGTTTGTTTCTTCTGCAATGAACTGGGTCATTGGAAGAGGAATTGCAAACTCTACCTTGAAGATCTGAAAAAGAACAAGAAGGATAGCGGGGCTATCGCTTCAGGTATTTATGTTATAGACATTCATCTCTCTACTTCCACTTCATGGGTATTAGATACTGCATGTCGTCTGGGCCACATAAATGATTTGAATCCGACATACCTCTGGCACTGTCGTCTGGGCCACATAAATGAGAAACGCATTTCTAAACTCCATCAAGATGGATTTCTCAACTCATTTGATTTTGAATCATATGATACTTACGAATCTTATTTGTTTGGTAAGATGACAAAAGGGCCACTGATTTGTTGGGCCTCATACATACAGATGTGTGTGGACTGATGAATACAAATGCTAGAGGAGGTTATTTGTACTTCATCACATTCATAGATGATTTCAGTAGATATGGCTACGTCTATCTAATGAAACATAAATTCGAATCTTTTTAAATGTTCAAGATATTTCAAAATGAAGTACAAAACTAGCTTGGTAAAATAATTAAAGCCCTTCGATGTTAAGCAACAAGCCTCAGATAAGTCTCAGCTACGTCTATGTTAAGCAACAAGCCTCAGATAAGTTAGCTCCCAAATCCTCAAAGTGCTTTTTTGTGGGATATCCTAAGGAAACCAAGGGATATTATGTCTACAACCCCACTGATAACAAAGTGTTTGTTGTCAGAAATGGCATCTTTCTCGAATGAGAATTCAAACATCCTTATTTTGTACATCTTAGGGACCATTGGGTAGCATTTAGAACCACTTTCAAGGTCATTGAAGTCCAATTTCTCAATCTGGAGTTTTACTCTTATCGAGTACTGTTCACTATGTAAATTCCAGATGAGTGACCTGACTTCGAAAAATCATAACTAATTCTAGAAAAATCCGAATGCAGTGGTTCAAATTGATACATGAATCTAACTCAATAATATTTCAAGGAAAAATAAATTGTTGACCATTCCTTGTCCAAGTCAACATCAGTCAAAGTTTCAACTTTACTGTTCATCCATCATTTTTCTCCTGAATCCAGCGTTTTTCTATATATCAAATCGAATCTTGGTATGTCTACTATTTATCATAAAAATATCATACATTTATTTAATCATTTACTATTTTTAATTGTAGATCAAGCATTACTATATCACCACGAGTTAATGTTCATGGTGGCAAATTCCAGCAATCAACTTTACATACATATGCATACATCAATCACATATCAATCAAACATGCCAAATAATACTTATCATTAAATAATAAATCTTTATACAATAGGGCATGAACAAAATCCTCGTATCTCTATTACATCTTTCCTTCCTGAAATCCGGCAGTATAACTACTATACTTCATCTGTAAAAAATAACTGATCTTGTACTGATTCGGTAATTCCTGTGAGAACTACCATTCTACATAAGTACCTAGGAAAGACTGGATGAACCGACTAGGTCCACTCACTTCCAGACTCCTTAGACAGTACCTACGTACACAGTACGTATCATCTCCTTATGTTCAGTCTGAAATTCGGCAGCATAACAGCGTCTTACAGCATTCTCAAAATTTACTTCGACATAACCTCTCTGTAATGGGTTATAAATAGAGGATGAGATTCGGGGGAATCTCAGTAGCAAACGGTACTAAACAATGTATGCATTGATGATATTTGTGCTTGCTTGTGATTGTGTCAACACAATGTAATGTGCATGCTTCCATGTGATATATGAAATACAATTGGCCAAGGCAATCATAGCACAGAGCTTCAACAATTACAGATTAACAACAATCAATCAAGTCATAACACAATCAATCATACATACAAGTTAGGGTAAGTTTACTACCTGGCTAGTTTAGCAGAACTCTTGCTTCTCTATATTGCTTCCAGCTCCGCCAGAACTTTCTTCCTTCTTTCTTTCTTCCACTTTCTTTCTCTAGAACTCACTTCTCTCTCTAAAGGAGCTCTTGGGTGTGAGGAATAAATGGCAAGGGGGGATTTATAGCAAAATCTTGGGAAAATTGAAGGCCAAGATCACCTTGGAAACTATTTGATCTAATGGTTAAAGGTTTGATCTTGAAATGTCTTTTCTCCTTTCACTCATGACATCATCACCATCATAACATCACATGGGACACCTAAGCTCCTTTTTGGTGCCACTTGAAGTCCTTGTGGGTCCCACCATGTGCAAACCCTAATTTTTACTTTATTCTCTTTCCTTTCTTTTCAAATATCCATAAATCATTCATTATTGGACTTGGGCTCCAAGATAACTTTTGGGGCTTATTGGGCTGGCCTAGGATGAAATGTTGGGCCTCTTTTAGGTCCAATAGCTAATTGGCCCAAATCCCAATGTACTTTCCTTATACCGATATCCTTAAATTACCCTGATCTTAGAATAATTGCTAAACATCTCTTTTAATTGTTCTAACATTTTTAGAAATTCATTCTAATATAAAATGAATTCTCTACAAAGTTTCATAATTTTCTGAGACCCAAAAGTCCTGATAAAAATTACATACATTTCCTTTAACCCTTTATCGGTATCCTTTTTCACCGTAAACTCCATAATTAATTCTGCAGGACTCCTTTTTGACTTCTGTCAACTTCATAAATTCTCATATTAATTATAATAATTTACTATCAAATTTCATCTGATATCCATCCATTGTGAAATGACCAAAATGTAAGGAATTGGAAGACACGCAGCGGAAATAAACTTTAAAAATTTTCCATTCCTTGCCAGGATCTGCCGTATGTGTTTAAGTCAAGTGGAAAGAATCATTACCCTTAGTGTTGCTCAGCGAATTTCACAGCTTCTCTACGTGGGTGGTGATCTCTTTCTGATCGCAAGAAATCGACGGAGTGTTCCTCAGCGACCTTCACAGATTCTCTCCGCGGACGGTGGTCTCTTTCCGATCACAAGAAGTCGACGCCTCAGGTCGGCTTCCTCTACTGGTATCCACACGAACAGCGTTCCAACCACGAACGACGTGCTAGCGTCTCCTGTCCCTCCAAGGCTTTCACAAGTCTCCGTCTCTATTTCAGCAGTTTCTTGTCTGCAAACCTTTTGCAGATTCCGTTCGGCCTTTTGTGTTCTGTGTTATTTTCAAACGTAGCTCCTCCAATCAGATATAGAGGATGCTATGCGTTTTTCCACTTGACCTAATTGGATTTTGGAGTTAATCTTATATTAATTCCGAATTGATACAATATCATATATTGTATAATTTTATAAGAAACTAATTAAATAAAATAATATTAAATCCGTCCCACAGATTTAATTACTTATTTATTTAACTTTAAATAAAGATGAGACTGAGTTATATTTGATTTATTCCCATAAATCAAATTTGAGATATCCTATCAATTTAAATTTCGAATTTCAAACGTGATAGAGATTTAATTTATCCTTATAAATTAAATCTTATAAATATCTCTTATATGAGATATCCTATCAATTTGAATTTCGAATTTCAAACGTGATAGAGATTTAATTTATCCTTATAAATTAAATCTTATAAATATCTCTTATATGAGATATCCTATCAATTTGAATTTCGAATTCAAACGTGATAGGGATTTAATTTATCCTTATAAATTAAATCTCATATATCTCATATATATAATATATATATATATACGAATTTATATATATACGAATATAAATATAAATAAATATATATACATTCACCTGGATCTTTCATTGAATCTGGACATGTCTTAGATTCAATGAATCTGGACATCATAGCTCGTGTTGGGCTATTTTGTGTGCGACCCTGTAGGCCCATATGAAGTTGGCAGTGGGCCATTTGCTATACTAGCCCACAAGTCGCAAGCGGTCTCTAGCAAGACATAACAACTACCCAAATCATATGAGGATCGATAAACGATGTAACCTTTTATACAACCATATCATGTCCCTTCTGTCACGCGATATTTTGGTCATGGATGAGGCATGGATAATGTCATCCTCCTATTCCCGACCGTTACTTTCTCGATCCCTGAGTAGTCTGACTATAGAGATGGAACTACCTTTCCATTACAGTATGGCCATACATTTCTCAGACTCACTCATCGATGGGCCCAGTAATATCTCTCCACGAATGTGAGGGACAAATTCCATCTTGACCATTCACATTCCTCCGCATGAAAAACCACTAAGCCCGAACATAGTCTTTATGATCACTCGGTCAAAAGTGACTTTTGACTAGGTCAAAGCTGAGCGTTTTGTCATGTAGGAATCCATGATGATCTCAGGTCAAAGGGCATATTGACATGGTTTGTATATGAGAGAAGCTTATGACGTTACCCATGCAGTTCTCTCATAGCGGGTCGGTCCAACACCCTGTACTCTTACATGTGCTTATGACTTTGATTTATATCTCTATACATCTTCAAAGTCATACTGGTCTTATTTCATCTGTGCTCCCACATAGATGATCGACCAGGGACATTTAGGATAATATCATGAATTATCCAAGGATGGTCATCATAGTAAACATGCAAATAATATGATAACTCAATTAATAAATTCATAAATCAATAATGTTCATAAGACAATGATTGGCCCCTAGGGCACGATTTCCAACACAAAATGCCCTCAGTTATTTTTCTAATTCTTTCATACTCATAGAGACCTCATATGCATATTTCATAGTTCAGTGAAATGATTAGCATAATTTTCTCTATTTTCTGGCATTTTTACTTATCTTCTTATCCTTCATCTTAAGTTCTTGAAATTCTCTTCCAACAACTCATCCCCTTAACTCTTTGGGAGTTATCATTAATTGAAGGCTCGACAACCCGCCCATATCAGGTTATCTTACTCAGGAGCCAGCCCATATCTAGCTACCTGCAGAATTCCTAGGCTTAAGACTTAGGATATTCCTTATATTCCTCTTTTTGAATCTAGGTGAACTGTCCCTATTTTGTAGGTCAAAGACTTAACTCATCTTTAAATCCTGAGGAACATCCCTCAGATTCCTACCAAATATAGGTAAGTGATCCGCCCATATCAGATTACTACCCTGGGACTACGGGTTTAGCATCTTGCCCATATCAGACTACCTCCCAGTTTTCCTAAACCCAAAAATCGGGATGTTACAATTCTCCTCCCCTTTTAAAAATTTTGTCCTCGAAATTTTAAGGAGTACCTCATCTTTCCTGAAGAGAACTTCTCACTGATCTATACAGCTATAAGGTTTTTATAACGCAGTCGTATATAGCAAGTAAGATCATCCCTCTCTGTCTTATCCTCATTCCAGTGATGATCTAGAGAAGCAACATCTTGATCCCTGACCTTCCACATGGTACTTAGCAACTTACATCTCTCATGCTAGTTGCTTACAGCTACCCATGTTCTAACCCCTCTTACAGCACCCTCATCACTGAATTAAGACATATTTCTTATCTTACTAATTATCTCTCATGACCTGTTATAATAACCACTTTCACTAGATCAAAAAAGAACTCTTCATTAATCTTATCATTTACATCACATCTATCTCTAGGCATACAGTTTCTTACAGCTTAGTCACTCTTACAGCTATGGTTCTTCTTAACCATTCTTAGGGTCGTCTTCAGAGGAATTGGAGACTCTGTTTATGGTAAGAGCAAATTAAACACCCTTCCTGTTGTCTTTGGCCTAGGGATGTCAGCATTCTTAGGGCAAACTCTTGCAAAGTGACATTTCTCACCACAAATAAAATAGCCGCTTTACCCTGCTCGACACTCCCTTGTGCCATGGCTCTTTCCACATCTTTAACATCTTTGCCC
The DNA here is from genome assembly GCA_037074615.1 of Leucaena leucocephala. Classification (NCBI taxonomy): domain Eukaryota; kingdom Viridiplantae; phylum Streptophyta; class Magnoliopsida; order Fabales; family Fabaceae; genus Leucaena; species Leucaena leucocephala. The sequence goes on from CM073531.1 coordinate 9,431,685, forward strand.
TCCGACCTGATCCTTACCTTGACCAGTCTCCTGCCTAAACTGTTGCCTTTTTCTCTTGTTATTGTTATTGGCTTCATAACTTAAGCTACCTCCTAGAGTGCTCTTAGCCAATACTTCTTTACCTCTTACCTCTGACTTAGGCACTTCCTTACTCCTTACGCTGTTCCCGGCTGCTGTATGATTGTTCATAGTTCTTTCTGTCAATCTGCAGACTTCTACCGCTCTATTGAACTGTGTAAGTTACTGAGGAATTATCCTTTCCTTTATAGCACCGCTCAGGCCCTCCACTAATCTCTTTGTCGACCATTCTACGTCCTCCATTCGTCTAAGGTACGTAGAATAGCTCGACAATCAGAGATACTTAGCCAAATACTCATCGAATAGCTCTTTCTCTCCCTGTTTTACAATAAGGAACTCAACTTCCTTCGCGTCCCTCACTGACTGGGGAAAGTATTTTCCCTAAACTGTCCCAGAAACACTTTCCATGTAACAGGGATTCCTTTTACTTGAAGAATAAGCTCGGTATTCTTCCACCATCTTCACACATCCTTTTCTAGCTTGAAGATGGCCATCCGGGCTCTTCTTCCTGATGGGCAGTCTAGCACCTCAAAAATCTTCTCTAGCTGATCTATCCAATCTTCGGCTACTTGGACGTCAAACGTCTCCTCAAATGCCGGAGGATTATACTTCTGGAACCGCTCCATCCACTGCTGAATACTATTAGGATCTGCCACTGGATCCTCTATTCTCGACTGCTCATTATTTGGAGGAACTCTTGACATCCCTTCTGCTGGTCTATCAGGAGTCCGCAATTGATTAACTATAGCTGTAAGGGTAGCTATAGTTGCATCTCTTTCCTGATCTCGGCAAACTTGTTCTGCCCTCGTTTCTTCCATCATCCTTTGCTGCTGATCTAGCCTAGCAAGGATAACTCGTATAGGATCTACCTCATTGGAGTTGCCAGCTTCCTCTACGTGTGGCTCCTCCACTCGAGCTCTACGTCCCCACCTCGTGTTCACCATCTTGTTCCTTATCAATCAGAAAAAGAAAAGTGAACACATTAACATCATACTACCCACTCATCTAGTACTTTTACCTCCACTGGGCTTTTCTAAACCTCTATACTTATGAACAAAGTGTTCTATCCTGTGCTATACCTCATACTTTGAGCTAGAACCCTTTATTTTTTGCCAGAACCTATGGCTCTGATACCAAAATGAAATATCCTTATTTTTTACGTCTTAGGGACCATTAGGTAGCATTTAGAACTACTTTCAAAGTCATTGAAGTCCAATTTCTCAATCTAGAGTTTTACTCTTATCGAGTACTGTTCACTGTGTAAATTCCAGATGAGTGACCTGACTTCGAAAAATCATAACTAATTCTAAAAAATCCGAATGCAGTGGTTCAAATTGTTACATGAAGCTAACTCAATACTCTTTCAAGGAAAAATAACTCGTTGACCATTCCTTGTCCAAGTCAACATTAGTCAAAGTTTTAACTTTACTGTTCATCTAGCGTTTTTCTCCTGAATCCAGTATTTTGGTCCCAACTTTGATAATTTATATCTCCATGTGTAGACATCCAAATGAGACATTCTATATATCTAATCGAAGCTTGGTATGTCTACTATTTATCATAAAAATATCATATATTTATTTTATCATTTACTATTTTTAATTGTAGATCAAACATTACTATATCACCACGAGTTAATGTTCATGGTGGCAAATTCCAGCAATCAACTTTACATACATATGCATACATCAATCACATATCAATCAAACATGCCAAATAATACTTATCATTAAATAATAAATCTTTATACAATAGGGCATGAACAAAATCCTCATATCTCTATTACATCTTTCCTGCCTGAAATCTGGGAGTATAACTACGATACTTCATCTGTAAAAAATAACTGATCTTGTACTGATTCGGTAATTCCTATGAGAACTAGCATTCTACGTAAGTACCCAGGAAAGACTGGATGAACCGACTAGGTCCACTCACTTCCAGACTCCTTAGACAGTACCTACGTACACAGTACGTATCATCTCCTTATGTTCAGTCTGAAATTCGGCAGCATAACGGCGTCTTACAGCATTCTCAAAATTTACTTCGACATAACCTCTCTGTAATGGGTTATAAATAGGGGATGAGATTTGGGGAAATCTCAGTAGCAAACGGTACTAAACAATGTATGCATTGATGATATTTGTGCTTGCTTGTGATTGTGTCAACATAATGTAACGTGCATGCTTCCATGTGATATATGAAATATAACTGGCCAAGGCAATCATAGCACAGAGCTTCAACAATTACAGATTAAGAACAATCAATCAAGTCATAACACAATCAATCATACATACAAGTTTAGGGTAAGTTTACTACCTGGCTAGTTTAGCAGAACTCTTGCTTCTCTATATTGCTTCCAGCTCCGCCAGAACTTTTTTCCTTCTTTCTTTCTTCCACTTTCTTTCTCTAGAACTCACTTTTCTCTCTAAAGGAGCTCTTGGGTATGAAGATGAATGGCAAGGGGGGATTTATAGCAAAATCTTGGGAAAATTGAAGGCCAAGATCACCTTAGGAACTATTTGATCTAATGGTTAAAGGTTTGATCTTGAAATGTCTTTTCTCCTTTCACTCATGACATCATCACCATCATAACATCACATGGGACACCTAAGCTCCTTTTTGGTGCCACTTGAAGTCCTTGTGGGTCCCACCATGTGCAAACCCTAATTTTTACTTTATTCTCTTTCCTTTCTTTTCAAATATCCATAAATTATTTATTATTGGACTTGGGATCCAAGATAACTTTTGGGGCTTATTGGGCTGGCCTAGGATGAAATGTTGGGCCTCTTTTAGGTCCAATAGCTAATTGGCCCAAATCCCAATGTACTTTCCTTATACCGATATCCTTAAATTAACCTGATCTTAGAATAAATGCTAAACACCTCTTTTAATTGTTCTAACATTTTTAGAAATTCATTCTAATATAAAATGAATTCTCTACAAAGTTTCATAATTTTTTGAGGCCTAAAAGTCTTGATAAAAATTACATACATTTCCTTTAACCCTTTATCGGTGTCCTTTTTCACCGTAAACTCCATAATTAATTCTGCAGGACTCCTTTTTGACTTCTGTCAACTCCATAAATTCTCATATTAATTATAATAATTTACTATCAAATTTCATCTGATATCCATCCATTGTGAAATGACCAAAATGCCCTCGGTTATTTTTCTAATTCTTTCATACTCATAGAGACCTCATATGTATTTCACAGTTCAGTGAAATGATTAGTATAATTTTCTCTATTTTCTGGCATCTTTACTTATCTTCTTATCCTTCATCTTAAGTTCTTGAAATTCTCTTCCAACAACTCATCCCCTTAACTCTTTGGGAGTCTCATTAATTGAAGGATCGACAACCCGCCCATATCAGGTTATCGATCTTACTCAGGTGTCAGCCCATATCTAGCTACCTGCAGAATTCCTAGGTTTAAGACTTACGATATTCCTTATATTCATCTTTTTGAACCTAGGTGAACTGTCCCTATTTTGTAGGTCAAAGACTTAACTCATCTTTAAATCCAGAGAAACTTAGCTCATCCCTCAGATTCCTACCAAATATAGGTAAGTGATCCGCCCATATCAGATTACTACCCTGGGACTACGGGTTTAGCAGCCTACCCATATCAGACTACCTCCCAGTTTTCCTAGACCCAAAAATATGGATGTTACAAGAATTTATCTCTAAAAGAACCAGTGGGAGTAAGGTACATCTCGAAGAAGTTCGAGAGCCACAAGACACCATAGAATTAGAGATAGAAAATGGAGAAGACTCACAACAAGTTGTTGAGACTCCTCAAGTCACGGAAGGCCCACGGCGATCTAATAGGTCATGACTTCAGCCTCAAAGATATGGATTTCTTATTTCTGACAATCGTGGTGTGTTGCTCATTGAGCATAACGAGCCAACTACCTATCGAGAAGCTATAGTGGGACCAAACTCTGAAAAATGGCTTAATGCCATGAAGTCTGAGATGCAATCCATGTACGACAATGAGGTATGGACCTTAGTCGACCCGCTTGAAGGTGTAAAAACCGTCTGGTGCAAGTGGGTTTTCAAAGAGAAATCTAACATGGATGGCAATGTAAATGTCTTCAAGGCACGACTGGTTGCAAAAGGATTTACTCAAACTCGTGGTGTGTACTATGATGAGACCTTTTCCCCAGTTGCAATGGCCAAATCAATCAGAATCCTCCTTGCCATTGCAGCATATTATGACTATAAAATATGGCAGATGGACGTCAAGACAGCCTTCCTTAATGGAAAACTCCTTAAGGATGTGTACATTACACAACCTGAATGGTTTGTGCATTCTGAGGAATCTAGTAAGGTGTGCAAGCTTCAAAGGTCCATTTATGGACTGAAGCAAGCATCTCAGAGTTGGAATCATCGTTTTGATGAAGTAGTCAAAGAGTTTGGATTTCTTCAAAACATTGATGAACCTTGTGTGTACAAGAAGGTTAGTGGGAGCACAGTTGTGTTTTTGGTACTCTATGTCGATGACATCCTACTTATTGGGAATGACATTCCTACCTTGCAGATTGTCAAGTCTTGGTTAGGAAAGTCTTTCTCGATGAAAGACTTGGGTGAAGCCACCTAGATCCTAGGAATTAGGATCTATAGAGATAGATCTAAAAGACTACTAGGACTCAGTCAGAGCACATATATAGACAAGATACTGCATAGGTTTAGTATGCAGGAATCAAAGAGGGGTTTCATACCCATGTCTCATGGTATTCACCTCAGCAATGATTTATGTCCTAGTACACCTGATCAGCGAGGTCTCACGAGTAAGGTTCCATATGCCTCGGCCATAGGATCTATCATGTATGCCATGTTATATACTCGACTGGATGTCTCGTTTGCCTTAAGTATGACTAGCAGATATCAACAGGACCCCCGTGAGGGCCATTGGACTGCTGTCAAGAATATCCTTAAGTACTTGAGAAGGACTAAGGACTTATTCTTGGTGTATGGTGGATTGGATGATGAGCTTTATGTAACTGGTTAAACAGATGCAAGTTTCCAAACTGATCAGGATGACCAGAAATCGCAATCTGGATACATATTCCTCCTGAATAATGGAGCAATAAGCTGGAAGAGCTTTAAGCAGAGCACTGTAGTAGATTATGCAATGGAAGCTGAGTATATAGCAGCATCTGATGCAGCTAAGGAGGCCGTTTAGATCAGGAAGTTCATTACTAAACTAGGGGTGATACCTACCATCTCAGATTCGATAACTTTGTTCTGTGACAATAGTAGTGCCATTGCACAGGCCAAAGAACCTAGGTCACATCAAAGGACCAAGCATATACTTAGGCGATTTCATCTCATCAGAGAAATCAATGATAGAGGTGATATAAAAATATGCAAAGTAGCAGGAGAAGACAATGTTGCTGATCCTCTAACAAAGCCGCTTGTGCAAGCAAAACTTGAGTGTCATGTTAGGTCAATGGGAATTAGGCAAATTAATGATTATACCTATTGCAAGTAGGAGGATGTTGGAGATTGTGCCCTAGGGGCCAATCATTATGTTATGAACATTGTTAATTTATGAATTTCTTAATTATGTTATCACATTATTTGCATGTTTACTGTGATGACCATCCTTGGATAACTCATGATCTTATCCTAAATATCCCTGGTCGGTCATCTATGTGGGAGCAGAGATGAAATAAGACCAGTATGACTTTGAAGATATATACAGATATAAATCAAAGTCATAGGCACATGTAAGAGTACAGGGTGTCAGACCGACCCGCTCTGAGAGAGCTGCATGGGTTAAGTCATAAGCTTCTCTCATATACAAACCATGTCACTATGCCCTTTGACCTGAGATCATCATGGATTCCTACATGACAAACGCTCAGCTTTGACCTAGTCAAAAGTCACTTTTGACCGAGTGATCATATAGGCTATGTTCGGGCTCAGTGGTTTTTCATACGGAGGAATGTGAATGGTCAAGATGGAATCTGTCCCTCACATTCGTAGAGAGATATTACTGGGCCCCTCGATGAGTGAGTCTGAGAAATGTATGGCCATACTGTAATGGAAGGGTAGTTCCATTTCTATAGTCAGACTACTCAGGGATCGAGAAAGTAACGGTCAGGAATAGGAGGATGACGTTCTCCATGCCTCATCCATGACCAAAATATCGTGTGACAAAAGGGACGTGATATGGTTGTATGAAAGGTAATATCGCTCATCGATCCTCATATGATTTCAGTCGTGACTAGAAGCTGAGTAGGTCGCGACTGCAAACTCCAGAGGCGATAGGTCATGACAAGAAGCTGAGGAGGTCGTGACTGAAAACTCCAGAGGCGAAGATTTGCGACTAGTGGACACTGAGGTCACGACCATAGCTTGAATACCGAAGGTAACACTTCTTTCTCCTTGACTTAAACATATTCGGTAGAACCTGGCTGGGAATGGAAAAAATTTTAAAGTTAATTTCTGCTACGTGTCTTCCAATTCCCTTCATCTCCATGGTCTCTACCACAGATCTTGCATCTCTTATGCTTTGATTGCATGTTTGCACCTCCTAACTTATTACCTTTTCTATTATCAATATTCTTGTTCAAATTATGGCCTTTACCCTTTTGTAGGCATCGCAAGTTTCACTATAATTTTTGCATGCCTCTACCGCTCCCTTAAACCTTTGTATCTGCTTGGGAAAATTTCTTTCTTACAACACGGAATTCAATCGCAAGTCAACTTGTTTATAAAAATGTAGGTACAAACATAACATTACAATGCACTCATTATAATTTCGTTCTACTTAGGTTCAAACTCTATTTCAATAACTTGGCTATAATTCTTAAATTGATAATCCTCTAACTTTCTTTAATTTTGGTTAATTACTTTACCCTTTGAATTAAATTATGCATTGACTATGTACCACACAATTTTACCTAAAGAATCCAAATATGAAGTCATAATTAACAAATTCCAACTCCTTCCTTGAGGTTTGGACATAACAAAACTATGGAACATAAAGAGTTTTCTCAAAAATTCTATCTTTGAATTTATTGCTTTCAACTCTTATCCCTTGGCTCAGTCCTATACAATTTTCCCTTATGGACTCAATGGAAGCATCAAAATCATTCTCCTTAATCCTTTTCCATCCTTGGCTGAATGGCCCCTCAAAGTGGGATTTCAATGATTACACAATTAATTCAAGATTTAAACACTGATCTAAGCTTGCCTATGACCTAATTCCATGTGTATAACTTTGACTTCCTTTCCCCCTTAATTTTCCATACTTTTGCAAATATATATCCTAGGGAATAACTCAAAATCCATCCACTAAAATCCTAGATTCAAGCTCTTAAATTGAAGTAAAATAAGCTAAGATTATTATTTACCTTAATTCCTAGATACCTTGAATCTTATGTGCCTTGGACTTCTGTTGAATGACTTGATGAGTTCCCATTTGGCCAGAGTTTTCCCATTGCTTCTCATTCTTGGCGTCAAATGCAAGGGGGGTGTATTTATAGACTCGAGAGGTGGTGAATGAATGGTCAAGATTAAATAGAAATGAAAGACCAAGATTTAATCTTAGATTAAACTTACCCACCCCAAGTAACTTTGACATCATCCATGACATCATCAAGGACTCATAAGCATGCTAGGTGGCACAATTCCAAAAGGTAAGAAAAGTCTAGAAAAATTTCAATTTAATCCAGTATCGGCTCAGTCCCATTTTTCAAAAATCAGACTGTTTCCTAAATCTAATTTTTCTAAGATTCCATAATATGTTTTCTTATCTTAAATGAAGTATCTAGATTTTTCCTATCGTTGATATTCTTGGACTGGGTCTAAACTTAATTACTGATTCCTTAAAAAATTACTAAAATGCCCTTAACTCCTTTTTATTCACTTTAATAACTTTAGGGGCATTATTATCTTTTCATACTTTATCAAAGTATTCCCCCGCACTGGTCAACTATTCATGTAATTTCCTTCGACCTTGACCTGGGTTATCTGATTTAATTATCACAACCCTTTCATCTGTCTCTTAACTGGCTACTTTATGGTTTAATCATAAATATCTTCCTTACTTAATATTATTTTATTATTTAAATACATGGCTTAACTTCTTCTTCCTTATGTTCTTGACATGTGGCCCCATTGCCCTTTGGGACACCTCACATGGTGACTCAGCACTTCTGGAAGTCTTCAGTGCATTATTTGTAATGAACGACTGAGATCACGCCACGTGTCTTTACTTTATTTAATTGTGTGGCTAAGATTATTTTAGAATTCTTTAACATTTATTCTCCTCTAAGTTTAATGACATGTGGCATCTTAGGTGGGTCCCATGGGAGCACCTCATATTGCCACCTCATGCTCCTGGATAATTCCAAAGTTTTCTAGTATATTCTATCCAATTATGTACAATCTTGTACCGTATAAAGGAATTTCTTTTGAATTATTAGACTGTCCTTTGGTCCAATAATTTCCATGTGTTCCAATGAAATTTCTTGTCATGGAGACACTATCTAAAACTTTACTAATAAAAATCACTTTATCTGATCAATTTACTAGTTATAACATCAACCGAGTAATTGTACTTTACTAAAATATTACTTTAATTGTACTTAAGACCATATCGTCAAAGGTTACTGTTCATTTTGTCAAAAATTCTAGAAAACAGTTTATGGTCCCTAATTTTGAAAAATTTATTCTCTTTGTATTGATGTCAAAATAAGACATTCTTAGTTTCAAAATGAAGCTTGACATGTTAACTACATGTCTATAAAATTACATACATTTATTACAATATTTACTATTTTTAATTACATCTCAACTGTCACTGCCTCCTCACGAGTTACTGTTCACAGTGACAAGTTTTAACAAATAACTTTACATACATATATATTTCAAACATGCAATCAATTCCCATCTCTTCTTCATGCATCCTCATTTTCTCCTTCATGTGAAATACCTCCTATGTTTGGGATATGGAGGGGATGAGATTTTTAGAGAAATCTCAATAACAAACGGGGCTAAACAATGTATGTTTCAATGTAAATGCTTTTGGTTGTGTCAACATTGTGTAAGGTGCATGCTTCCATGTAACATATGAAATACAATTGGCCAAAGTAATCATAGAAATAGAGCTTCAATCATATACACATATGCAACACAATTCAACAAAGTCATAGTACAACTAAGCATAACATCCAACACATACAAGTTTAGGATAATTTACTACCTTATTGCTTTACTTTCACAAGTTTAGGATAGTTTACTACCTTATTGCTTTACTTTCACAAGTTTAGGATAGTTTACTACCTTATTGCTTTACTTTCTTTTATTCTTTTCCTTCTCCTCTTTCCTGGTTACGTGGATGCCTTCTCGAGTCCATAAAACAAATCCTAAACATCACATATTCATCCATTCATCATGATTCAATTCAACTAACATATAAGGATATTGAACTTAACCTAATCAATTAACCCCTAACTTTCTTTATTTGTTGGTAATTGTCTTATCTTTTGACTTAATATGTGCCTTGACTTTACCCAATACAATTTCACCTTCTGAATCCATTTATGAGCTTAGAATTATAAAATTCTAGCTCCTGCACCAATTTTGGATAGAACTGAACAGCACCCTCAAGAATTTCCAAAAATTCTTATTTGGATTACAATGCTTCTAATACTTATTTCTCTACTTAATCCCACACAATTTTTCATTTTAAAACCATTGGAAGCATCAAAATCATAAAATTCTAATCACTGTTCATGTATGTGAACAGTATAAAGAAGACTTTAAAATTATATCTTTTAATTCCAATGCTTCCAAAGTTTCAAACTTATCATCATTTAAATTCAATGGAAGCATTACATCATTGAGAATCAATCTCCACTGTCTAGAACAACCATAGGCCAAAATGCCCTCATGATGGCAAAGTCAAGATTGCACATTAATTCCATAACCAATCATCCAATCTAACTTATTTAAGTGCTAATTACATAGTTCTAGCTTAAATTTCTTCTTCCCCCTAAATTTTCAGTTTTTTTAGCAACCATACCATGGGAAAATCTCATTTTCCTTCCCTTAAAACCCTAGGTTCAAGCCTCCTAATTAAAGGAGAAAAAGCTATGATATATTGTTTACCTTAATTCCTAACTACCTTGGACCAAAGTACCTTGGATCTCCTCTTGAATTTGCCTTGGAATGGTTGACTTTTCATTTTGCAAGAGGTTCCCCTTGGTCTTTCAAGAGAATCACATTTTTAGGCTTATGGGAGGGCATATTTATAGCCAAAACTTTGGCATCTTGGGACAAGAATATCCGTCCTTTTCTTAATTATTACAATGGCTTAATCTTGAATTTGATTGGTTGCTAAATTCCTTAATCGTCATTAACTTAATTCTTACATTATTTTAATATAATTGAGCACATGGCATAATCTTTTCCTTTTTGTCTTGGTGCCATGTGGAAGGAGTGTGGGGTCCACAAGACACCTCACAATGCCACCTTGCAACTCTTGAAGATTCCTTGGAAATTTCCTTTCTTTTATTTATTTAAAAATTTGTATAATATCTTTTAATCTCATGACAATTTTTTGGACTTCATGGACACTCATATGACACCATGATGGGCCTTCTTCAAGTCCAATTGCTAGTTGGCACAATTCCCAAGGCACTTCCCTATTATTTCTTATACCGATAAACTTAAATTACACTGATTCTTGAAATAAATTCTATAAAATTCTTTTAATGGTTTTGATTTTTTTTAAATTCATTCTAATATAAAAATGAATTTTGTATAAATTCTCATAATTTTTTGAGACCCAGAAGTCCTAATAAAAATTTAATATATTTCTTTAAACCCTTGATTGGTGTCTTATTTTACCTTAAATTTTGTAATAAATTCTATATGACTCCTTTTTAACTTCGGTTAGTTTCATAAATCTTTATAATAATTATAAGAATTTTCAATAAAATTTCATCTGATTCTGAGGTCCAGAAGATAATGTAATAATTTTTAGACTTTGCAGATAATATTAATTTTTTAGGACCTCAATCAAAATTCTGAAAAATATGCCTGGCCCAAATTCCATTATCTATTTATTGGTAAAAGTTTCTGACTTAACTTTCTATAATTATATTTTTACCCCTGAATTTGGCAAAATTGCACTTTAGTCCCTAAAATTGCCAAATTTTATTTTAGTCCCTTTTCTACCAAATATGAAACTCCAATTTGGTACCTAGTATTTCAAAAATGCATTTAGGTCCTTAAACTTTCCACTCTTTGCAATTTAGTCCCTAGGCTTTACTATTTATAGTTTAGTCCTTGAACTTTCACTAAATTGCAGTTTAGTCTCTTTGACTTTATAACTTTATACCTTCTTTCTTTCTTTGACTTAAACTTATCTAACCCTTGTCTTTTCTTTTTGTTTATGGTCACAATCCCTTATAAATCTCTTTCCTCTATCAGTCTTATACAGATAGGGAAAATTGGGATGTGACATTTCCACCACCTTAAATAAATTTCATCCTCAAAATTGAATTAGTACCTTAGTCAAATTATCTTAGATATATCTTCTCTTTATATCCTTTTATGTTTTTATGACTAAGGGTTGGGGTATCTATCTATTATCTTATCAACTGGTGTTGTCATAATCTGTAGAACTTCATATATTTCTTGTCATTACTCTCCTTTTCTGAATCAACTTAATCAGAGTTAAAATCTATTTCTTTTTGTTACTTGCTTGTCATACATCTATTCGTTTATGGACAACTCACTATACTGAACTTGTAAGCAGTGTCCATTTCTTTCATATATAATCTTCTAGAAATTTAATATAATTATGGGGTCTCAGTCAACTATTCATCATATTTTTCATTGTATAACTCTTATTGTTTATCTTTTTCTATTTTGTGACTAAGGTTCTAGTGTATCTTTAGAAACTGTATTTCTTTTACTAGTATCTAGCGGAGTTTCATTAGCATCCGCAAAGCTTCAGCTCTTTTTCATATCATTATACTTCTTTTTGCTTAGGAACTCTATCATTATACTAATTGCTTTTATCAACTTTAATAATTCTACGTAGTATAGAGGGAGGACTTATGCAATTATCCTTTCCTTGCTTTATTTCTGAGTAGAAGTTCATACTCTAACATATATAATGCCTGGCCAGCATATTGTAGATCTGCGTACCTGCTTATGAATACATAGCTCTAACACTCAGAGCTTGCACAACTCTATCACTTGGAGCTTGTACTGCTCTAACATTCGGAGCTGTATCATACAACATAATGCTTGGCATTTAATACAATGAGTGTAAGATCTTACTCACTACTACTTTAATATCATTTATTCAATCATTCTATCCTCCTAAAGGTAGCCTCTCTATCTGTTTACAAAATTAACTACAAAGCCACTTTTTACTATACTTCTTAGTACACATTTCTCATTGTATATCACATTACATGTTTTTCTTAGTGTATCTCATTACAGGTTTCTCATGCCATATCATGGCGTATCTTGGCATATCATGGCCTACCTTGCCATATTTTGCTGTACCATGGTGTATCTTGAGATACTATAAGTCTAACATTCTCTTTGACTTATAACTTTGCCATCTTTTGAGAAGGATCTTTTGAGGAGGATCTTGCTCTTAAGCCTTTCTAACTTCCTCCTAAAATAAAATTGCAATCTAAATCTTTCCTTTCAAATCCTCTTCAGGTAGATCTAACATAAGGGTTCTAGTCCCTTACCTTTCATAACTCTATCTAACTTTTCCTAACTCTTTTCTATCATTTTGCATAACTTTGTGCATGACTTGGCAAAGATGCACATTTTTTCATAACTTTTCAAGGATGACCTATCATAGCTAAAATGTTTTTGAGCTAACTATCTCTTTCTCTCTTCATAGTTTGTCTATTTGGAACTAGTACGAGTACTTCTAATATCTCTTATTTTACACTTTACTAGGCACTTATGTCAATTAATATTGTTTCCTTAGTATACTATAATATCTTTCTAATCTTGTGACTCAACACTGTACTTCCCAATGGGTCACCCATCTCTGGATTTCTCTAGCGTGAGCACGCTTAACTGAAGTGTGTTGTTGAGTTATGGATAGATTATAATTTATATGACTATGAGCTCTCACATATTTTTCTTCATAAAGTAATGTTCTATCTTTACTTTTCTTTATACCCTCTTCTCTGGGTCTATCTAACACAAACATATCTTTTGGTCTTCTCTCAAAATATTTGGGATTCTCTTACTTGTTTCTTAGGTATTTCTACAATCTTTTGAATATTAATACTCATATTTATACTTGGACTCCGTCTTCATTTAAGAGAAAACTAAATTCAGTCTTATGGCTAACTGGAAAACATCATAGATACTCTCTCTATATGAGTTAGTTAACACCTTGTCCTTGGTAATTGTCTTATTAGAAGGATATCAAGTTATCATATTCCTCTTCTTCATGACTCACATTATCCTTTTAATATCCCAATTTTCAGGCCCAGAGACTCAGAAAATAGCATGAAATAGATAGACTACCAGACCCCTTTTAGCAGAAGTCCTAGAAACATACAGATAATTTTTAGGGACTAAACTTCAAATAAGTGAAAGTATAGAGACTTATATATAAATGGTGAAAGTCCCTAGGAGTATAATGGTTATTTTAGAAAAGAAAGGGACTAAAGTGAAAGTTTAAAAGTTCCATGGTGCAAAAATCAAAGTAGACACAAGTTGTGGGCCATTAAGTGTAATTATGAAAAGTTAAGGGACAATTGAAAAGAGGAAAAATTTTCAAGGGCAAAATGATAATTGTAGAAAGTTGAGCCTGAAGTGGCTTAGAACTGTCCGAAAGTATTTTAGTCCAAAATTTTATCAGTAGATAGAGAAAATGATGCTGATTAATCTAGCTTATTACAGAAATTTTATTAGAGTTTCAGATAGCTAAAATTTATCTAATAGTTTGAAAGTTATCTGAAATTTTTATCAGATCTCCTGGACCTCAGATATAAGTGAAAAGTTACAGGAAGATTTGTCCTGTGGAGATAGAGGTCAGGGAACTGACAGAGTCCTGAAAGGAGATCTGTAAGAAAAATTATTCATATATTAGTGAATTTTGACGGGAGTTCGTGAATGCCCTATATCTGATTAGGAAATTAAGCAGTAAGCAAGCTTGGACTAAATGAGCCCAGATGACATCACGGAGAGGCCCATGATAATGCCAAGGGAGGCTGAGACCCACGGTATCAGTTAATTAGAAAAAGGGGCCAGTGTCCAGAAATATGCAGAAAATGTGCGAAATGACAAAAACACCCCTATGTTGTAAAATAATTAAAGAAAGAGTGAAGGGTATTTTGGTCATTTGACTAAGATTAGACGGTCAAAGAGAGTCCTAGAATAGTTGACTAGGGTCAGGTAATACTCTGGTAAGGTGTAAAAAGATAATAATACACCTAGACTCATTAAAGTAAATAAAGAGGAACCAAGGGCATTTTGGTAATTTGCCAAGGGATGTTTCTTGGGAATTGAGCTATCAGAGTACTTGAGCTTGATCAGAGACCCAAGATGACATTCCAATAAGTACAAAAACGTAGCCCAAGAATTATGTGGGTTAAAGTGGCATTAAAATAATATTTTAGTGATTTTTCAATAAAGTAAAGTTATCTGGTTGAAGTGATAACAGGGAAAGTGATCAGATAAAGCTTTGGACTTATCTGGAAGCCATGAGATGGCATAAAAGGTGTCCTCATGGGACCCATCAAGACTCCACATGGCACTAATCTAGGGGAAGAAGAAAAAGCTAAGGACACGTGGCACGATTTCAGCCGTTTATTCCGGGATAAGACTCTGGAATTCTTTGGAATCGCTGAGTCAGCTGGTGAGGTATCCCAAGGGCCCCACCATTGCACCACCTAAGCGTGTGAGGTGTCCCTTGATGATGTCACTTTGATGAGTCATTGAGGATGATGATGTCATCACAATGATGCAGGCGAAGCTTCTTTAGGAAGCTAAGCGATCTGAGCCATTCATCGTGATTCAATATGGATCATCCATTTCACCTTGCCTCAACTATAAATACCCCTTACCCCTCCCTCCATTTCATTCCACGGCAAAGAGCAAGAAGAGAAGAGAAAAGAAGAGAGAGAAAGAGAAAGAGAAAGAATGAATGAAAGAGAAAGGAGTTCTGGCTAAGCTAGAAGCAATCCAAGGAGCTTAGGGACTCGACAAGCTTAGGAATAATGTGAGTAATTTATTCTAGTCCCTTCTCTAATAAATTAGATATTTGTTTTTATAAATTAAATAGTTAGAATAGAGAAATATCTCTCTCTATAAGGTTAGCCGTGGATAGAAAGAAAGTTAGGGAATTGTCAGGATAAGGGTATTACCTCAAGATAAACTTGAGTTAAGTGAAGTTATGCTAGATAGGATAATAATAAGAATATTATTATGCTATGTTTAGGCTCTAACCTCTATAAAGAAGGAACCTCAGAGCAAAGGCTAAGGACTCAAGGAAGGGCTACATGCCAGGTAGTAAACTTACCTAAACTTGTATGTGTTGAATGTATGGTTGATTGTGTTATGGCTTGATTGATTGATGTTAATATATAATTGTTGAAGCTCTGTGCTATGATTACCTTGGCCAATTGTATTTCATATGTTACATGGAAGCATGCACATTACATTAAGTTGACACAATCACAAGTAAGCACTAATACCAGTCATTGATGCATACACTGTTTAGTACCGTTTGCTACTAAGATTTCCCCTGAAATCTCATCCCTATCTTTTCCAAACATAACAGGGTACTATTTTGGAGAAGATGAAGTTAGGAAAGTGAGGATGTGACAATCCTATCTTTAGGCTAGGTTATTTCATGACTCAAAATCACCCGTTGTCGTCCTAAACCTTTTTAGGAACTATCAGATTCTGAGATAACACCCTTATTAATCATGTTATGATCAACTGCAATTATTCTGAAATACTTCAACCAATGAACTAGGTTATAGGGTTAGCTACCCCTGTTGTTGATAACTTAACATATAATTCTCTATCACTATGTTTTGTAGTCCATCTTACTTATCAAGACTTCACTTAACCTCTATTTTACTCAGGAGTGCTTCTCGACTTTCTTACTTTACTGTGGCTTACCATGGGCAGTTTTCGTATGCAATCATGGCCTAGCCATTTGCAAAAGCCATAGGTAATTGTCTTTTGTTACTACAGATCCGTATCATAGCTTCTCTTCTGAATCTATGCTCTATCTATGAGCAATATGTATTTAAAATGTGCTCTTATCTAAGGAGTAATCTATATCAGATCTAACTCTTATCTGAAGAGTGATCTTAACTCATCTGAGTCTAGCTATATCTGAGAGCCATCTGTTTTAGATCTAACTCTTGTCTGGAGGGTGATATGAAAGTAATCTCTTTACTGTTTTCTGCTGTTCTTATTTTATACCATATCTTTTGATAGAGTTATAACACTACCATTCTCTTGGTATTTACTGTAACCCTACCATAAGAAATGGTCATGAGTACTGTATTCATAAGCTTGTAGAAATACCTGAGTAACCCAATCATACTATAAACGACTCTACCACTTGATGAGACTATCAGTTATTTTAGGTACTTTCCTATTGCTTATCTAATTTAGATTTCTCATTTATAACCATTTATAGCCTCATACATAATCTTATAGGGATTTGTCTGTCAAAACTCAGCATGTTTTCATATCACGAGGTTTTTCTCATATATATCTAAACTATTCTAATTACTTCTTGTTTAGAACTTATAGTTCTAACTGGTCTTTCTCCTCTTTTATTAATTGGAAGAGAATTTGATTTAGCCTCATCAATGATAAGGTTGTTTGGAACACAATCATAGGTACTTTCTCTATATTAATTACCCAACTTGAGAAATTCACCTAATCCCCGATCGTCATCTTCCCAAAGAGGGAGATATTGTTTTCTTTTCTTTCACATATGGCTTAGCAACGTAACTTTCCTTAGCCTAAGTCTACTGTGACTTTTGGGATCTACTGTGATCTACTGTTAGCCGCTTATGGGTCTATTATAACCCTGGAACAATATCTTTGCTAGCCATATTAGGATCTACTATGATTATGTTATACTGTATCCTCATATCTGGGAAACTTTGAACCACAAGACTAAGTGATCTCTACACAGTTGGTAATCACTATTAATAATTTCCCAGGACTGTTTCCATATATCAATACCATTTTCTTAGGCCTTATTAATTCTCTAGCAAACTTATCAGGACTGTTTCCCAGGATTGTTTCCAACAATTCCTTTAAGTTCCGTTTGTGCCTCATCAAGACTTTCTCAAATAGGTATAAGTAAACTTATCAGGGCTAGAATAGCTCCATAGTGTATGCTAGACACTACCGTTTAAACATGCATTAAGTTACTACCCTTAAACCAATGGGAATAATGGCAGACAACTAACAGGAAGATCCAATTGCCCTATATAGTCATTGCAAACAAATGAATGGCGCATGAGTTACTTGTAGCTTTTACTTAGCGATCATTAATTCATATAACATCTTAAATCATCTTAGGTGACTTCCTTGCCTCTTCTCTGGTCAAGGAAAAACTCTTTCTCTTATTTGGGATCTTTCAACTGTCGTATTCTGTAAATATTCCATGGAAAAATCTCCATGCTTGCACAACTGTAACAACTTCCTCAATCGGCCAATTAAAGCCTATCTTCATGATCTCTATCACAAATCTCATATTTGTTAGGCTCTGATTGTTTGTTCACATTTTAATCTTACTACTTTTCTATTTTAAATCTTCTGCTCACATCCTGAAAACTAAAAAGTCCTCTGGAATCATCCTTATCGAAAACTCCTAGAGGATTCATCTTAGAGTTATCTTTATCTTTTCTGGCATTGTAAGCTTCTTTCTTTAATCTTGTATGCCTCTATCATTTGTTGAACCTCTACAACTACCTGAAAAAATTCTTTCTTGCAGCGCAGAATTAAATCTGTAAGTTACCTTCTCAATCATTTAACTCTCATTGTTCATGTCGATGAACTTGGCTAATTATCCACTAGAAGGTTCCTCTTCCCCTGCTTTAACACTTTAGCTTAGCTTCATGCTCATTTCTATTTGGCTGAGGAGAATGATTCAATAAACTACTCAAGAAAAACTTTCTAGGTAAGCAGATCATTTTCTGTCTTTATGGAGTAACTTATGTACCTTTCTACTATTTCTTTACACCTTTCTCTGGCTAGCAATCGGCTAATAATGCCTTCTTTTCTGTATGATACTTCATCGCTTTGGAGATTACTTCCAAGAGGTTTATCCCATTCTTTAGCAGATCTTGATTATCTGCTAGTCCTAGTATGTTTTTGTCTAGATTATGGCTCCTAGACTACTTTTCTCTCTAATCGTTGTAAATCAACAACAGCTGTTTCTATGGCTGTCGTGATAATAACATCTCTTCCTTGTTCCTGGTGAACCTGAGTCGCCTGGATCTCATCTATCATCTACTACTATACTTGTGCCATCTGGAGTGCTATACACTAGGTCTGCGGGTTCCTTCGTGATGGGGTTTCTCTGTTTCAAGAACATTAGCTCTCGTCTCAGGCTATTTACTAGGCACATCTCTAAGAAAGTATCAATCTCATACTTCTAAACCTTATGTTCAGAAAAGACTAACCTGACAAAGTCTCTCACAGCTGAACGCCTTCTTAAGCTAGTCTTCTATGTACTAGCACCTCATACATCTGGCTTGCCTGCACTATGTATTAAACCTCTAGCTAATAACTTCAATGAGGTTAGCATTTTTTTTACATCATTCCTGTTAGATCTAATCTCTACACCTAGGGAATTTAGGTTCACGGAACAATTATGTTTAGTTCCCCTAGCGTTATTGTAATATACTTAATTTATGTACTGATTTTCATGTACAGATTAAATGGAATTTATGAGTTCTGTTTCAGGAAAAAGATGTGGTCCTTTATGTAAAGAAAAGGATTAAATTGCAGAAGAAAAGAAATAAAAGGACTTAAATGCAAATATGGAAAGTTTAAGGTTAGGAAAGAAAGGTAGACAAAAATGTGGGGTCTTAAAGTGTATTTTAGCCAAATAAAGGGACTTAAGTGCAAAGAAGAAAAAGTTCCCTGGGGCTAAAGTATAATTAAAGAAAATTATGCCAGAAGTGGTTTGGACTGACCGGTGGCATTTCAGTCCTAGATTTTACCAGAAGATAGGGCAAGTGACGCTGGGTAATCCAGCCTAATACCGGAATTTTTGAAGACTCCAGATAGCCAAAAATGGACTGATCGTCCGAAAGTTATAAAAATTTATACCGGATACCCTAGATTGCAGATATAAGTGAGAAATTACAAGATGATGCACCCTTATGGGGAGGATGACAAGAAATGGACAGAATACCAATAGGAGGTCTGTAGAAAAAGTTATTCACAAATTAGCAAATCCAGACGGGAGTATGAGGCCTCCGGGGATCCGGGTAGGAGATTTATTGGTATTTTTAAAGGGGCTGAATGCGATCGGATGACTTCAGTCAGATGACTGTTATAACCCACAGGGATGCCTGAACACAGTAGGACACTGTATCTGGGAAAAGGAGCCGGTGTCCGGAAAGGTGTATAACCGGTAAATAAAAATTAAAATATTCGGTGAACTGGTGCAGAGGAAGATTCCTCGTAATGCGTGCCATACAGGTAATGGACCCAGGAAGCCCAAAAATGGCGCCATTAGAGGCCCAATAAGACTCTTGGACTGATAGGTGGGCCAGTGTCCAGCAGAACCCCGGAAAAGTGCGAAATTACGAAAATGCCCCTGTGTTGTACTAAAGGCTAGCAGATGAATGGAGGGCATTCTGGTCATTCTAGACAGGCCCAGAGGCTAAGACATAACTAAATAAGGTTTACTAGAGCCAGTATATGCTATGACCAGGTCCAGAAAGGTGTGAAATGACGATTTTGCCCTTAGGGTTAAAATATGACAAGGGCACCAAGGGCATTTTGGTCATTTCGCAGGGGATCTGTAACTGAGTCTGGACCCAGTATTAAAAATTTAATGACATAAAGGGTCTAGATACTAAATATGAGGTCAGTAGACATAAAAAGGATTTTCAGAAAAATCAGATTCAGGAAACGGTACAGGGTTGGACCGGAAAGCTTCCAGAAGGCTCTAGCTCCCTCTCAATTTCGTCACATGAAGAATGTGGGTGGTGAGGTGTCCCATGAGTTGGCATTGAGTGATGTCATGCATGATACAGTGAAAGGAATAAAAGAAAATAGGAAATTCCAGGAAAAACCAGGACCACAGGATCATAAGTCTTCAAAATTACAAGATTGCCATTGCTCAACACTATAAATACCCCCCTAGATCCTCATTTTGGCACAAGCAAGAAAGAAGTTCTTGAGAGAGAAAGTGAGAGAAAGAAAGAAGTAAGGAAGTTCTGGTGAAATTGGAAGTAGTAGAGAAGTTCTGAAGCTCTGCTTTTGAGGTAGCAACTAATCCTAGCTCTTATGTAATGTCTTTGTGATTTGTTGTGCTTTTGTTTCGTTGGATTGTTATCTTATATGTTATGCTTGAAGTTCTATTCCAATGCTATGATCATATGTTATTGAATATGGAAGCATGCAGCATACTTATCTGTACACAATCACAAGCAAGCACCGTCACTCTGCATTACATATATTGTTATGATTATTGCTACTGGGATTCTTTTGAATCTCATTCCCAAATATAACATTACAGGGGAGGTTCTGTCAAAATAAAATTTGGAAATCTTAAGAGACGCCGTTAGGCTGCCGAAATTTTGGCAACGAAGAAGGAACAAAGAAAGGAACTGATACGTACTGTGTACGTAGGTGCTGTCTAAGGAGGCTGGAAGTGAGTGGACCTAGCAGGTTCATCCAGTCTTTCCTGGGTACTTACGTAGAATGGTAGCTCCTACGGGAATTACCGAATCGGTACAAGATCGGTTACTTTCTACAGAAGGAATGTAGCAGTTATGCTGCCGGATTTTTTACAACGAAAAATGTAATAGAAATATGAGGAAGTTAATCATGCACTGATGTATAACAGTTGATTGTTTAATAATGATTGTTGTCTGGCATATTTGACTGATATGTGGTGCATGTATGCACTAATATGTAAGGTTGGTTGCTGAAAAATAGCCTTGTGAACAGTAACCCGTGGAGACCTATTGATGTTTGGTAGATCATTAAAAATAGTAAATGGGTGAATAAATATACGATATTTTTATTGTAAATAGTATACACCCTAAGCTTTAATTTGATATGTATAATGCCTCATTTGTATGGATATACGAAAAGATATAAATTGTTAAAGTTTGGACCAGAATGCTGGATTCAGGAGGAAATCACTGGATGAACAGTAAAGTTGAAAGGTTGAACCACGTTGAATTTGTCAAGAAATGGACAACCAGTGATTTTTCCCTGAAATATAATTAAGTTATCTTCATGTATCAATTTGAACCACTTCATTTCAATTTTTCTAGAATTAGTTATGATTTTTCAAAGTCAGGTCACTCATCTGGAATTTGTCACAGTGAACAGTACCCGATGAGAATAAAATTCCAGATTAAGAGTTTAGACCTCAATGACCCTGAAAGTGGTTCTAAGTACTACTGAATGGTCCCTAAGATATATAAAAATAAGGATGTGACAGTTATCTTAAACTAACTCTTGTTTCTTAATTTTCTTGATTTTGATTAGTCAACTTCTTTGACTGGTCAACTTCTTTGACTTTAGACTGGTTAGCTTCTGTCTCTATCAGCAAAAGGAAATTGTTCCCTGTAGCTGTGCCTCTTATTCTAGGCACATCGTATTAAGAAACATGAGACCCTTGAGATATTGGTTGACTAAGACCAGTCTACTATAACTGCATCATTAAAGGCTATCTCGTATGGCTACAAGACTCGAGCATAAAGCAACATACCCATCTCATTGTCTCGTATTGGCTGACTAACTCACTTAGTACATTGCGACCAGATTATTCTGAGTTCTTTTGTCACGACCAATGGTCTTCTCTTGTCACGAACAAAATGCCTTTGTGAATATTCATCGCGGCCCATGTCCTTACTCGTCACAACCTAATTTCTCTGTGTAAACAAGTCGTAACCTAAACACCTTTTCGTCACGACTTAAGCATACCTTTCTCTAAACATTATCTTCCTAAGGTTCCTTATTTGAATCCTACTTTAAGTAGTGAACCAATCATAGGGAGAGGATCTTCTTTGATCACTTAAGATTCAGACTTAAGTGTTATCAACTTTCTCACTAAGTACCCTAACCTTAACATAATGTTAACTACTTAGGTTTAGAGTCTGGGAACTATCTTATCTGATACCAGAAACTTTACTCTGATGCCAAAAATATCACACCTTACTTTCATATGTCTTAGGGACAATTCAGTAGCATTTAGAACCACTTAAACATTCATTGAAGTTCAATTACAAAATCTGGCATTTCACTCTTCACGAGTTATTGTTCATTTGGTAATTCTAGATTTAGCGACGAACTTAAAAAAATCATAATTAATTCTAAAAAAATTGAAATGAAGTGGTTCAAAAGAATACTCGAGCTAACATATTGTACTTTAATGGAAAAATAAATTTTAAACCAAATGATCAGTCAATCAATACAGTTTAATCGTCAAAGGTTACTGTTCATTTTGTCAAAAATTCTAGAAAACAGTTTATGGTCCCTAATTTTGAAAAATTTATTCTCTTTGTATTGATGTCAAAATAATACATTCTTAATTTCAAAATGAAGCTTGACATGTTAACTACATGTCTATAAAATTATATACATTTATTACAATATTTACTATTTTTAATTACATCTCAACTGTCACTGCCTCCTCACGAGTTACTGTTCACAGTGACAAGTTTCAACAAATAACTTTACATACATATATATTTCAAACATGCAATCAATTCCCATCTCTTCTTCATGCATCCTCATTTTCTCCTTCATGTGAAATACCTCCTATGTTTGGTGTAATATCCTTAATTTTTTGTACTGATTTCTATGTACAGATTTAATGGAATATATGAGTATTTTTCAGGAAAAGATGTGGGTCTTTATGTAAGAAAAAGGATTAAATTAGAAAAGAAAGGAAAGGAAAGGACCTAAATGTAAATATGAAAAGTTTAAGGAAAGAAATGAAAGGTAGACAAAAATGTGGGGTCTTAAAGTATAATTTTAGCCAAAATTAAGGGACTTAATTACAAAGAAGAAAAGTTTCCCGGGGCTAAAATATAATTAAAGAAAGATAGGCCAGAAGTGGTTTGGACTGCCCGACAGCATTTCAGTCCCAGATTCTACCAGAAGTTAGGGCAGGTGACGCCGGGTAACCCAGCCTAATACCGGAATTTTTGAAGACTCCAGATAGCCAGAAATGGACTGATCATCCAAAACTTATAAAAATTCCTACCGGATACCCTAGCTTTCAGATATAAGTGAGAAAATACAGGATGATGCGCCTTTATGGGGAGGATGTCAGGAAACTGACAGAATACCGATAGGAGGTCTGTAGAAAAATTTATTCACAAAATAGCAAATTCAGACGGGAGTGTGAGGCCTCCGGGGATCCGGGTAGGAGATTTATCGGTATTTTTAAAGGGGCTGAATGCAATCAGATGACTTCAGTCAGATGACTATTATAACCCACAGGGATGCCTGAACACAGTAAGACACTGTATATGGGAAAAGGAGCCGGTGTCCGGAAAGGTGTATAATCGGTAAATAATAATTAAAATATTCGGTGAATTGGGGCAGAGGAAGATTCCTCGTAATGCGTGCCATACAGGTAATGGACCCAGGAAGCCCAAAAATGGCGCCATTAGAAGACCAAAAAGACTCTGGAATTGATAGGTGGTCCAGTGTCCAGCAGAACCCCGGAAAAGTATGAAATTACGAAAATGCCCCTGTGTTGTACAAAAATTGCAGCAGATGAATGGAGGGCATTCTGGTCATTCTGGGCAGGCCTAGAGGCTAAGACATATCTAAATAAGGTTGACTAGAGCCAGTATATGCTTTGACCAGGTTCAGAAAGGTGTGAAATGACGATTTTGCCTTTAGGGTTAAAATAGGACAAGATAGGGCACCAAGGGCATTTTGGTCATTTCGCAGGGGATCTGTAACTGAGTCTGGACCCAGTATTAAAAAGTTAATGATATAAAGGGTCTAGATACTAAATGTGAGGTCAGTAAAAATAAAAAAGATTTTCAGAAAAATTAGATTCAGAAAACAGCACGTTTTTCGAGGAGACGGACCGGGCCGGTACCGGATTGGACCGAAAATTAGCTTATTGAGAATCAATCTCCACTATCTAGAACAGCCCTTGACTGAAAGGCCCTCATAATGGCAAAGTCAAGATTGCACATTAGTTCTATAACCAACATTAAATCTAACTTATTTAAGTGTTAATTATATAGTTCTAGCTTTAATTTCTTCTTCCCCCTAAATTTCTAGATTTTGGACAGCAAGCATACTATGGGAAAATCTCATTTTCCTTCCCTTAAAACCCTAGGTTGAAGCCTCCTAATTAAAAGAAAATAAGTTAGTATAGATTGCTTACCTTAATTCTAGCTACCTTAGACCACAGCACCTTGAATCTCCTCTTGAATTTGCCTTAGAATGGTTGCCTTTTCATTTTGCAAGAGGTTCCCCTTGGTCCTTCAAGACCATCACATTTTTAGGCTCATGGGAGGGGGTATTTATAGCCAAAACTTTGGCATCTTGGGACAAGAATATCCTTCCTTTTATTAATTATTACAAAGGTTTAATCTTTAATTTGATTGGTTATTTAATTTCTTAATCATCATTAACTTAATTCTTATATTATTTTAATATAATTGAACAAATGGCATAATCCTTTCCTTGCTTGGTGCCATGTGGAAGGAGTGTGGGGTCCACAAGACACCTCACAATGCCACCTTGCAAATCTTGAAGCTTCCTTGGAAATTTCTTTTCTTTTATTTATTTAAAAATTCATATAAAATATTTTAATCACATGACAATTTCTTGGATTTCATGGACACTCATATGACGCCATGATGGGCCATCTTCAAGTCCAATTGCTAGTTGACACAATTCCCAAGGCATTTCCCTATTATTTCTTATACCGATAAACTTAAATTACACTGACTTTTGAAATAAATTCTGTAAAATTCCTTTAATAATTCTGACATTTCTAGAAATACATTCTAATATAAAATGAATTTCTTATAAAGTCTCATAATTTTTTGAGACCCATAAGTCCTGATAAAAATTCTATACGTTTCTTTAAATCCTTTCACCTTAAATTTCATAATAAATTTTACATGACTCCTTTTTAACTTTGGTTAGTTTCATAAATCTTTATAAGAATTATAAGAATTTTCTATAAAATTTTATCTAATTCTGAGGTCCAGAAGATAATGTAATAATTTTTAGACTTTGCAGATAAATATTAATTTTTTGGGACCTCAAATCAAAATTTTAAAAAATATGCCTGGCCCAAATTCCATTATCTATTTATTGGTAAAATTTGTGACCGAACTATTTCTGTGCAATTTTGGGCCTTTCAGGCTCAACTTTCTATAATTATACTTTTACCCCTGAATTTGACAATTATATTTTAGTCCCTAAAATTACCAATTTTCATTTTAGTCCCTTTTCTATCAAATATGAAACTCCAATTTGGTACCTGACATTTCAAAATTGTATTTAGATATTTGAACTTTTTACTATTTACAATTTAGTCCTTAGACTTTGACTATTTACAGTTTAATCCTTGAACTTTCACCAAATTGCAATTTAGTCCCTTAGACTTTATAACTTTATACATTCTTTCTTTCTTTAACTTAAACTTTTTTAACCCCTGTCTTTTCTTTCTATTTATCATCACAATCTCTTCTAAATCTCTTTCCTCTATCAGTCTTATATAGATAGGGGAAAAATTGAGTTGTGACAAATGCTAACTCCTCTTATGGCTAAATTCTCAAGAAATTTTCCCTGAAACCTTTATCGGGTTTCTATTATAAATTTTACAGAGCTTCTTTTTCGAGTTTTGTCAGTTTCATAAATTTTTATAATTAATATAAAAATTTCTTGTAAAATTCTATAAAAATTTTCAAAACTTAAAAAATTAATATAAATTTTTTGGGACCTCAAATCAAAATTCTGACAAATATAGTTGCGATGAAAATCACTCCTCTATTTCTAGGTAAAATTTGGGACTGAGTTTTAGCTCTTTCTAGCTCAACTTGCTCATAATTATAATTTTACCCTGAATTTAGCAAAATACATTTTAGTCCCCTTACTATACTTTCTAAAATTTCAGTTTAGTACCCAAAATGTCAAAACTCCTTTCTTTTATAACTTTAACTTTTTCTAATTATCATTTCTTCTAATCATCGTTACGATAATTTCCTAACTTCTTACTCTATTAGTCTTATACAGATAGAAAAAAATTAAGATGATATAGAGATAAATTATAATATATTATACACACATTACAATAATCTTTAAGCGGGTAAATTGAATGAACAAGTTAATTTAATCTCCCTAAAAATATTTCTAAATAAAATCTCCCATTACAGACAAAATGATTATACTTTAACCAGGACTTGAGAAATTAAGAATATTAAGTTGATAAATTTGTTCTTGGAACTCAGTGCCTATATCCAACTTTCAACACCAAGATCAACAGTAAGCCATTAATTAAAATAATCTAAGTGTTAAATCGTAACACCCCTTGAAAGTAATGATAAACAAAAACACAACTAGGAAGGCCCAGAACCGATGATAGATAAACCAATTACCAAGCACAAGCCGAAGCCCAAACAAAGAAAAATGCCCTAAAAATTAAAAGGGAATCACAATGAGATTCCACATAATAGATTTAACTATCTAAAAACTCCAATGACAACTTGAGGAATAAATAATGATATGTTCTAGTATAAAAAATGATAACAAATTTTTTGCTACTCATTTGTCATTGAGACTTGGACCTAACAGTAATTAATCTCAAACCTAGAATCTTAGCCCAAGGTATCCAATACCAAACAAGACTTAAAACAATCCTGACCCAATCCTGCATGAGATGCATCCTCAAATAAACATATTTCTTGAGCTATTTGCTTTCAAAATTGAAGAGAAAAATACTTGGAAACTGAATTGGAAACTTCAGCTGTTTAGCACCGGTGCCTTTAACAAAATTTCATGGGAGTGAAGGAATCGTACAAAAGAGTAAGTACAATTTGTGCAAAGTGGATGAGGATAAAGGTCATACAGTTACAAAACCCAATTTAGTTTTCAGCCTGTCCAAAATACCTGCCAGATATTGCAGCTAGTATATTCAGCATCACGACTTCATCATCGTGTTCGGTCTTCATAGCTCGTAAGCTAGCACACTTCCGTAGCAGACTCCTTAAAGCAGCAGAAGAGTCAGCATCCAGTGGAGCATCAACTGTTGCACAGAGAGCAAACAGCCACATGCAATCATTTCTTGTGATAGCGTCCACCGGCTCCAGCGAGCGAATACGTTTATGCAACATTGACACTCGGGCTACAGAGTCCATTCCTAAAATTGTAGAGAGCAAAGGAAAACAGCTGGTGGAAATGGAAGTATCCTTATTTTCTGAAGTCAATGTAGTTTGATCCGTGGTCTCCCTGATGCTCTCATGGCTAAGATGCTGCAGTTCCTCGGTCATTACAACTCTACTCGTGCCAGACTTGTTCGCAATTAGTTCTAGGGAATTCACGGGTTGCCACCTTGAAACATCAAGCTGCGAGAGTTTCTGGCATCACGAGTTCGCAAACAATTAAATAAACAGGGTTAGTTCTTTCATGAACTGAAACAACGTAGTTAAACCAACCAGCAATGACATCATGTTGAATTCTTTGTTTGAAGAAAAATTCACAGTAAAAAAAGTATCAAAACATTATTACTTTTGGAAGAGGTAAAAAGAAGATAACATATTCTAACTAGCATTGGCAATAGAAGTTATGTTGCATTGTCTTATGTTTTATAACAAAAGATACCCATGGGTAAAACTTCCATTCTGAGATTAAACATCAGAAGCCCGTATGGAAGAAAAGAAAAGGGTTTCACTATCATTCACACAACAAAATATATATTTGACCAAAAAATGCTTCAAGGAAAGGTTCGCTAGTGTTGTCTAGTAAAGAAGAGCCTGAAAGAGGGAATCTCAACTTTTTTAAGCATAGCAATCACTTATTTCATCCAAATTTTTCTTTCATTAACCTTGTAGTCAAACGGTTAAGTTGGAAAGTAAATTGGAACTAAATGGACCTAGTATAGCAAGTTGTGAATACCTATTCAACACGCACATTTAAAAAACGATTAAACAAAAGTTCTTCAAGAAGACAATAGCATACCGCTCTGAGCTCTGAAAATTCAGCAAGAAATGCATTCTCCCACTGCTTTGATGGCAAGAGATGCTCAGGACATTTGGCAATATCAGGAATCTTGGGCATGTAAGCACTTTGTTCCTTGTTAATTTTACTTCTATCAAATTTGGCTACCTTCACTTTAGGAATTTGAGCAGCTTCCCATCTAAGGAGGAAACACGGATCAGTTTATAAACTATTTTTCTTCCATGCTCTTAATAATGCTAAACTATATCAAATGTAATAATATCATTGGAGTAGAAACTATAGTAAATAGTTACTGTGTAAAGCTATATGAAACCAGAGTAGCAGCCAGTACAGGGTAAGATGAATTAATTGAAGGAAATAAAAACAGGTATACAATAACATAGACCCTAATAACACTTTCAGAAAGTAGAATTCTAAATCAAAAGCCCATGACAAGTTTTTCTATATATTCTCTCTACTTTGGCTAAACTCTTCACTGAAGCATTCTCTCTTCCCCTTCCACCCGCCCATGCAAAACAGCCAAAGCTTGGTTAACCAAGTTAATTTTCAGTTTTGCCCTCACCTCCACACTTCACTTCCACCGCCCATGCAAAACAGCCAAAGCTTGGTTAGCCAAGTTAATTTTTTACGAGTTAAAGTGCATTTTTTGCCTCTAAAGTATTCTTAGAGGAGTTATGAGCACCCTAAATTGTGGAGAAATGTAGCACATAATGTTTCATAACAAGTTCAATATTTCCCTTTTTTAACACGATGTTGATTTAAAGTGAACTATTAAAAAGGGAAACATTGCACTGGTATGTTCTTTAGCATACCCATAACTCTTCTGAAAATACTTCTAATACACTTCAATCCTTTTTTTATCCAATAAACCTAACATACAGCTTGATATTATATGGCTTAACTTGATTTCCCTCAATTGTTCCATCACTTAATGTTAGAAATCAAAGTTTCCCCTGCTCACCTGATTCTCAAACTTACAGCCTTACTGCAGAACAATGAGTTGATGGATGCATAGATGGTAACAGTCATTAAAAAATATTTGATACATTGCTAGGCATGTATAGAGGGTGTGTGTTTATTATAATATCTCAGTAACTTGGATCGTAAATATCTCTTGAACTATTGTAGCTTATGTTAAAAATAACTGCAAACAATGATGAAAGAGTGGTCAGAGGGGAATGGAAAATTGCATTCTCTTGATTAGGACACTGATACTTCTACAACAGTGAGGGCATTATAGCCAAGAAAAAGGAAATTTACAATCGTAACTTAGAAAGTAGGGAAATGTATGAAATTGCCCTTAAGAAATAAGCCTATTTGCAATTACAATAACCAATAGTAATTTAGAAAAAAAAAATTAAGCCATATATTACTCTACACTCCCCCTCTAGCATATGTCAATCATACCTAACTTGGATAAGTGAACATCAAACTGAGTTTCATGGAGGATAATTAGTTCTGTTATGATAGACTATCAGTTATATCTGTTTGGTAAACATTCTCATGTTTCAATTCCTAAACAATGTGGCAACATAGCTCAATCTTACTTTTGTTCACATGAACAGGTTGTTCTTGCTAATTTGTCAACTTTGTCACGGATTACTATAGATTTACATGGTTGTTTTTAATTAAGAGTTATACTTGTTCTCTATTCAAGGTCACCTTCTATCTAAAATGTCAACATGATGATGCTCATAGAGCTTAGACCAAAGAGGAATTTTTCTGTCTAGTATCTGTTATTGAGTTCTGTTTGAGTTCATTAGTGTTCTCTTCAATCGATTATTTGTAACAACTTGAGCTTCATCTTGAGAGGGTGCTAAGAATCCCATCAATATCCAAAAGGAATCAGAGTTTTTTTTTTTCTTGGACTCATGTAATTTATTCTTGGTGAGGACTCTTAATTATCATTTATGATCTTTTACGAGTTCATTCGTAGTTTATCCTTATTTTCAAGTTTCATAAATAAAAACAGAAAGCAGAACACTTCCATACCATGTGTATGCCTCTCCTTTCACCATAAATTTTATCTTTTATCCATCATTTTACTTTGTAAGTTCTTTACCAGAAAAGTAATCACTGCATGACAAAGAATAGGACTTTTTTGTGACATTAAAGTCCCAAATAAGGATGGGAATGGGCTGTGGTGTATATTCTCAAAGCCTTTAAAGAGTCAGAGTCCCCAATATTTTTTTATAATCAATATTTGAAGAGTAGAACAATAAAAGAGATAGAAAACTAACCAGAGCATGAATGCATCACAGAACCAACAATCAGCTGTTAACAATCAGAATAATACCTGACACGCCTAAGATATTCCCATCCATCCTCTGGCGCACCCAAATCAAAATTTGGTTCTCCATCAACAAAAAAGGCAGGTTTCTGAATGCTATCATAATCACTGTCACTATCTTCGTCTTCATAGCATTCTCCTTCAGAAACTGTGCCCGCATTCTCCTCACCCAGATTATTGCTACAGGAAGGGTCCATAGGATTCACATTTTCATTACTGTTTATTTGTGGTAATTCATTATCCATATTTTCAGAACACACT
Source organism: Leucaena leucocephala (assembly GCA_037074615.1). Classification (NCBI taxonomy): domain Eukaryota; kingdom Viridiplantae; phylum Streptophyta; class Magnoliopsida; order Fabales; family Fabaceae; genus Leucaena; species Leucaena leucocephala. Next base: position 9,462,718 of record CM073531.1, read on the forward strand.
GCACCAGAAAGCAATTTCAAAACTTTCAGCATTAGCATTAACAACTAGAAAATCATTAAGCGTTTGAGAATGAATATATATATATATATCTAAACGCAATGTTGATAAAAAGCAACAGTAGCCAGGTAACGAATGTCCTTTACAGACAAGAACAATGTGGACAAGAAATTGAACTTCTTATTGAACACAGTCGACCATAAATCTTTCAGTTTACAATGATGAACGTAAACATCCAATCATCCCCATTAGTGTATGACAAAACAATGCTAGTATTTTGCACATGATTTTTCATATACAAGGACTTTATACAAGTGATCATGCACGTTGCAACTACAGTCAGTGCCTAAAAGTAATTGAAAACAAGTCAAGAAATGTTGCAGATTATATCATTCCCAGGTTCCTTTTGCTCTTTCCTCAATGCACATAGACATTCATATATCTCCATCGTCCATTAGCAGCACCCGTACCTGTCCATAACAGAAATCGGAAACATCAAATTGACACAATCTGAGCCAGCAGCAAAGAGAAAACGGGTGATTCAAGGGGAAAAACAATATTTTTGTTGAAGCTTCATCAAAAAAAGATCCTACTATTTTGACAGAAGAAAATAAGTAGAAAACTCACCTCCCAACCCCAAAATTATTTTTTTACAAAAAAGAAAGAAAAAAAATGAAATTCCTATAATAGGTGAGTAAAGATCAGAAATAATAATAGGGCAGAAATTGAAAATTAAAAAAACGGAGCATAAATTCAATCAAGATATATGTGTGTGTATTCAAATTATAATGCAATGATCCTTGTGAACTACAACAAAAATAGCACGGGGAGAAGCATGTTGAGAGAATGAACACATAAAACAATAGCTTTCAAAATCATGGGTTCTTTGTCTACAAACTAAAGTATGACGCATTCAACCACTGAACAGCCAAAGAACTGCAAATTTACTCAAAAACACGAACAGCCATGAGAGTGAGTTGCTTGGAACAAGTTTTATCAATGTAAAACAGCATATTTTCAATTCCTTCCACTGAAAGTAGTCTGAAAAGACAAACTTAGTAGAGTACCTAAAACAAAGTGATTAGGTAATAAGACATATCTATAAAAATAAGAACTAAAATAACCTGATTTGCGTAATGTTAACTTAGTTTACTATGTTCACATCTTAACACCAGGCCCTGATCTGAAATGGCTATACTTTAAATATGTAAAATACTTCAAACTTTTAATAGCTAGTACGGCAACATCCAACTTTCAATGAACTAACAATATTTAGCTTAGTTCAGGTCATTGACATAATCAAATATAGACAGATAAGCAAATAAAAAAAACTGATGTCCAATTGTCTACCTTTATAATAGTGCAAGAGGTTACACAAATCACTGTCAATAAAGCCATTTTAACACCACTTGACATATTTCAAAATCAAGCATCGTATTGATAGTTGGTTTGCAGAATATGAGATAAATAAGAAGTATGAATTTTTAACTATCCATATCTATAAATAGGCAAAGAAAAATATCCATATCAATACACATTGATATAGAACATTTTCAAGATCATCTACAGGTTATATTCCATATACCCATTCACAGAAAATACAGCAGTGAGAAAGGATTTCCTCAAAATAACAGTAACCTAGGTAGAACTTCCCATTGTTGGACAAAAATACACCCATTCTCTACTCTAGACCCAATAAATATATTACTAATAACAGTCCTATGCTAAAGTATATTGTTGACACTTGAAAGCCATATTACTAATGACATTCCCCACCATTATCTTTTGACATAAGGAAACATGAATAAAAAGTTCTTTTAATGAAGAATTATTGTTAACTCAAACAAAACCAACCTGATCCAGAATCTGCTTGGCACCTATTAAAACGTAAAAGTCACTGGACGCCGAGAAAAAAAAAATGAAGTCATACCTCAACTACGTCAAATAAATCTAAGAAAAAGCTTGCTGCGATCAAAATGATCAAATTTTATAGATCTCCCTCACCACTGGATTCATTACGACCCTACATGCTATTAGAACTAATAAAGTAAACATCGATCATTACAATGATTAAGCCTTAACTCAATAGTGTTAAATTCTTATTACTAGTCAACGGATGCTTTGCATTTTCCTTATATTATTGGAATTTATAAGACAATTGCTGAGTTATTACCTAACAAACCTTGTTGCACTCCGTCAGTGTACTTGGACATGATTCACAAACTTCTATATATTAAATGAATGAAGACCGTATAAAACACAAAAGATTACCAATTTGAATCAAACAATGATACTCACTGAGAATTATTGGGGCTTCTCTCTTCTTTGCAAGGAATTGCGGAGAATCATAGTTCCAACGTATATTCTTCTGGTGCTCACTGCTCACCAAGTTCTCATACTCATTTGCCACAGCAATGTCAAGCCCACTGTATATTGCTTTCCAAAGGATCCGCTGTGCTGCCATATTTACAAACCTCAAAGCCTCAATCTCCTTCCTTGAGTATTTTCTCTTGGCTCCTTCCTTCCTATCTCCAGAAGGATTTTGGGCTTCTACCGCTCGAGTGACCCTTTCAGGTTTTCCATCCATCCCCAAAACATTCTTTGCTCCTTTTGCTTTTCCTCTTGATCTTCTACCATTCTTAGCATCTATTTCTTTTGTTGCATCCTTTCCATTACTTTTCCTATTTTCCAAAACACCCATTTTCCTTCCTATTGCAGGAGCAGGAACGGTCTCAATCAACGCTGTATCATCAATAACTTCAATGCCTAATGAACGTGGAATTGTAAAGTCTTCTAGCATGAGTTTACAACCAGGTAACTTCTCAGCGGCAAGGTCGCCTTCCGGCAGTAGAACAGCTTCTAGCTCCTCAAGCAGTAATTTCTTTTTGACTTCCAGGGCATTCTCTGATACGGAATCTTCGTTTCCCATAGGAGTAGAACTACGCTCTGCAGCGGCATTTTCATGGAGAACTCTACATTCTTGGATTACAGATCGATGCATGCGTTGTTCCAAGAAACAACTCTCTTTCATCCCATCACCGTTCATATTTCCCTTTTGAAGCTCAAGCTTCTCAGAATCACAAGTCTGTCTCGTTCCTTCGACATTTGAGACAATACCCATATCGCGCTTTTCTGCTAACAGGGCTCCTTCGACAATATTCTGACCTTCTCTTGAAAAATCTTCAACTTTTCCGTCACACCAAGAAGGACCAAACCCCAATACAGATGCATCAATCTTGTCGTTTGAGGAAGCAAAAGAATTCTCGTCTATTTCAGCAGCGGAAGCACGAACGGGTTCTTGCATCTCTTCAATAGTGCTCTGGAATTCATCGTCTTGCTTGGCCACTACGACAATATCCACATCGTGCTTTTCTGCAAACAGGACTCCTTCGACCGTATTCTTACCTTCTCTTGAAAAATCTTTAACTTCCCCGTCACAACAAGAAGGACCTAACCCCAACACACATGCATCATCAATCAATTCGTTTGAAGAAGAAAACGAATTCTTGCCTACTTCAGCAGCGGAAGCACGAACCGGTTCTTGCGTCTCCTTAATAGTGCTCTGGAATTCATCGTCTTGCTGGGCAACTGAGTCGATGATTGCACGCGAATCTTGGTCTTCTTGAGCCGCCATGGAGAGAATTGAAGTCTGGTAATCTTGAAAACTGAGTAGTCGTTGAGTAACGATTATTCAGAAATGCGAACGAATTTGGCAGCGTGAACTGGGAACTGTGAAGTCACTTCTTATAGGCGAAGGAGGCTAGGGCGCTACGCGCTAAATGCTATGAAAATTTCGGGCGCTTGCAAAAATTTATTACGTGAAAAACCCCACCCTTGGTAATTTTATTACGTGAAACATTAATAAATTTGTCCTTATATTTCATATTTATTTTCTCGTAGATCCCTACGCTGGGAAAAATGAGAAGTGCGTCAAAATGCTCCCTATAATTATTACCGCTAGTTCCCAAAGTTGAATTTGTTTGCAAAAGTTACCCTTTGGGGCACAAGAATAATTAGTACCCTTAGATTAATTATGTGGTCAAGGTATTGATTATTGAATCAGTGAAGGCAATAATTCAACGATTATAGTCTAATCTAAATTAGACAAGTCTAGATTTATTAAGAATACAAATTATTGTAACATAGCTAGATTATTTCAAATATTTTTAAGAATGACGTGAAAAATAGCAATAAAATTTAAATAGTTATTTTTTTAGTAAAAAAATATATTTCATTTGAAGCTTAGAAAGCTATTACAAAGACTGATAAGAGTTATCTTCCCTGGTTAACCTGCACTCCTATCTAATAGTAGGAAGGTGATCAAAGATACAAAAATTGCTCTCTATATTATGTGAAGACCTAGCTAAATAATAGCAAAAATCCATATATATATCATCTACAAATCTTTAAAGGGATGGAGACTATTACAACATCTCATGGTCAAGTTAATAGTAATTATACAATTAGAGTGAAGGGTAATTATTTTATATCCCTTGGACCAACATAAGCTCAATCCAATAGATAATCACAATCAACTATGTAATAGCTACTGGACCTTGTGTGAGTTTACAACTGAAGCCACTAACCCATCGTTCACTTGAATAAAAATGGACTTTTAGATTACCTTTTTTAAACCGCAAATTGTAAAGACAATTTAAAAAATATGACCAGTGGTATTTGTGTAAATATTGACAATTTTTTAGATGGAACGCACACAATTCCAGCCTAAAATTAAATGAGTGTTTGAATGAGTGAAGGATAGATACAAGTAAAGGGTACCTTGTTGAATTTTAAAGGCTCTAACTATCTAATTAAGTATATACATATATACTTAAATTCGTTCATTCAACGAGCTTTCAAATGAGTAAAGGATAGATATAAGTACAGGGTATCTTACTGCCTTTCAAATGAATCTTCCCCTTGCCATCTTACGTAAGTGGTACAGCAAAGCCATGTTTCATTTTAATGTTAGAAGGATGAAATGTTAAAGATAGGTGAACCCATCACCTAATCCAAGGTTGACATTATTATATGTTCATCAATTAAGGAACTAGCCATCAGTATCTACAGCCACAACACTACAAAAAAGAATGTGTTTTGTACCGGTTTATTTTTTTACTTTTATAGCGGTTTAAACCTCTGAAACAATGTTTTATAGCAATTTAGGCAACCGTTGCAAAATCAGGCGCTACAAGCAGTGTTGTAGTGATTAAAGAAAACCGCTACTCACAATGGTCTAAACGCTGCAACTATTTATAGCGGTTTAAAGGATTTTATAGCAATTTAGAAACTGCTACTAACTTCAGGCAGGAAACAAAAAATTTAAGCGTGGCACCAAGATTTGTAGTGGTTCTATAACCGGTACAAATATTTCATATTTGATAAAAAATAAAACCTTCTGTTTTAATCATACTTATGGATATATGTACATATGTAGATATATAGATAATTTATTAAATTTGATAGGTTAAAGTTTTATTATGATAATTGAGTATATTATCTAGTTATACTATGTTGTATAATTTGCTATATTTTATTTGATAAGATATAGTTAAGATAAATAAAGTGTATAAGTTAATATTAGGTAGCTAGAAAGTTATAGAAATAGATAAAAAAAGGTGTAGAAGAGAGTTGGAAAGTGTAGAAAATAGGATATAAAATTAATTGAAAATATGTACTAATTTCTGTAAAAAAAACCTAAAAATAAAAAAATACACATGTTAATAAAGAATAAGTATATAAACCCAAAAAACTCATAAATCCAAATGATCTTACCATCATGTGAAGAAATAACTAAATAAAGGAAAGAGGAAGAAAAAACGCAAGAGGAAGAAGAGAGGAAGGAGCAAGGGTAAGAATGGGAGGAGTGGAGTATTTGTGGACATTGGGTGGAGTTTGAAGCTGTTTTGTGGACATTTGTAGTGGTTTATAACCCCTACAAATGTGTCCTAGTGAGTTTGCAAGTGTGAGGAAAATTTGAATTTTATATTTAGAACTTTGTAGCTGTTTTGTAGACATTTGTAGCAGTTCTGAACCACTACAATTGTGTCCCAGTGAGTTCGCACGTGGGAAAGAAATTCAAATTTCATATTTGAAATTTTGTAGTGATTTTGTGGACATTTTTAGCTATTCTGAACCATACAAATATGTCCTAGTATTTGAATTTCATATTTAGAATTTTTTAGCGATTTTGTGGACATTTTGCAGCGGTTATAAATAGCTACAAATGTTTGAAAGTGAGTTTATACGTGGGTGAGAAATTTCAATTTCAAAATTTAAACTTTGTAGCGATTTATAACTGCTGCAAAATGTCAACGGTCATTGACACTTGTCAGTGACCTCGATCCACGTGGATTTTTACAGTTGTTATTATGCTACAAAATTTCCTCACTCTTCCCTCTTTCTGACACGAATATGTCGCCATAAAATGCGACGCCATGTTCGCGCTTTGTAACGTTATAACAGCTACAAATGTCATCACAAAATGTGGCGTCACGTTTGCGCTAAAAGGCGCCATATACAAATAGCATTGATGACACTGTTCACAATTAAAGGGTTATAAAATTATAGTTGTCTAGAGCCAAATCACTATAAAATCAAGAACCTGCAGCTCATTTTTTTTTTTTAGTGCAAGAGGGTGAAATTGGAGAAGATAATTGACATGTAACTATTATCATATAGCCTTTGTTAGATTGAGTCGCTTGATTATATTTGTATTACAGTGACATTACTTCACACTTTAATTTCAAAATTATCGTAAGAGTTTTTGAGTTGATGAAAACATCGATCTTAATATTGCATGGGCTGTTGAATTTATATTTCATTATTTTCTAGGTGTTCAAAAGGGGTTTTATAGGAATAATAACCATTTAAATATAAAAAAATGCTCATTATTTAGATTGATTATGGCAATAACCAGTCTAAATAATGCACATTTTTTATTGAATATCCACTTTTTAGATTGTGTACAAAGACAACTGATCTAGAAAACATATTTTTTAGACTAGTTGTACATCCAACGTAGGAAGTAACAGACTTTCTACGCCAGCATAACTAGACCATTCCCAAGTCCAATGTAAAAGGCCCATTCAACTAGCATAAAAAATGTTCTTTCTACTAGCGATTCCTCATTTTCCTAAATAATTCCGCCACACCTACTATTCCCATTACTCAAGACCGAACCATCTACTTCCAATTTTATATGATCTCCCTTGATCATGTGTGTGGCCTTATCAAACATGCAGTAGTTTCTGTAGAAGGAGCAATTGTTAAGTAACTCATTTTCCCAACATGCATAGAAAAAGATATCATGATAGCCATCAAATGAACTCCAAATTCTGTGGAACCAAATAGCTTGCTATGCATCGACTCAATCAACTCCTTGAAGGAGGAAAAAGTATGTCGCCTTTCTAAAGATACCCCATATTTCCATCAATGAAAGGCACTCAGGAAGTCTGTAATTAGGTGCATTAAATCTTCAAATTCTACACGGGGATTTCTACTCAAACACGATAAACAGTATAATAAAATACCCAAATGCTACAAGGTGGGAATTATTTCCCAAAATGCTACTTTTAAAATCGATCTAGCTTTTAACAATTTCAAAAATGGATTTGTCAACATACAATTTCTTCAATATTTACAGTCCATCCAATTTTGTACAATGGAAATTCACTTTAGAGTGAACAACTTTTAAACTTATCCTACCTTGAACAACTTCATCACCTCCCACCTCGTCCTTCTCTCCCTGACAAATACAAATAAAATTATTTATATAATCATTTTGTAATCATTTTACTGAAAAATTATGAGTAAATAATTGGAAGAAAGTGATAATAATATTATAATGATTATAAAATTAGTATAGATGTATTAATTAATTATAAAATGATTAACAAAAAAATAATAATTAGATTTTTATAAAAACTAATAATAAATAATGATTAAGTATAAATAAATGAAAAATAAAAAACTTGATTTATCTAACAAATAGTGATTTCTAGCACATCTTGTTCCCCTCTTTGCACGTTGTGGCCGTTGATGTATGTTCACTTCTTGAGATTCAAGTGTCTCATTGATTTGTGTAGTTGGTGTATTTAAATCAAACTAAGGTGAGTCAACCAAAGAAATCGATTGTTGAGGTGTGGCAAATGCTTCATTTGATTGATCACCTTGCCCAAAAGTAGAGGAAGAATTGTATTCAGCTGAAAATAGTACTGGATTATCAAATAATGACATAAATAGTTGAAATTCAGTAGGATTTGGGATGATGATCAAAATGAAGGTGATATGTAATGAGGCTCAATTTGAGTAGGATTAGGAGAGGTGATATGGGATGATGATGAGGCTAGCATTTAATGAGCTTGACTAAACTTTTGAGGCTTTTATCCCCCAACATTTTGATTTTGAATTGGTGATTGGGTAGACAAGTAGCTACCACGTCACTTGCTAGGTCTTTCTCGAGGAATTTCTAGATGGGGTAACTCAATTGTTAGTGAAACAGGCTAAGAGTTCATGTTAATTGTTATTCTCTCTTTGTAAATAAGATGTTTTATTGATCTCGAGCAACCTTTCTCGATAGTCAACGCAATTAGAGCATGTTGAATGAGAAGTAATCGACAGCCTGTATAAATCTTTTGCTATGTCAGCAAGAAATAAATAAAACATTTTATTGTATCACTTTTTGTATAAGAGAAAAGGATGATATTGGTAGAAAAAATATTTAAAACTTACCACGTACCCACTATCACTACTAATAAATTGGATCAAATGTCTTGTATGTCTCCAATACCATTGCATGTACTCAAATATTTGATCATATTCATCGAGCATTAAAAGAATATTAACAATAGCTTCTAGCCATCTATATTCCATGCTTGAATGAAGTCTGAGTACTTTTTAGTCTAATATGTTCTTGTCCAACCATGTAGTTGTAATAATATGATAATTTCCCAAATGAATAGGCGTGGTAGGATTTGGTTGTTGACGACTAAATTGCCATAGTACACGATCAGGGTGATGCCATTCTATAATATGAAAACAAACTAGAGGAACCAAAGCAAGCCAAATTTTAGGAGTTACCAATCAATACTCTGGAATCAATTGGTGTACTTCAAGAGATTTATATGACCGCCAAATTATTTCATCATCGGTCATTATATCAAGGAAATATCTATATTAGAGTAAAGACATGGTAATTGGATGGGGGTTTTATCCCACATTTTCCCACCTATTATTACCACAAAAGTTAATGTTAAAGTTTGGATAATTTTAATAATAAATATATAACAAACATATGTTGGCTGAATTTAGTATAACTGAAACCTAAGGAAGGTAAGAGAGGGTAGATATCAGAATGTGGGTTTAGAGATGCAGATCGCTATGAAGCTAGCATAGGGAAGCGATCCCTTGTCAACAAATGTGGTAATGATAAACAGCAACAATCCTATCTTCATTTGGGTTAGTGGTGTAACATCCCAATTTTTAGGCCCAGAGACTCAGAAAGTAGCCTGAAATAGATAGGCTACCAGACCCCTTTGAGCAGAAGTCCCAGAAATATATAGAGGGTTTTTAGGGACTAAACTATAAATAAGTAAAAGTACAGGGACTTATATGTAAATTGTAACATCCCGATTTTTGGGTATAGGAAAACTGGGAGGTAGTCTGATATGGGCAGGCTACTAAACCCGTAGTCCCAGGGTAGTAATCTGATATGGGCGGATCACTTACCTATATTTGGTAGGAATCCGAGGGATAAGCTAAGTTCCTCAGGATTTAAAGATAAGTTAAGTCTTTGACCTACAAAATAGGGACATTCACCTAGGTTCAAAAAGAGGAATGTAAGGAATATCCTAAGTCTTAAGCCTAGGAATTCTGCAGGTAGCTAGATATGGGCTGGCTCCTGAGTAAGATAACCTGATATGGGCGGGTTGTCGAGACTTTCAATTAATGATGACTCCCAAAGAGTTCAGGAGATGAGTTGTTGGAAGAGAATTTCGAGAACTTAAGATGAAGGATACGAAAAGAAACCAGAAGCAAATAGAGGACATTTTGGTCATTTCACACAATGGATGGATATCCGAGAAAATTTGATAGTAAATTATTATAATTAATATGAGAAATTATGGAGTTGACAGAAGTCAAAAAGGAGTCCTGTAGAATTAATTATGGAATTTACGGTGAAAAAGGACACCGAGAAAAGGTTAAAGGAAACGTATAAAATTTTTATCAGGACTTCTGGGTCTCAGAAAATTATAAAACTTTGTAGAGAATTCATTTTATATTAGAATGAATTTCTAAATATGTTAGAACAATTAAAAGAGGTGTTTAGCATTTATGCTAAGATCAGGGTAATTTATGGATATCGGTATGAGGAAAGTACATTGGGATTTAGGCCAATTAGCTATTGGACCTAAAAGAGGCCCAACATTTCGTCCTAGGCCAGCCCAATAAGGCCCAAAAGTTATCTTGGAACCCAAGTCCAATAATGAATAATTTATGGATTTTTGGAAAGAAAGAAAAAGAGAATAAAGTAAGAATTAGGTGTTGCACATGGTGGGACCCACAAGGACTTCAAAATGGCACCTAAAAAGAGGAAGGGTTAGGTGTACCAAGAGAGGCCATGCTAATGATGTCATGGTGGTAAGGCCATTCTAGTGATGTCATGGTGGTAAGGTCATGAGTGAAAAGTGAAAAGATATTCCAAGATCAAATATTTAACCATTAGATCAAATAGTTCCCAAGGTGATCTTGGCCTTCAAATGGAACATGACTTTTGCTATATGAAACATCCTCCCTTAGACCCCTCAGAGTACACTTACGGAAGCGATATTAGCTCGATCATATCTTAACTTAAGCCCAGAAATTAAAATTTCTACTTTTAAGTTCCTTATTCTGAACCTTTAATTTGAGAACTGATTAATCTCATTCTACACATCCAAACAAGGCTTATTACCTATCCACGTAATACCCCAGATGTGTACAACCTGCTCACCAAATTTCGTGGCCAAACTCCTTTGTTTACTAGGTCAAACTTAGGACAGAACCCTGCTACCTCAGGACCTACGAATTTCTTTTCGTTTCTCATTCGCAAATTGAACATGCCAAACAATATTTATTATTAAATAATAAAGTGTCATACAACAAGTCATACACAAAATTCTCATATTTCTATTACATCTTTTCCTGCCCGGATTTCGGCAGTATAACCGCTAGGCTTCATCTGTACAAAGAACTGAACCGTACTGATTCGGTAATTCTATCATGAGAACTACCATTCTACGTAAGTACCCAGGAAAGACTGGATGAACCGGCTAGGTCCACTCACTTCCAGACTCCTTAGACAGCACCTACGTACACAGTACTTATCATATTCTGATGTTCAGTCTTAAATTCGGCAGCATAACGGCGTCTCTCAAGATTCTTAGAATTCAGTTCAACATAATTTCCCTGTAATGGGTTAGATATGGGGAATGAGATTCGGGGGAATCTCAGTAGTAATAATCATAACAATATATGTAATGTAGAGTGACAGTGCTTGCTTGTGATTATGTACAGATAAGTATGCTGCGTGCTTCCATGCTTAATAACATATGATCATAGCATTACAGCAGAGCTTCAGACATAACATATAAGACAACAATCCAACCAAACAATAGCACAACAAATCACAAAGCCATTACATAAAAGCTAGGATTAGTTACTACCTCAAAAGCATAGCAGAACTCAACTATCTCTATATTGCTTCCAGCTTCGCCAGAACTTCCTTTCTTCTTTCTTTCTCCTTCTCTCTCTTCTTTCTCTCTCTTTCTTGCCCAAAACCGTGATGCAAATGAATGGGGAGGGGGGTATTTATAGTTTCCTTCAATGGCATTCCCGTAATTTTGAAGCCATATGAACTTGTGGTCCTGGTTTTTCCTGGAGTTTCCTATTTTCTTTTATTCCTTTTTACTGCATCATCCAGGACACCTCAGTGGACACCTCAGCGGACACCTCAGCAGCACATTTCTCACATGTCTAAATCCTGGGAAACCTCATCAGCTGACTCAGCCTGCTGACTCACCGGTCCAGAGTCTTGCACCGTAATACGTGTCCTTAGCTTTATCTGTTTCCTTTAGATCAGTGCCATGTGTCCTTAACTTTTCTTCTCCCTCTAGACCAGTGCCATATGGCACCTGGAAGGGACTTTTCATGCTTTCCAATGCTATCCAGATAAGTCCCAGACTTTATCTAATCACCTCCTCGGTTATCGTGCCAACCGAGTAACTTTACTTTACTGAGAAGTCATTAAATCATTATTTTAATGTCACTTTTCCCCCTGAATCACTGGGCCTGCGTTTTTGGGCCTGGGAATATCATCTTGGGTCTCTGATCCAGCCCAAGTACTCTGATGGCATGATTCCCAAGAAACACCCCTTGGCAAATTACCAAAATGCCCTTAGCCTCTCTTTACTTTATTAGGTCTAGGGGCATTATTGTCTTTTCCCATCTTACTAGAGTATTCTCTGACCCTGGTCAATTGTCCAGATAACTTCCCTGAACTGTCTAACCTTAGGCAAATGACCAAAATATCCTTTACTCATTCTTCAGCTGTTCTATAACATAAGGGCATTTTCGTCATTTCGCACCTTTTTCCCGGACACCGGCCCCTTTTACCACTGGATTGATCTAATGGGCCTGGGCCTTCCCTGGTGTCACTAAAGGCCTTAGAAATACTATACGGCCCCCTGGCCATAGTCCGATCATCCCTATCGGGACTGCTTTTCCTTTACCGATTATAACTGTAAATTCCCATCTTCCGAAATTTTTACAGAAAAATCGGGACCTCAAATCAAAATTCTGTGTCGCGTCATTCAACCCGGAATCCTTTTCTCTATCTCCCGGTATTTTCAGATATCCGGACCGGGCTGTTTTGGTCTGAAAAAGCGCTCACGCGCACACTTTTCCAAAATGACCATTTTACCCCTGGTCACATTTCTAATTCTTTCATATACATAGAGACCTCATATGCATATTTCACAGTTCAGTGAAATGATCAGCATAATTTTCTCTATTTTCTAGCAAAATATGGTACTCATCGGCTACAGCCCGATATTTTCCATAATTACGATTATGCCCCTGCATTCTCTTTCTAGCATCTTAGCCTCATCTTCTCATCCCTCATCTTAAGGTCTAGAAATTCTCTTTCAATAACTCATCCCCTAAACTCTTCGAAAGTCATCGTTAATTAAAAGGCTCGACAACCCGCCCATATCAGGTTATCTTACACAGGAGCCAGCCCATATCAAGCTACCTGCAGAATTCCTAGGCTTAAGACTTAGGATATTCCTCACATTCCTCATTTTGAACCTAGGTGAACTGTCCCGATTCTGTAGGTTAAAGACTTAACTCATCTTTAAATCCTAAAGGACTTAGCTCATCCCTCGGATTCCTACAAAATACAGGTAAGTAATCCGCCCATATCAGATTACTACCCTAGGCTACGGGTTTAGCAGCCTGCCCATATCAGACTACCTCCTAGTTCTCCTAGACCAAAAATTAGGATGTTACACTATAAATACCCCCCATTTGCAAGCTCAAAACCATGGAGAAAGAACCTTAGGAAGCTCTTGAAAAATTCTCTCTCAAGCAAGGAAAAAGCAAGGATCTTGGAGAAGCTTGTAAGGTAAGTTGCTCTCTTGCTTCTAGAATTTGTTCTTATGATTTTTTCTTGAGTTTAAGTTGGTTTTGAGGCTTGAATCTTGGGGAAATACTGCTGGAATTTCTATGTATATGTGAGAGGAACATGAGTTTTATGTCATAGATAGTTTAGACAAGCTTAAACAAGCTAGTTGCATGGTTGGTTGTTAGATTAAGTTGATGTTCTTGACTTTACCATGGAAGAACATTTCGGTTTGCACTGTTCATGCACTGTTCATGATAGAAAGAGATGGAATTTCAATGATTGAATGCTTCCATTGAGTTTATATGATGATTTTGTGTAGGATTGGAAAGGTTTTGAACCTTGGAAACCATTGGAATTAAAGGTTGTAATGTTGAAAATTTCTTTTGGTTACTGTTCACTCACATAAACAGTGATTTGAATTTCATGATTTTGATACTTCCAATGGTCTTAAAATGAGATTTTGTGTGGGGGAAAGTGAAGGAACAAGTATGGGAAGCATTGGAATCAAAATGAGAATTTTTGAAAGAATTATGCATGCTTTTCAAATCTATCCGGAACAGTGCATAGTTGCTAGAATTTGGTTGTTTTGAGTTCATAAATGGATTCAAAAGGCCAAATTGTGTAGGGTAAGGTCAAGACATCAATTGATTCAAAGGCCAAGATAATTGGTAAAGATTAAAGAAAGTTATGTTATTTAAAGTAAGCTTAGTGTCAATAGAAGTTAGATTGTAATGGTTGGATGGTAATGTGATGTTAGGATTTGCTTGGTGTGCTCAAAAGAGGGAAGCCACATAGCAAGGAAAAGTAAGAAGGAAGAAGCAAAGTTAAAGTGGAAAGAAGTAAAGCAATAAGGTAGTAAACTTACCCTAAACTTGTATGTATTGAATGTTATGCTTGATTGTGCTATGACTTTGTTGAATTGTGTGCATATGTGTATATGATTGAAGCTCTGTTTCTATGATTACCTTGGCCAATTGTATTTCATATGTTACATGGAAGCATGCACATTACACAATGTTTACACTTTCACAAGCAAGCACAAGTATTTACTTTAATGCATGCATTGTTTAGTACCGTTTGCTACTGAGATTTCCCCAGAAATCTCACCCCATCCATGTAATCCCAAACCCACAGGTTTACGAATGAGTAAAGAAGATAAAGAGGCATAAAGAGAGGTTGGGAATTGGAAGATTTGAATATTATGTAATAAATGTGTGAATTGTTGCATGTAATGTTGTTATATGACAAGTTAGAGCAACAATGTTCATAATGAAAAGGTATAATAGTAAATGATGAAATAAATGTATCAAATAATTATGGCATAACCCCATAATGTATATGAATGTATGAAAGGCCAAAGAGATTGGTTATGTGTGCTGGAACAATTAATGGAAAATTCATGTTTTTGAGGTTAAGGTTAAGGTTAAGATTGAAAGATATTTTCTAGAAAATGCCGTTGTGCTGGTAGACTATACAAAGTACTGTGTACGTAGGTGCTATCTAAGGAGGCTGGAAGAGAGTGGACCTAGCCAGTTCATCCAGTCTTTCCTAGGTACTTACATAGAATGGTAGTTCTCATGGGGAATTACCGAATCAGTACAGTTATTTTCTAGCTGGATTATCGGCAGGAGAGAATTAATAAAGTTAAGATTGCTTCCGTAAGTGTACTCTGAAGGGTCTAAGGAAGGATGTTTCATAAATAATGAAAGTCCCTAGGGGCATAATGGTCATTTTAGAAAAGAAAGGGATTAAAGTGAAAAGTTTAAAAGTTCCATGATAAGAAATAAAAGTAGACACAAGTTGTGGGCCATTAAAGGTAATTATGAAAAGTTAAGGGACTTAATTGAAAAGAAAAAAGTTTCTAGGGGCAAAATGGTAATTATAGAAAGTTGAGCCGAAAGTGGCTTAGAACTGCCTAGAAGCATTTTAGTCCCAAATTTCACCAATAGATAGAGGAAATGACGCTGGTTAATCTAGCTTAATACAGGAATTTTATCAGAGTTTCAGATAGCTGAAATTTATCTGATAGTAAAAAAGTTATCTTAAATTTTTATCAGATCTCCTAGACCTCAGATATGAGTGAAAAGTTACAGAAATGTGCGTCCTGTGAAGACGGAGGTCAGGGAACTAACAGAATCCTGAAAGGAGTTCTGTAGAAAAAGTTATTCACTTTTTAGTGAATTCAGACGGGAGTTCGTGAACGCCCGGTATCGATTGGAAAATTAATCGGTAAGTAAACTGGGACTAAATGAGCCCAAATGATGTCACTCAGAGGCCCAGGCCCATGATATCAGTTTAGGGGTAAAAGGGGCCGGTGTCCGGAAAAAGGTGCAAAATGACGAAAATATCCCTGTGTTATAAAAAAATTAAAGAATGAATAAAGGGTATTTTGGTCATTTGACTAAGGTTAGACAGTCAAGAAAGGTTATCTGGATAGTTGACCAGGGTCAGGGAATACTCTGGTAAGATGGAAAAAGATGATAATGCCCCTAGACTCATTAAAGTAAATAAAGAGGAACCAAGAGCATTTTGGTAATTTGCCAAGGGATGTTTCTTGAAAATTGAGCCATCCGAGTACTTGAGCTTGATCAGAGACCCAAGATGACATTCCAGAAGCCCAAAAATGTAGCCCAAGGAATATGTGGGTTAAAGTGGCATTAAAATAATATTTTAGTACATTTTCAATAAAGTAGAGTTACTCTGTTGACGTGATAACCAGGGAATTGATCAGATAAAGCTTTAAACTTATCTGGAATCCATGAGGTGGCGTGAAAGGTGTCCTCATGGGACCCATCAAGATGCCACATGGCACTGATCTAGAGGAAGAAGAAAAAGCTAAGGACACGTGGCACAATCTCAACCGTTGTCACAATGTCATTAGGAGGAAGTTGTACCTTTCGTCCTGTAAGTTTCTTTAGTTTAACCAAGGTAATATTTGGATCAACGACTTTCATTACTTTCACTCTATCATATTCAAATGTTGCACCTGTTTGTCCATTATAAAACTATCCATTTGCAAATATACACATGAACTTCTTTCTATGATCCATTCTACTTCCTAAATATTATATTATAATTATTAACCTAGAAAAAAATAAATTATAAACTCAATTAACTTCACAGTAACATTAAAAACATAATAAAATTGATTCCTTAAATCATGGTGTAATAACATATTGAAACTTGTATATTCAAGATGTTAAATTAACTCTTTTAAAAAATCTAATTATTTTTCAATAATAATACAAATATTATTATTATTATTTAAGAATGTTATTATGCAAATTTCTTAAATTAAAATTTGAAAAAAAATATGAACGCAATTATTTTAATTATATTATTTTTAAAAATAAACAACTTGTTAATCTTTAAAATAAATAAAAGATATAAAATCATACAATTGTTAGACTCTGATTTTTTGATGATCATAATTGAGAAAAGTTTTCAAAAAAGAATTTTAACTAATAAATAATATTTATTGATAAGCTTGTTCACAGGAAGTTTGATCGATAAGCTCTTCGGTAAATGAGAAAGCAATTTGTGAAAAGAATATATTTTCTAAAGTGCATTTATTGAATACCTATTCAATAAAATTACTTATTAATAAAGACATCGATAAATAAAAATTTTGAAAAGTCTGAGTTATTATTTTAAATATGAAATTATTTTAAGACTTATTTGATAAGAGGACTTATCGAAGAAGTCTTCTATAAGTTTTATAAAGTTTCAATTTGTGAAAAGAAGTTTACAAATGTCTTTATCGAACTATTAATCGAGTAAAAGCTTTATCGATAAAGACTTCAATAAAAAAGAGTTTGAGAAATTAGTTTTCAGAAATAAATTTATCGAAGCATTAATCGAACAAGGGATTTATTAATAAGGCTTTTGATAAATTAGATGTTTTCTCTATTTTAAAAGAATTTATCATTGAAAGTTACTGAAGTATATTTCAAGACTCAATTTATCGGAGTATTATTCGATAAGTGGATTTACAAAGAACGCTTCGATAAATGAGAAAAAATTTCTATTTTATCAAAGCACTGATAAATGATCTTATATATATCTTGCTACTTGCTTTTACAAAGACGCTATTCTGTTTTGACAAGATATTTCTCTTTCAAAATATTTAAGAAAAGATTTAATGTCTATTGTCTTTTATCTTTGAACTATTTTATAGTTTGTATTCACTGAAGTGTTGATTTGATAAACTATTTTGATGATGATTTATTGCTTATAATGTTGTTAATATGTTTGAATCATTTATGTTGTGATAAATCTTGAATTTATGAAGAAAATATTATTCATGAAAGATTAGTCTTATTCATTATACTCTTATCGATGATCTATTTGTTGGAAAATATGTTTTTATGATGTCAAATATCAAAAAGTTTTTAGTAACACTAGGAACGTGTTAGATATAATCAAATATAAAAAAGTTTTCAATAATACTAAAAATATTTTAAAGATACTACAATGTTATGATAATTTGATTAATATATATGTTTTGACACATAATATCTTATAAACAAGTTGTTAAATTAGTTCTATGAGGTTAAAAGTTTTTCAAAAGTAATCTAAGAAGTGTTTCTATTATTAAATATTGCTAAAAGAAGTTAGTCAAGTTAATTGATTAATGTTAATTAATCGATTGGCTATTTGATTAATGAAAAGGCAGCGTTCTGTATTATGAAAAGTTGCCCATTAATCGATTAGTTAATCGATTAATAGGTGACAATTAATCAATTAGTTAATATTAATGTTGAGAGCTGACTTTTTAAAAATGAATTGATAAGTCAATTAATCGATTGGTTAATCGATTAATTGAAATTAATCGATTAATCCAGTTAAAATAGATTTTCTCGTAAACAAAGATATTGCTATTAATCAATTGGTTAATCGATTAATTTAAATTAATCTGTTAACTGTTAGATTAATCAGTAACTATCTATTTTATAAAAATTCATATATAAATCCATTAATTAATTGGTTAATCGATTAATGTATAATAATAGATTATTGTTCGATTAATATGTGCTGAAATACTTTCTCGTTCATTTTTTAAACTCATTAATCAACTAAGGATTCGATTAAACTTATATTAATCGATTAATCTCAGAAACTTAAAATATATCTCTGTTTTAAGATACAAACTCGTTTCATATTTCAAAAGATTGATTTAAATGATGAAATGCCCATGTTTCGCATTATTCTTCTTAATAAATCACTTGGGAAACTTTTCTTCTTGAAAGAATTTGATATATGTTTGACAAATTAGTTCAACATGATGATCTGTTCATCATCTCATACATTATTCATAATTAATCGATTACTTAATCGATTAATACAGCATAACATTTAAATTTTTGAAAAACCATTTGAATTTAGTTATGAACTCAATCTTGGTAACAACTTACTTACTAACAAGTTCATATACTCAAATTAATATTTTAATGACTAACGGATCTTTTGTTTGAGTATATACAGAAAAGGCTACGAATTTGAAATGATGAAAGATACACAACAGAAACTTTCTACTTCTGACAATGTATTAAATGCTTATTTACCGTCGGCGACCAACCATACCTTCATCCTAAAAGTTACAAATTTGAGTCTAACAGTTACAACTGAAGTAAATTCTATTTAAGGACTCGACATTGAATGAAGATGATAACCAATTGATTGATACAACAACCTTCAAATTTATTACATTTTCAGTTAATCTTTATTCTCTGTAAAATCTCATAGTCATTCAGCTTCAGTGTGTAACATCATATATACTCTTTAAGAGAGATTGTTTCAATTTTCTTTTCATTCTGTTAGCTTAAGAGATTGTTTCTCGTAAGGTGTAATCATAACCTTACAAGAAGTAAGGGGAGCAATTGAAGGAGTCAATTGCTGAATTGTTATACTAAAGGTACCAAGAGCTCGTTCAATCTTGGAGATAGTGAAAATCTCATAAGGTCTCTGAGGACTAGACGTAGGACAAGAGTGGAGTCTGAACAAGTATAAATTGTTTGGCGTCATCTTTGGTGAAATCTTTCTTCTCTTATTCTTATTGATATTATTCATATATACTTTTTGTTAAAGTAATAGATTTCACTTAAAATTTTCAAAACACCTAATTCACTCCCTCTTGGGTGTTTCTGCCTTAACTAACACTATTAAATCAAATCATTTATCGAAGGGATCTTCGATGAGATATTTCTATTAAGTTTAAATTGAATTACATTGAATATCTAATCTATGAATGACTTTGTTGAGTTTACTTTGATTTGATTGAATGAATGATCTTCATAAATTTATAGCTTGATCTCAAAGATTTTAAGCTTATGACTTGTCTGATATGCTAAATAATTTTGGTCGAGCTTATGATCTTGTGATTTGTCTTGATGTGATAAATGATAATCTTGACCTGATTTGATGAATGATCTTATGCATTCTTGTTTCCAAATATATTTTATGATCAAAAAAAGGATCAAAGAATATTTAAAAGTCTGTTTAATAATGTTTGAAAATGCTTTAAAGAATGTTCTTCATTATTTATCGATAAGCTATTCAATAAGTCTATTTATCAAAGAACACTTCGATAAAAAATATATTATAAAATATATCGATAAGTCTGAAAGCATATGTTTTGAAAAAGATATTTTTTGAAGAGCTTTTCGATAAGACTATTTATCAAAAATCTATTCGATAAATCCATAACTATCTGAATAAAATTCATTGATGATTTATCAAAGTCCTTTTCAATAAGGCTGTTATTGGAATCTTATTCGATAAAGCTAAGAATTGTTTCAAAGAATTCTTTTGAGATTTATCGAAGTCATTTTTTATAAGGAACCTCTTCAATAAACACTTCGATAAATTGAACTGATTTGTGAAAAGATTTTTAAACCCTACTTTGATGGAATTTGATGTTTCAATCTAAATCATTTGGAAACAAATGCTATATACTTATACTGTTTATATATCTTTTCTAAGGCATGTTTCAAGATTATCTGTAGGCTGAATCAAATATCAAATGAAGAGACTGATTAAAGAACAAAAAGTAAGATGCATACGTTAGCAATAACGGATATATTTTCTAACGACTATAAACAGATTTATGAAGAACCAATTTATAAAAGAAGCCAAAGAGAAAAAGATGAGACTAACGAGATAAAGAAGAAAGTAAAAATGTGAGAAGAAACAAGATATGCTCAACAATGCATTATGATCATATTCATTAATTGTGTTATGTCTTACTCTGTTTCTTATCTTATGAAAAGAGCAAGTTACATTATTTGTGAGAGAGAAACCTATAGAGTCTATACTTAAGTGCTTAGCATAATTCCTCTACACAAAGAGTGGTGTAAAGTCTTAATCCTTTTCAGATATACTCAAGAGTGTGGGACTCTTGAGTGGATTAATATTGTAATATTCAAATTTTTAGGCCTAAAAGCCTAGAAACTAGCCTAAAATAGGTAGACTACCATGTCCATTTGAACAGAAGTTCCAAAATATATAGGGGATACTCAGGGACTAAACTACAAATAGTAAAAGTATAGGGAGATATAAATAATAAAAGCTCTTGGGGACAAGCATGTAAATTTAGAGGATCTAGAAGAGTCTCCTGGGAATAGAAAGAGGAAAGAGAAAGAGAGGACTAGATTATAAAGAAGGGAAGTCCTTTAAGGCCTAAGAAAGTAAGAAGGGACCAAAATGTAAAGAATAAGGGTTTCTTGGATCAAAAGTGAATGTAGACATAAGTTGCTGGGACTATCATGAAAATTAGAAAAGTCCCAAGGCCTAAAATAAATGTAGAGATTAGTTATGGGCCATAAAGTATAATTATGAAAAGTTAAGAGACCAAATTGTAATTATGAGATTTCAAGGGCATAAGTGTATGTTTCATGAAAAAAATAAAAATTCAGGACCTAAACATCATTTTTCTAACTTAGGTTGCCACCATACCTTCCTATTATGGTACAGGATATAGACTCAACCCCTAACCGTCTTATTTGACTCTCAGTCATTACTCTTTCTTAGAGTTAATGTTCCCACTAAGCCGAGATGACTTCATCTGTCATACCTTACTTTCCTAACTTCAGCTTCTCCAAAACAGTACCCTCTTATGTTTGGAAAAGATAAGGGTGAGATTTTGGGGGAAATCTTAATAGCAAATGGTACTAAATAGTGTATGCATCAATGATTGTATTAGTGCTTGCTTGTGATTATGTTAACATAATATAATATGCATGGTTCCATATAACATATAAAATACAATTGGCCAAAGTAATCATAGCATAGAGCTTCAACAATTACATATTAACATCAATAAATCAAGCCATAATACAATCAACCATATATTCAATGCATATAGGTTTTGGTAAGTTTACTACCTGTTGTGTAGCCTTTCCTTAGTCCTTAACCTTAGCTCTGAGATTCCTTCTTTACATAGGTCAGAGCTTATACATAGCATAATAATATTTCCATTATTATCCTATCCAGCATAACTCTACTTAAATCAAGCTTATTTTGAGGTAATACCCCTAATCTAATAATCCCCTAACTTTCTTTCTAACCACGGCTAACCTTATCAAGAGAGAGACATTTCTCTATTATAACTACTAAATTCATAAGAAAAATTCTCTAATTTATTAGAGAAGAAACTAGAATAAATTTCTTATCTTATTCCTAAGCTTGCCAAGTCCCTAAGCTCCTTAGATTGCTCTTGCTCAGCCATAACTCCTTTCTCTTCCTTTCTTTCTCTCTCTCTCTCTCTCTTCTTTGCCTTGCTTGACCTTGAATAGAATGGGAGGGGTAAGGGGTATTTATAGTTGAGGCAAGGTAGAATGGATGGTCCAGATCGAATCACAATGAAACAGCTCAAATCGCTTAGCTTCCTTAAGAAGCTTTGCCTGCATCGTCGTGATGACATCATCATCCTTAATGACTCATCAAAGTGACATCACCAAGGGACACCTCACATGCTTAGGTGGCACCATGGTGGGGCCTTTGGGACACTTTAGTTGCTAACTCAGTGCTTCCAGAGAATTCTAGATTCTTATTTAGTAATGAGCGGCTGAGATTACGCCACGTGTCCTTAGCTTTTTCTTCTTCCCCTAGATTAGTGCCATGTGGCATCTTGATGGGTCCCATGAGGATACCTTTCATGCCACCTCATGACTCCAGATAAGTCCAAAGCTTTATCTGATCAATTTCTCAGTTATCACTTTAATCGGGTAATTATACTTTACTAAAAATCTTTAAAATATTATTTTAATTCCACCTGGACTTACATAACTCTTGGGCCACATTTGTGGACTTCTTAGAATGCCATCTTGGGTCTCTGATCAAGCTCAAGTACTCTGATGGCTTAATTCCTAAGAAACATCCCTTAGCAAATTACCAAAATGCCCTTAGTTCCTCTTTATTTACTTTACTATCTTTAGGAGCATTATCGTCTTTTCACACCATACCAGAGTATTCCCTGACCCTGGTCAATTATTCAGATAACCTTTCTTGACTGCCTAACCTTAGTCAAATGACCAAAATACCTTTCACTCATTCTTTAATTATTTTATAACATAGGGGTATTTTTGTCATTGTGCACCTTCTTCTACATATTTCTGGATACTGGCCCCTTTATCCAATGAACTGATATCATGGGCCTGGGCATCACTTGGCATCATCATGGGCCTCTTGGGATGTCATCTAGGTTTATTTAGTCCCAACTTGCTTACTGCTTAAGTTTCATAGTCGGATATCGGGTGTTCTCAAACTCCAGTCAAAATTCACTAATATGTGAATAACTTTTTTACATAACTCCTTTCGGGATTCTGTCAGCTCTCTAACCTTTTGCTTTACAGGATGTACCTTCCTATAACTTTTCATTTATATCTGAGGTCTAGAAGATCTGATAAAAATTTTAGTAACTTTCAGGCTATCAGATAAATATCAGCTATCTGGAACTCCAATAAAATTTCTGTATCAGGCTAGATTAACCAGCATCATTTTCTCTATCCATTGATGAAATTTGGGACTAAAATATTTTTGGGCAGTTCTAATCCACTTCCGGCTTAACTTTCTATAATTACCATTTTGCCTCTGGAAACTTTTCCTCTTTTCAATTAAGTCCCTCAACTTCTTATAATTACACTTAATAACCTACAACTTGTGTCTACTTTCATTTCATACCATGAAACTTTTAGACTTTTCACTTTCGTCCCTTTCTTTTAAAAAATGACCATTATGCACCTAGGGACTTTCACTATTTACATAATAAGTCCCTGTACTTTCTGAAGGGAATTGGAAGACACGCAGCGGAAATTAACTTTAAAAATTTTTCCATTCCCAGTTAGGATCTACCAAATGTGTTTAAGTCAAGGAGAAAGAAGTGTTACCTTCGGTATTCAAGCTGTGGTCGCGACCTCAGTGTCCACTATTCGCGGTTCTTCGCCTCAGGAGTTTTCAGTCGCGACCTCCTCAGCTTCTTGTCACGACCTGTCGCCTCTGGAGTTTGCAGTCGCGACCTACTCAGCTTCTAGTCGCGACATGTCGTCTCTGGAGTCTGCAGTCGCGACTTCCTCTACTTCTAGTCGCGACCTGTAGTCTCTTTTCAGATTTCTAACGTTCAGATGCCAATTTAGTCGCGACCTCTGTGTCAACTGGTCGCGACTTCGTTGTACCTGGTGCTCTTTTCTCGATCGCAAGAAGTCGACAACTCAGATCAGCTTCCTCTACCGGTATCCACATGAATAACGTTCCAACCACGAACGACATGCTAGCGCCTCTTATCCCTCTAGGCTTTCTCAAGATTTTGTCCTCTCCGTCTCTATTTCGGCAGTTTCTTATCTGCAAACCTTTTGCACTCTCCTTACCCCCTTTTTTTTTGTGTGTGGAACCCTAGCCCCTAATGTCAAAATATAGGATGCTATCGGGCTTCTAATTTGGCCAGGCTTCAGAATTAATCTTATATTAATTATGAAGTTAATACAATATCATATATTGCATAATTTGATAAGAAACTAATTAAATAAATATGGTTTTTATTAAATCCGTCCCACAGATTTAATTCACCTATTTATTTAATTTAAAATAAAGATAAGATGGAATTATATTTGATTTATTCTTATAAATCAAATTTGAGATATCTTATCAATTTAAATTTTAAATTCAAATAGATCATATCAATTTAAATTCAAATTCAAAAGTGATAGAGATTTAATTAATCCTTATAAATTAAATCTTGCAAATATCTCTTATATTATATATAATATATAAATACAAATTTATATATATATATAAAATATATAAATTTACCCTAGATTATTCATTGAATCAAGACATGTCTTAGATTCAATGAACCTGGACATCACAGCTCAAGTTGGGCTATTTTGTGTGCGACCCTATAGGCCCATATGAAGTTGGCAGTGGGCCAGTTACTATACTGATCCACAAGTCGTAAGCAGTCTCTAGCAAGACATTATGACTACCCAAATCATATGAGGATCGATGAACAATATTACCTTTCATACAACCATATCACGTCTCTTTTGTCACACGATATTTTGGTCATTGATGAGGCATAGTGAACGTCATCCTCCTATTCCTGACCGTTACTTTCTCGATTCCTGAGTAGACTGACTATAGAAATAGAACTACCCTTCCATTACAGTATGGCCATACAATTCTCAGACTCACTCATCTAGGAGCCCAGTAATATCTCTCTACGAATGTGAGGGACAAATTCTATCTTGACCATTCACGTTCCTTTACATGAAAAACCATTGAGCCCGAACATAGCCTTTATGATCACTAGGTCAAAAGTGACTTTTGACTAGGTCAAAGCTGAGCGTTTGTCATGTAGGAATCCATGATGATTTCAGGTCAAAAGGCACAGTGACATGGCTTGTAAATGAGAGAAGCTTATGACTTAACCCATGCAACTCTCTCATAGCGGGTCAGTCCAACACCCTGTACTCTTACATGTGCCTATGACTTTGATTTATATCTCTATATATCTTTAAAGTCATACTGGTCTTATTTCATCTCTGCTCCCGCATAGATGACGGACCAGGGATTTTAGGATAAGATCATGTGTTATCCAAGGATGGTCATCACAGTAAACATGCAAATAATGTGGTAACATAATTAAGAAATTCATAAAACAATAATGTTTATAAGACAATGATTGGCCCCTAGGGCACAATTTCTAACACTTTCTATAGCAGAGCATAGTTGTACTTGTTTAATTCATGTTCATCTTCCTCTTAATTTGAATGATTCAAATTTCTCAATTCAATGTCTACGAGTTGTAGCTTTGATAGAGATTAAGCTGACTAGTTGTTAGATAATTTATTTTAATTCAACTAATTAACTCCTCATATTCTGTGGACAATGAAGGTAAGGTAATCTCCAAGGGAACACACTTGTCATTAATTCATAAATCATTAACACCTAAAATCATAAACAGTAGCATAGGATTTATATTCAAAATTTCTTCAAACATTTCATCTCATAATTCATTTGATTAATTTGCTAAATTGTGGCTTATTGGATTAGTTAGGAACTTTACCATCCATTTAGGCTCCTAGTGAATCAACATATGTTAGCTTCACTTTACTCTAGGTTAGCTTAGTTTCTTATTGATAATTAGAATGACAGTTATCAAAATGACGTCGTTGCTGATGAGCCTTACTTATTAAGGTTTCCTAAGCAATCTTTTGGGCCTCAAAAGCATAAAAAGTATATAGGTGTTTTAGTTTTTCCATGAATTTAGAGTTCTATCTCTTTTAGTCGCGACCAATTGCCCTTTTAGTCGTGTCTAAACTGCAAAAACTGATTGCTGGAGAGTCTCTGTAACTTTTAATCGCGACCAAAGTGCTTTTTGGTCGCAACCAAAACTCCTTATCCATCAAGTTGTCCTCTCTGTGACTAACAGTCATAACTTGAAGTTCATTTTTGTCGTGATATCTGCTCTCTATAATTGTTAGTCTCAACTTGAAGTCATATTTCATCGTGACCTGAGTATTTTTGTACTATGATTGCTTGATCTCAATTTCTGAAATTGTTGCACTTAATATCCTGCATAATTATTGAGTGTGATTTGCATGACCAGAAGCTCTGAATTCTTTCCTTTAGAAAAAGAAATAAATAGAACACTTAGGTAAAATCTTAAATCAAACTAATGTTGCATATGTTGTTGAGCTTAGTTCTTTTGGTGAATCTGTTATAACTGAGAGTAATTTTGTATTTGATGATCTCTTAGATAATCATTTTGTCATGGAGCATGTTAATGAGGGTGAAGATCAAAATCATAATCATAATTTGAATCAAAATGAACAAAATGAAGAGAATAACAAGAATAATAGAAGGGCATGTAGGAGCATTAGATAACTGACTTCTTCTAATGCAAACTTTTATCCTTTTCATACTTGTCCTACTTTGGATGTTAATTTTGAGCTGAAAGGTCCTTTGTTAAGTAACTTACCAACATTCTATGGATTGGTAGGTGAGAATACTTTTAAGCACTTGAAGACTATGCAGTGGGTATGCTCATCCATGAAACATGTAGGTGCTGATATAGATGCTATGCAGAGACAAGAATTCTATTTTACACGTAAAGAAAAGGAAAAGGAATGGTTTTATATGCTGCCACATGAAACACCTCATGCTTTGGACTGTTGGAATAACTTGAGAAATGCTTTCTTAAAAAGAAACTTTCCTACTTCCAAGACTGCTACATTGAGGAAGGAAATTTTTTGTGCAAAATACCTTGCTCAAGAGTTTTTTATGAGTTTTGGGGAAAGTTTCAAGAGCTGCTAGCTAGATGTCCTTACCACCAGATTCCAAGTAAACATTTAGTATAGTATTTTTACTCAGGATTGCGCACTACAGATAGAAATAATTTGGATATAGCTGTTGGGGGTTCCATTGATGATTTAACTCCTGCTGAAGCATAGAATTTGATTGAGAAGATAGCAAATAATGACCAACAGTATGGGGGCTATGATGCTAAGCAAGTTCATGAGATTTCTGCAAGGTCTTCTCAAGATTATAATAGCTTATCTTCTCAAGTGGTTGCTTGAATGCTCATATCAACAAGTTAGCAGCTCAATTAAGCAATGCACATGTTCAAAGCCCACACTCTCAAGCTCTAGTTGCTCTTATTTGTCATCTTTATTCTTCTCCTATGCATACTAGTGACAAGTTTCTTGCACACTATGAAGAGTATCAACCATCTATCAAGGAAAACTAAATTAGTATCCACAAAGAAATTCATACTCCAATACATATAATGAAGGATG
This sequence comes from Leucaena leucocephala, assembly GCA_037074615.1. NCBI lineage: Eukaryota > Viridiplantae > Streptophyta > Magnoliopsida > Fabales > Fabaceae > Leucaena > Leucaena leucocephala. Next base: position 9,490,669 of record CM073531.1, read on the forward strand.
GAGAGATCATCCTAATTTCAGATGGAGGGATGGAGGAGGAGACAAGAATTTTGGGCAAAACAGATTCAATAGTGACAAGCAAGTGGCTGAATCCTCTAGAGCTGTGGAAGTACCTGCTACTTCAAAGGATGATGGTATATATGAGATAATCAAGAGCATTAATATGATGAACTCAAACATAAATTTTATAAACACAAACTTTAGCTCTAATTTTAAGGACTTGAGATCTACAGTGGAGAGTAATCTAGCAATGAAAAACTCTAAGTTTGTTGCTTTGGAGAGTAAAATAGAACAGTAGGAAACTAAAGCTTCAAACATGAATGGCTATGTATCACAGTTAGCTAATTCAGTGAGTGATGTTCATGCAAAGATTGGTGGAAATCTACCTTCAAATACAGTTGTTAACCCCAAATCTGTAAATGCTATGAGCTTGAAAAATGAAAAAATAGTGGGGAAAGTCAATTTTTATAATGATAGAAGGATTGATGGAGAAAATGAGCAACAAAATAGACCTAGAACTAAAAAAGTAATTGAAGAAAAACCTTCATTCATTCCAGAATCAGAAAGTAGCAAAGAGAAGGGGATGTTACAGCAGAAAAATAAACAGAATAGATTGAAGGATACTGCATAACCAGCTGTTATGCATGAAGTAGTTACTAGTTCCAAAATTGAAAGTCAAAAATTAGACAAGAATCAGCAACAAAAGGAGCATGAAGATGCAGAACAAAAAGATAGAGAGGTAAGTATTAAACACCTACCTTTTCCTAGTGCATACATGTGTCCAAATAAGGTTTTAAAAGAAAAACAGGAATAAGATATTCTGAGTTTGTTGGGAAAATTAGAAGTTAATGTGTCACTTGTGGATCTGATTAGAAGTATACCTAAGTATGGGAAATTCATGAAAGAACTCTGCACTAATAAAAGAATTTGCAAGCCAAATGAAAGGGTTCAAGTAGGATCTAGTGTGTAAATTTTACTTAAGCCACAAGTTCCTATTAAATATGATGATCCAGGTTCATTTACAGTCCCAATCACCATTGGTAAGTTTCAGTGTGCTAGTGCTCTGTTAGATCTTGGTACAACCTATTAAACAGCAACAAAGAAGGCTAAATCCCTTGATATCTGATGTGGTCTAGAAAGAGGTAACTAAGCTTTTGAATGCTGGCATTATTTACCCAATTTCAGACAGTGAATGGGTAAGTCTAGTTCATGTGATGCCAAAGAAAAGTGGTATAACTGTGGTAAAGAATGAAAAGAATGAACTAATCCCTACTAGAGTATAGAATTCATGGAGAGTGTGTATTGATTATGGGAAATTGAATGATGCAACTAGGAAGGACCATTTTCCTTTACCATTTATAGATCAAATGTTGAAAAGACTTGCTGGAAAAGCTAATTACTATTTTTTGATTGTTTTTTAGGGTATTTTTAGGTTCCAATTGCACCCGAAGACCAAGAGAATACCACATTCACATGTCCATTTGGCACCTATGCTTATAGGAGGATGCCATTTGGCTTGTGCAATGCTCCTGGAACATTTCAAAGAGCTGTGATATCTATATTCAGTAAATTCTTGGAAAGTAACATTGAGGTATTCATGGATGATTTTATAGTGTATAGTAAGGATTTTGATGAACGTTTAGAAAGTTTAGAGAAAATCTTGGCAAGGTGCATTGAGAAAAAGCTTGTGCTAAATTTTGAGAAATGCCATTTAATATGTAAGAATGGGATTGAAGTAGATAAAGCAAAGATTGAGGTTATTTCTTCTCTTCCTTATCCCATATCTTTAAAGGAATTAAGGTCATTTCTAGGACATGCTAGGTTTTATAAAAGATTTATTAAGGACTTTAGCAAAATTTTGCCTCTCTACTTAATAAACTCATGCAAAAGGATATAGAGTTTTGTTTTGATAATACTTGCAAGAGAGCATTTGACACTATGAAAAATATGCTTATCACACCACTTATACCTGCTGCACCTAATTGGCATTTAGATTTTGAGCTTTCATGTGACGCATCACATGAAGCAATAGGTGCAAAGTTAGGACAAAAAGATGGTAAGCTGTCTAAAGTTATTTCATATGCTTATAAGACATTAGATAGTGCTCAAAAGAATTAAACCACCACAGAAAAGGAACTCTTTGCTATTGTGTTTGCACTTGACAAATTCAGATCTTATCTTTTAAGTTCTAAGGTAATTATATACACTGACTATGATACTACAAAGTTCTTGTTTAAAAAGTCACAGTCCAAGCCTCAGCTCTTGAGATAGATGTTGCTAATTCAGGAATTCGATGTGGAAATAGGGATAAGATTGGAGCAGAGAATGTTGTAGCTGATCATCTTAGTAGGTTGCCTAAAAATACAAGGAGACTATTAGATTCTGACCTCATTTGTGATGCATTTAGAGATTGTTCTGTTTCTATGATTTCTATAATTGCACCTTGGTATTGCCACATAATGAACTATATTGTTACTGGTCTAATTTCACCTTCTTTATCTCATTTTTAGGGCCAAAAGATCAAGCATAAGGCAAAGTATTACATATGGGAATCACCCATTCTATGGAAGTTATGCAGTGATTAAGTTATAAGAAGATGTATGCCAAGTGAAGAAGTGGGCAGTGTTCTTATAGCATGTCATTCTTCTATTTGTGGAGGATATTTTAGTTCCAAGAAGAATACTTCAAGGAAGATCCTTAAAGCTGGTTTTTATTGGCCATATCTATTTAAGGATTGCTATGAATTTTGCAAAGCTTGTGATAAGTGCCAATGCTTTGGTAGACTGACTAAAAGGCATGAAATGCCTCCGCATCCTATGCTATTTTGTGAGGTATTTGAAGTATGGGGAATTGACTTCATGGGACCATTTCCACCATCTTTTGGCTATACATATATTCTGCTAGCTGTGAATTATCTCTCAAGATGGGTGGAGGCTATGCCAACAAGAAAAGATGATGCAGTGATAGTTTCCAAATTCCTTAAGTCAAACATTTTCTCAAGATTTGGTATACCAAGAGCTATAGTGAGTGATTAAGGCTCTCATTTCTATAATAAGATTTTAAGTAGGTTATTTGCCAAGTTTGGGATCAACAACAAGGTTTCAACGGCTTACCACCCCTAAACAAATGGTCAAGATAAAAATTCCAATAAAGCTATCAAGAAAATTCTAGAGAGGATAGTAAGACCCTCAAGGAAGGATTAGAGTGTAAGGTTAGATGAAGCTTTGTGGGCATACAGAACAGTTCATAAGACCCCACTATAGAATGGTCTATGGTAAAACATGTCATCTACCAGTGGAAGTTTAGCACAAAGCATTCTGGGCAGTCAAAGCTTGCAACATAGATTTTGACTGTTGGAGAGGAAAGAATGTTGCAGATTTAGGAACTAGAAAAAATAAGGCTAGGCGTTTATGAGAATTCCAGGATTTACAAGGAGAAAGCCAACCTTATTCATGATAAATAGATTCTGAAACATCCTACCTTAGACTCCTCAGAGTACACTTGTGGAAGCAATATTAGCTTGATAATATCTTAACTTAAGCCCAGAAATTAAAATTTCTACTTTTAAGTTCCTTATTCTGAACCTTTATTTTGAGAACTGATTAATCTCATTCTACACATCCAAACAAGGCTTATTACCTATCCATGGAATGCCCCAGATGTGTACCACTGGCTCACCAAATTTCGTGGCCAAACTCCTTCGTTTACTAGGTCAAACTGAGGCCAGAACACTGCTACCTCAGGACCTGCGAATTTCTCCCTTAATTCCCCATTCACAAATTGAACATGCCAAACAATATTTATTATTAAATAATAAAATGTCATACAACAAGTCATACACAAAATTCTTATATTTCTATTACATCTTTTCCTGCCTAAAATCTGGCAGCATAACCGCTAGGCTTCATCTGTACAAAGAACTGAACCGTACTGATTCGGTAATTCCCTCATGAGAACTACCATTCTACGTAAGTACCCAGGAAAGACTGGATGAACTGGCTCGGTCCTCACTTCCAGCCTCCTTAGATAGCACAAACATACACAGTACTTATCATATACTGATGTTCAGTCTTAGTTTTGGCAGCATAACGGCGTCTCTCAATGAAACATCCTGCCTTAGACTCCTCATAGCACACCTGCGGAAGCTATACTAGCTGTACTGATTCGGTAATTCTCTCATTAGAACTACCATTCTACATAAGTACCCAGGAAAGACTGGATGAACCGGCTAGGTCCACTCACTACCATCCTCCTTAGACAGTACCTACGTACACAGTACGCATCATATCCTTCCTCCACTACTGCTATCTCCGCCGAAATTTCAGCAGCATAACGGCGTCTCTCAAAATTCTCAAAATCTACCTTGACATAACCTCCCTGAAATGGTTATACAAGGGGGATGAGATTCGGGGGAATCTCAGTAGTAATAATCATAATAGTATATGTAATGCAGTGTGACAGTGCTTGCTTGTGATTGTGTACAGATAAGTATGCCGCGTGCTTCCATACTCAATAACATATGATAATAGCATTGCAGTAGAGCTTCAGACATAACATATAAGACAACAATCCAACCAAACAATAGCACATCAATCACAAAGCCATTACATAAAAGCTAGGATTAGTTATTACCTGGCTAGCTCAGCAGAACTCTACTATCCTTATTCTGCTTCCAGCTCCGCCAGAACTTCCTTACTTCCTTTTCTCCTTTCTCTCTTCCCTTCCTTCTCCTTCTCTCTCTTCTTTCTCTCCCTTCCCTTGCCCATGCGTGAATGGAAATGAAGCAAGGGGGTATTTATATACTTCCTCAATGGCAATTTCGTAATTTCTATGCCATCTGATCCTACGGTCCTGGTTTTTCCTGGAATTTCCTATTTTCCTTAATTTCCTTTTACTGCACCTTCAGGGGCTACCTCAGCAGCTGACTCATCGCCACATTTTCCACATGCCTAAATTCCTGGACACCTCATCAGCTGACTCAGCAGTTCAGTCCAATCCAGTATCGGTCCAGAGTCTTGCACCGTAATACGTGTCCTCAACTTTTCTTCTGCCTCTAAGATTGCGCCATGTGGCACTTGGAAGGGACCTTTCACACCTTTCAATGCTATCCACATAAGTCCCAGACTTTATCTGATCACCTCCTCGGTTATCGTGCCGACCGAGTAACTTTACTTTATTGAAACAGCATTAAAATAGTATTTTGATGCCACTTTTTCCCACATACTCCATGGGCTACGTTTTTGGGCTCTGGGAATGTTGTCTTGGATCCTGATCAAGCCCAAGAGCTCTGATGGCTCGATTCCCAAGAAACAGCCCTTGGCAAATTACCACAATGCCCTTGGGTGCCCTTTCTTGTACTATTTTAACCCTAAGGGTAAAATCGTCATTTCACACCCTTCTGTACTCTGTCAGGGCATATACTGACTCTAAGTAACTTTATCTGTATGTGCCCTGGCTTCTGGGCTTGTCCAGAATGACCAAAATGCCCTCATTCATCTCCTACCCCTTTAGTACAACACAGGGGCATTTTCGTAATTTCGCACTTTTCCGGGGTTCTGCAGGACACTGGCCCACCTATCAGTCCAAGGGTCTTACTGGGCCTTTGTTGGCGCCATTATTGGGCCTTTAAGGGTCCATTACCTTCATGGCACGTGTTACGAGGAATCTTCCCCCGTTAATGTTTATTGAATATTTTATCTATTTTTCACCGTTTATACACATATCCGGACACCGGCTCCTTCTGTCGGATACACTAGCCTGCGGTGTTCAGGCATCCCTGTGAGTCATATCAGTCATCTGACCGAGGTTATCCGAACTCATTCAGTCCCTTTTCAAATACCGATAAATTTCCCTATCGGATACCCGGAGGCCTCACACTCCCGTCTGGATTTTCTAATTTGCGAATAACTTATTCTACAGGCCTCCTATCGGTATTCTGTCAGTTTCCCGACATTTGCCCCATAAGGACGTATCATCCTGTATTTTCTCACCTAGATCTGAAATCTAGGATATCCGGTAGGAATTTTTATAACTTTTGGACGATCAGTCCATTTCTGGCTATCTGGAGTCTTCAAAAATTCCTGTATTAAGCCAGATTACCGAGCGTCCCTTGCTCTCTCTACCGGTGAAATCTGGGACTGAAATGCTGTCGGACAGTCCAAACCACTTCCGGCATGACTTTCTTTAATTACACTTTAGCCCCAAGGAACTTTTCTTCTTTTCATTTAAGTCCCTTTTTATTTGGCTAAAATTACACTTAAGGACCCCACCTTTTTATCCTTAAACTTTCCATAATTCTTTCATACTCATAGAGACCTCGTATGCACATTTCACAGTTCAGTGAAATGATCAGCATAATTTTCTCTATTTTCTGGCAAAATATGGTACTCATCAGCTACCAGCCCGATCTTTCCCATAATTACGATTTTGCCCCTGCATTCTCTTTCTGGCCTCATTACTCATCTTCCCATCCCTTATCTTAAGTTCTAGAAATTTTCTTTCAATAACTCATCCCTTAAACTCTTCGGGAGTCATCGTTAATTGAAAAGCTCGACAACTCGCCCATATCAGGTTATCTTACACAGGAGCCAGCCCATATCAAGCTTCCTGCAGAATTCCTAGCCTTAAGACTTAGGATATTCCTCACATTCCTCATTTTGAACCTAGGCGAACTGTCCCGATTCTGTAGGTTAAAGACTTATCTCATCTTTAAGTAATTCGCCCATATCAGATTACTACCCTGGGACTACGGTTTTAGCAGCCTGCCCATATCATACTACTTCCCAGTTCTCCTAGACCAAAAATCGGGATGTTACACTCAACATCCTTAAAATTTACTTCAACATAATCTCCCTGTAATGGGTTAGACATGGGGAATGAGATTCGGGGGAATCTCAGTAGTAAATAATCATAACAATATATGTAATGCAGTGTAACAGTGCTTACTTGTGATTGTGTACAGATAAGTATGCTGCATGCTACCATACTCAATAACATATGATCACAGTATTGCAGTAGAGCTTCAGACATAACATATAAGACAACAATCCAACCAAACAATAGCACATCAAATCACAAAGCCATTACATAAAAGCTAGGATTAGTTACTACCTCAAAAGCAGAACTCCAGAGCCTCTATACTGCTTTCAACTCCGCCAGAACTTCATTTCTTCTTTCTTTCTCTCACTTTCTCTCTCAAGAACTTCCTTCTCTCTCTAATCTTGCTCTTGGCCGTGGGATGCATGAAATGGGAGGGGGAGGGGGTATTTATAGTTTCCCTCAATGGCATTCCTGTAATTTTGAAGCCATCTGAACATGTGGTCCTGGTTTTTATTGGAATTTCCTATTTTCTTTTATTCCTTTTTACTGCATCACCCAGGACACCTCACCGGGACACCTCATCCCCACATTCTTCACATGTCACAATTCCTGGACACCTCATCAGCTGACTCAGCATTTCCAGTCTAATCCAGTACCGGTCCGGTCCGATTTCCCACAAACCGGACTCAACGACTGAGATTGCCACGTGTCCTTAACTTTTCTTCTTCCTCTAAGATTGTGCCATGTGGCACCTGGAAGGGACCTTTCACGCCTTCCAATGCTATCCAGATAAGTCTCAGACTTTATCTGATCACCTCCTCGATTATCGTGCCAACCGGGTAACTTTACTTTACTGAAAAGTATTAAATCATTATTTTAATGCCACTTTTTTCCACATATATACTGGGATACGTTTTTGGGACTGGGAATATCATCTTGAGTCTCTGATCCAGCCCAAGTACTCTGATGGAACGATTCCCAAGAAATACCCCTTGGCAAATTACCAAAATGCCCTTAGTCTCTCTTTCTTTAATTTATTAGGTCTAGGGGCATTATTGTCTTTTCCCATCTTACCAGAGTATTCTTTGACCCTGGTCAACTATCCAGATAACTTCCCTGGACTGTCTAATCTCAGGCAAATGACCAAAATACCCTTTACTCATTCTTCAGCTGTTCTATAACATAGGGATATTTTCGTCATTTCGCATCTTTTTCCCGAACACCGGCCCCTTTTACCACTGGACTGATGTTATGGGCCTGGGCCTTCCCTGGTGTCACTATGGGCCTTAGAAAACACTGTATGGCCTCTGGTCACAGTCCGATCATCTCTATTCGTACTGCCTTTCCTTTACCGATTATAACTGTAAATTCCCATCTTCGAGAATTTTTACAGAAAAATCGGGACCTCAAATCAAAATTCTGTGATGCGTCATTCAACCCGGAATTCTTTTCTCTATCTCCCAGTATTTTCAGATATTTTATCTGGGCCGGGCTATTTTGGCCTGAGAGTATGCTCCCGTGCATACTTTTCAAAAATGACCATTTTACCCTTGGTCACATTTCTAATTCTTTCATATACATAGAGACCTCATATGCACATTTCACAGTTCAGTGAAATGATCAGCATAATTTTCTCTATTTTCTGGCAAAATATGGTACTCATCGGCTACAGCCCGATATTTCCCATAATTACGATTATGCCCCTGCATTCTCTTTTTGGCCTCGTTACTCAGCTTCTCATCCTTCATCTTAAGTTCTAGAAATTCTCTTTCAATAACTCATCCCTTAAACTCTTCGGGAGTCATCGTTAATTGAAAGGCTTGACAACCCGCCCATATCAGGTTATCTTACACAGGAGCTAGCCCATATCAAGCTACCTGCAGAATTTCTAGGCTTAAGACTTAGGACATTCCTCACATTCCTCATTTTGAACCTAGGTGAACTATCCCGATTCTGTAGGTTAAAGACTTAACTCATCTTTAAATCCTGAAGGACTTAGCTCATCCCTCGGATTCCTGCAAAATACAGGTAAGTGATCCGCCCATATCAGATTACTACCCTGGGACTACGGGTTTAGCAGCCTGCCCATATCAGACTACTTCCCAGTTCTCCTAGACCAAAAATCGGGATGTTACAATTCTCCTCCCCTTTTAAAAATTTTGTCCTCGAAATTTTAAGGGATACTTCATCTTTCTTGAAGAGAACTTCTTGCTGACCTATACAGCTATGTGATTCTTATAACGCAGTCATATATATAACCAGTAAGATCAGCCCTCTCTGTCTTATCCTCACTCCAGTGATGGTCTAGAGGAGCAACAGCTTGGTCCCAGACCTTCCACATGGATTCTTAGCAACTAACATCTCTCATTATAGTTGCTTACAGCTATCCATGTTGTAACCCCTCATACAGCACCCTCATCACTGAGTTAAGACAGATTTATTATCTTACTAATTATTTCTCATGACTCGTTACAATGACCACATTCTCTAGATCAGAAAAAAAACTCTTCATTAATCACATCATTTACATCTAGGCATATAGTCTCTTACAGCTCAATCGCCCTTACAGCTATGGTTCTCCTTAACTATTCTTAGGGTCGACCTCAGGGAATTAGAGACTTTGTCTGTGGTAAGAGCAAACACCTTTCCTAGGGATGTCAGCATTCGTAGGGCAACCTCTTACAAAGTGGCCTTTATTACCACAACTGCTTTGCCCTGCTCGATACTCCCATGTGCCATAGCTCTTTCCATCACTTTGACATCTCTGCTCTCTAACCTGATCCTCACCTTAATCAGTCCCCGGCCTGAACTATTGCCTCTTTCTCTTGCTATTGGCTTTACAACTTGAGCTACCTCTCAGAGTGCTCTTAGCTAATGCTTCTTTACTTCTCTCTCTTGATCCTAGCGAACTCTAGTCGCATGGATCTCATTCATCATCTCTTATTATCACTTCTGTTCTCTAGGGTACTCTACCCTAGGTTTACTACTTATCCGTGATGGAATCCCTCTACTTAGGGAACATCAGCCCATCGCATCTCTAGCCTTAAGCCATGTCCTAGGATTATTCCTAGGCAAATCTCATTCTAGCTATCTCATCAAACTTTGCACCTTTTCAATACTATCTGCTCTCCTTCTTATGGACAACTTACTGCACTTATAAGCAGTGTGCATTTCATTCATATCTTACCCCATCTTGACGTAATTCCGGGGTCTACCTTATCTCACTTTCTCATTTAAGAGCTTTACCTCCATTGGGCTTTTCTAAACCTCTATGTACTCTAGGGAGATAACCTTTCTACATCAAAGCATCACTAAGCCAGAACCTTCTGTTCTGTGCCAGAATCTTATGCTCTGAGCCAGAATCCTGTCTGGTTTATGCCAGAACCTATTGCTCTGATACCAAAATAAAACATCCTCCCTTGGACCACTCAGAGTACACTTACGGAAACAATATTAGCTTGATAATATCTTAACTTAAGCCCAGAAATTAAAATTTCTACTTTTAAGTTCCTTATTCTGAACCTTTAATTTGAGAACTGATTAATCTCATTCTACACATCCAAACAAGGCTTATTACCTATCCACGTAATGCCCCAGATGTGTACAACCTGCTCACCAAATTTTGTGGCCAAACTCTTTCGTTTACTAGGTCAAACTTAGGACAGAACCCTGCTACCTCAGGACCTGCGAATTTCTTTTCATTTCTCATTCGCAAATTGAACATGCCAAACAATATTTATTATTAAATAATACAATGTCATACAACAAGTCATACACAAAATTCTCATATTCTATTACATCTTTTCCTGCCCGAACTTCGGCAGTATAACCGCTAGGCTTCATCTGTACAAAGAACTGAACCGTACTGATTCGGTAATTCCCTCATGAGAACTACCATTCTACGTAAGTACCCAGGAAAGACTGGATGAATCGGCTAGGTCCACTCACTTCCAGCCTCCTTAGACAGTACCTACGTACACAGTACGTATCAGCTGCTTTCCTTATCTTGTCATAATTTTGGCAGCATAACGGCGTCTCTTAGGATTCCCAAAATTTACTTCGACATAACCTCCCCTGTAATGGGTTACTTATTGGGATGAGATTCGGGGGAATCTCAGTAGTAATAATCATAACAATATATATAATGCAGAGTGACAGTGCTTGCTTGTGATTGTGTACAGATAAGTATGCTGCGTGCTTCCATATTCAATAACATATGATCATAGCATTGTAATAGAGCTTCAAGCATAACATATAAGACAACAATCCAACCAAACAATAGCACAACAAATCACAAAGACATTACATAAAAGCTAGGATTAGTTACTACCTCAAAAGCTTAGCAGAACTCTACTATCTCTATACTGCTTCCAGCTCCGCCAGAACTTCCTTTCTTCTTCCTTTCTCCTTCTCTCTCTTCTTTCTCTCTCTTTCTTGCCCAAAACCGTGATGCAAATGAACGGGGAGGGGGTATTTATAGTTTCCTTCGATGGCATTTTCGTAATTTTGAAGCCTTATGAACTTATGGTTCTGGTTTTTCCTGGAATTTCCTATTTTCTTTTATTCCTTTTTACTGCATCATCCAGGACACCTCAGTGGACACCTCAGCGGACACCTCAGCACACATTTCTCACATGTCTAAAACCCGGGACACCTCATCAGCTGACTCAGCATGCTGACTCACCGGTCCAGAGTCTTGCACCGTAATACGTGTCCTTAGCTTTATCTGCTTCCTTTAGATCAGTGCCATGTGGCGACAAGGTGGGTCCCTTCACACCATCCAATGCTATCCAGATAAGTCCAAGACTCTATCTGATCACCTCCTCGGTTATTGTGCCAACCGAGTAACTTTACTTTACGGAGAAGTCATTAAATCATTATTTTAATGTCACTTTTCCCCCTGAATCACTGGGCCTGCGTTTTTGGGCCTGGGATATCATCTTGGGTCTCTGATCCAGCCCAAGTACTCTGATGGCCCGATTCCCAAGAAACACCCCTTGGCAAATTACCAAAATGCCCTTAGTCTCTCTTTCTTTACTTTATTAGGTCTAGGGGCATTATTGTCTTTTCCCATCTTACCAGAGTATTCTTTGACCCTGGTCAACTATCCAGATAACTTCCCTGGACTGTCTAACCTCAGGCAAATGACCAAAATACCCTTTACTCATTCTTCAGCTGTTCTATAACATAGGGATATTTTCGTCATTTCGCATCTTTTTCCCGGACACCGGCCCCTTTTACCACTGGACTGATCTAATGGGCCTGGGCCTTCCCTAGTGTCACTATGGGCCTTAGAAAACACTGTATGGCCTCTGGCCACAGTCCGATCATCTCTATTTGGACTGCTTTTCCTTTACCGATTATAACTGTAAATTCCCATCTTCGGGAATTTTTACAGAAAAATCGGGACCTCAAATCAAAATTCCGTGACTCCTCATTCAACTCGGAATCCGTTTCTCTATCTCCCGGTATTTTTAGATATTTTATCCGGACCGGGCTGTTTTGGCCTGAAAAAGCGCTCACGCGCACACTTTTCCAAAATGACTATTTTACCCCTGGTCACATTTCTAATTCTTTCATACATATAGAGACCTCATATGCATATTTCACAGTTCAGTGAAATGATCAGTATAATTTTCTCTATTTTCTGGAAAAATATGGTACTCATCGGCTACTAGCCCGATCTTTCCCAAAATTACGATTTTGCCCCTGCATTCTCTTTCTGGCATCTATTCTCATCTTCTTATCCTTCATCTTAAGTTCTAGAAATTCTCTTTCAATAACTCATCCCCTAAACTCTTCGGGAGTCATCGTTAATTGAAAGGCTCGACAACCTGCCCATATCAGGTTATCTTACACAAGAGCCAGCCCATATCAAGCTACCTGTAGAATTCCTGGGCTTAAGACTTAGGATATCCCTCACATTCCTCATTTTGAACCTAGGTGAACTATCCCAATTCTGTAGGTTAAAGACTTAACTCATCTTTAAATCCTGAAGGACTTAGCTCATCCCTCGGATTCCTGCAAAATACAGGTAAGTGATCCGCCCATATCAGATTACTACCCTGGGACTACAGGTTTAGCAGCCTGCCCATATCAGACTACTTCCCAGTTCTCCTAGACCAAAAATCGGGATGTTACATCTCCTTCCTTGTTTCCCACTTATAATAGTCTGTTTTATTCAGTTTTCTTACACTACTTGAGCTGTTATTTGTTGATTAAGTATGGAGGAGGAGACCAAGTCAGTAGGGGTAGATAGATATTTTCATGAATTCATCTTAGATTTTGGTTCAATTCTTATTACTGTTATTTTTGCATTTTTTTCATTAGTTTTTCACATTGAGGACAATGCAAAAAATAAGTGTGGGGGAGAATAGACTTTAGTGTGTGAAATGGGTGAATGTCAATAAGATAATTGATGTGATTTTATGTCTTTTGGTCGTGACCTTATGTTATTTTTTTCTCGACTAATGTGCTCCAGTGTGTCAAGTTTCTTCTGTGTGACAATTAGTGATAAGACATATTTTGTATATGGTTTCTATGACAATTTGAGAGTTTTATAATAACTTTACCATTTATTTCATGCCTTAAATTGTACTTTTATGTATTACATGATTGTGCGTGGCAATGTGCTAATTAAAGGGTAGAATGGTAAAATAACTCTTCCAAACTGCATATATTCAGTTATCTACTGATCTGGACTTTTACAGTGAGCTTTTATGTTGAATTGCAGGTACTTTGGAAGAGAACAAGGACCAGGAAAGAAATCAAAAGACAATGAAAGTGGAACCATGCCTCTGTACTATTTAGTCGCGACCAAAGAGTCCTAAGGTCGCGACCCATAATTCTTCTGGAAGATTCTCATCATTTATAGGTCGCGACCAACACGTGTATCTGGTCGCGACTAATAGTACGAAATCGCTGAAGCTGCACGTTTTGGATTAGGTCATGCTGTTATAAGAAGAAAGGGAGGTTACCGTCAAGGGTAGGCTGATTTTTGGACTTGATTAGGCTAAGAAGCAGTACTCGAGAGCTTTCCACAGACTTTCCACTCAGCTTCCATCGTTCTACACCATTCACCTTCATCTTTTCATCGTTTCTTCGTGGCATCATATCTGAACAGCGATTGCAGTGCAGCAGAAGTCATGAAAGGCTAGACCTTTAGTCTCTTGGTGATGGATCTATTATTTTGAGCTCACGGACTGAAACAGGGAGTTTCTTCTATTCTAATTTGCATCTTGGCATATTATGATTGCTGCTAGATTTAGGGTTTTTCATCATATGAACAAGTTTTGAATATCGATTGATTATTCTCATATTAGACAATTGTAATTTACTTTGGATGTTTTGAATGCTGGTTTAAATATAATATTTCAGTTTTGATTTTAAGTTAGTTGAACTGTTGTCAACGATCGTTGCTAATTGATTCGATTGCTTGAATTCTAGGGTTAGTCATTGACGCTTATTCGAGGGCATTCTTCCATCTATTTTAAATTACACACTAAGTGATCCTTAGCAGTTCAATAATAGTCTTTAAACTAGCTTTGATCAAAGGAGTTTAAAGAATATTAGGGTTCTGGACTCAATCGATCGATTGAGGTTTAATTCAAGACTTAGTGATTTCAAACTCCGTATACATTGAGAGCAAGGATAGATATTTTTCATCATCAAGAGCCTATCATCATATACTACTTTCACAAACCAACCATTTCCATCTTAAACAAAAACACAAAAATATCTATTTTACTGCATCTTTATTTTACTGCACCCACAAAGTCACAAAACCATTTAGTCTTTACTCAGGTTTACCGTTGAATTTGACACCCAATTTGCTAGGATTCCTTTAGAAAGGCTCCTTGAGAAGAACCATAGGGTTGTGCCTTATACTACATTACTAGGGTGCAATTCACTTAATTTTGATGGCTCGGACTGCGACAATCCAACGCACTCGTCAATTAGTCAAGGCCATTATCTATTTTTGTTACGATCAGGAAATCATATTTTCTGAAGCTTACTTATATGTGATGTGTATTTGCGACCTATGTTTATCTTTGTCATGACATTAGCTCTCTGTGAATTTTAGTCGTGACTGGATTGACATTTGGGTCACGACTAGAACATGTGTGTTTATTGTAACATCCCAATTTTTGGGTCTAGTTGAAATGGGAGGTAGTCTGATATGGGCAGGCTGCTAAACCTGTAGTCCCAGGGTAGTAATCTGATATGGGCGGATTGTTTACCTGTATTTTGTAGGATCCGAGGGATGAGCTAAGTCCTTCAGGATGTAAAGATGAGTTAAGTCTTTAACCTACAGAATCGGGACAGTTCACCTAGGTTCAAAATGAGGAATGGGAGGAATGTCCTAAGTCTTAAGCCTAGGAATTCTGCAGGTAGCTTGATATGGGCTGGCTCCTGTGTAAGATAACCTAATATAGAGGGTTGTCGAGCCTTTCAATTAACAAGGACTCCCGAAGAGTAGGGGATGAGTTATTGAAAGAGAATTTCTAGAACTTAGGATGAAGGATAAGAAGAAAGTGAGATAAGGTAGACCCCAAAATTATGCTAAGATTCTGTGGGGTGAGATATGAAAGGAATGGACACTGAGCAGTAGAGTTGTCCATAAGAAAGAAAGCAGACAGTATGAGAAAGATGTATTGGTGACTTTTGGTCGTGACGAGTAAGTAGATTGGTCGCGACTAATATTGGCAGAGAGGATTGGTCGTGACGGATATGTATGTGGTGTCGCGACTAATGGGTATATGAGCCTGGTTGCGACTAAGGAATGTTGTGGTCGCGACTAAAGAATGTTGTGGTCGCGACTAAAGAATGTTGTGGTCGCGACTAGGGAAAGCTGTGGTCGTGACTAATGAACAGAGAAGGTGTTATGTCGCGATGAGATGATGGCTAGGTCGCGACTAGTGACTATAAGTGGTGCTAGCCGTATGAGATCTAGTGGGCCAAGAGTTGTGAAGGTCCAAATGAGATAGTTACCCGGTTAGAGATAGAACTGGGGAAGAAGGTCAGATACAGGAAAGGTTATCTGGAAACCATGAGGTGGACTGATAAGGTGTTCTCATGGGACCCACAAGATGCCACATGGCATTAAAGTAAGTGGTTCAGTGACCTTTCAGTAGAGTAAAGTTACTCGGTTGGCACGAAAACTGAGGAGGTGATCAGATAAGTCTGGGACTTATCTGGATAGCATTGGAAGGCGTGCAAGGTCTCTTCCAGGAGCCACATGGCTCTAGTCTGGATAAAGAAGATAAAGCTGAGGACACGCATTACGAGGCAGGACTCTAGACCGGTGAGTCAGCCTGATGAGTCACCATGCTGAGGTGTCCAGGATTTTCAGCATGTGCAAAATGTGATGATGAGGTGTCCTCTGAGGTGGCATGCTGAGGTGTCCCGATGATGCAGTAAAAGGGAATAAAGGAAAATAGGAAATTCCAGGAAAAACCAGGACCGCATGTTCAGATGGCATGGAAATTACAGAAATGCCATTGGGAAACCCTATATATACCCCCTTGCTTCATTTGGCTTCACGCATGGCAAGGGAAGAGAGAGAGAAAGTATAGAGAGAAGGAGGAGGAAAGGAAGAGAGAAAGGAAGTAAGGAAGTTCTGGCGGAGCTGAAAGCAGAATAGAGATAGTAGAGTTCTGCTGAGCTAGCCAGGTAGTAACTAATCCTAGCTTTTATGTAATGGCTTTGTGATTTGATGTGCTATTGTTTGGTTGGATTGTTGTCTTATATGTTATGTCTGAAGCTCTACTGCAATGCTATGATCATATGTTATTGAGTATGGAAGCATGCGGCATACTTATCTGTACACAATCACAAGCAAGCACTGTCACACCGCATTACATATACTGCTATGATTATTACTACTGAGATTCCCCCGAATCTTATCCCCCTTGTATAACCCTTTTCAGGGAGGTTATGTCGAGGTAGATTTTGAGAATTTTAAGAGACGCCGTTATGCTGCTGAAATTTCGGCGGAGATAGCAGTAGTGGAGGAAGGATATGATGCGTACTGTGTACGTA
This sequence comes from Leucaena leucocephala, assembly GCA_037074615.1. NCBI lineage: Eukaryota > Viridiplantae > Streptophyta > Magnoliopsida > Fabales > Fabaceae > Leucaena > Leucaena leucocephala. The sequence continues at coordinate 9,507,529 of CM073531.1, forward strand.
GGTACTGTCTAAGGAGGATGGTAGTGAGTGGACCTAGCCGGTTCATCCAGTCTTTCCTGGGTACTTATGTAGAATGGTAGTTCTAATGAGAGAATTACCGAATCAGTACAGCTAGTATAGCTTCCGCAGGTGTGCTATGAGGAGTCTAAGGCAGGATGTTTCATTTATCAACTTTACCCCCTATGATTTTGAGTCGCGACCAGTGTCCAATTTTGTCGCGACTAAATATTCCTTATTTTTTGAAGATTACTCTTTGTGTAAAATAGTCGTGACCTGGGGTCCTTTATGTCTCAACTAAAAGTAATCCTCTGCTAAAAAAAATTTCTATCTTAATCTAATTGCTGCTTGGTCTTTTGAATTTACTATCATGGAATTAAATTGAATTTTGAACACATACTTTTGAATATTGGCAAAGTTGATGAAGTGTGAGTTGCTTGTTTCATTGATTGACTACTAGAAATTGTGCATCATGAATGATTAGTCTCATATATTTAGTTTAATATTCATGCAATCTAGTCATAGTGAGTTAATTAGGGTGAGTAAGCCAGATGGAAGGATTTTGAGCTTCCAACATATACTCCTTTATATTGTGTGACACCATTTAGTTTGGTAACATTACAGAACTTGTCTCAATCCTTGATTTAAAACCACATTAGCTTCTTAGAATTGTGAAATTGATAAGGGCATTTCTTTCAAAACCCTGTTGACCAAACAGTAACCACATAAATATTAAATCATTTGCTTAAACCCTTTGAGACCTTCACTTTCTTTTAAAATTACATCCTTAATGAGTGTTGTACAAGATATTTGTTGCTACATTAGTTCCTTAATTATGAAATAATTGTTAGAGTTACAATCATTTGTTGAATATTTGAACCTCAATGTATTGTCATCTGGCTCAAGAGTGAAAAATATATATATCAAAGAGGAAAAGAACACGAAAAATAAAAAAAAAGAGTATTGCAATAAAAAAAAGAGAAAAGAGAAATAAGAGAAAAATAAAGAAGAGATAGACCAGATGACAAGAAAGATGTGCTATTCTACTTGAATGTGAAGAAGGAAGATCATGTGCAGTACTTCATTAATCATTGACACTTACTCCCATTTCATCATTTAGCCTTTACAACATTATAACCCTAATAAAGACCCTTTGATTGACAACCCTTGTGGCATTTAGTGGTGGATATGTAGGATGGTTACAAACCTATGGGAAGCCTAAGCAAGATGGTTGAGTGAAAATAACCTTGATAAGAGAGTGAGTGAAACACTAAACCTTGTGAGGAAATCTCAACCTAGTTACTTACCATGATTTACTTGCATGAGTTAGATTATTTGATTGATATGAGATTAGTATGGATTATTACCAATTGTAGGAAAAAAAATTGATGGTTGCAAGTACTTGTGCTGAATTTGTTTTGCTAATTTTGCTGAACATATGTGTTTGAATTTTAATTTTGATCCATAATTTTGCTTGGAGTGTAAAAGCTAAGTGTGAGAGAATTGATAAATTCTTATTTTTGTATTAATTTTAGTGTATTAAAAGAGAGTTTTATTATTAATTGTGTCCCTACTTACTATTATGTTGAGCAATTAACAAATAAAATAAAATTAGAACAATGGGGAATTAATTGATATAATTTTGATCATATATTTAAAAATTATCTTATTAGATAAGTAATTTGTATCTTCTAAATTCCCATTTCAGGAAAATGCTCATCAATCACGAAGTCAACTTGCTGCTGAAACTAAACTGGATAAGATTAGTTAGCATGTAATGGGAAGGAAGTGACAGCTAGATCCAGGGAATTAAGGGTGTCTAACAGAAATCACATAGGGAGAATGCATCAGATTCATGCACATGCTGAGAGGGAAGACACACTACCATTCATTCATCACACGAGAGGCACATTTCACGCTGACTCTTAATTGATTGAACCATGCACCCATTCCACTACTCACATATAGATCACACATGCCATTGCTGACGCAACCACTCATACACCATTCTACTCACTCACACCTGACACACACACCCATGCACTCTGAACTGATTGAACCATGCACCCATTCCATTACTCACATACATGTCACGACATCTATGATTCATTCATGGATCACTACATCTAAATTCTCCCATACCATTTCAGACCTCTCCATTATCATGGATTCACTCATTCGATTGATATGATAGTTCATTCCACATCTCAGCTCTCATTCATGCCATCTATCATTGACTCTACTTCATCACAGACTACAGGCCATTATATCTCTCATCTGATCAGTCAACTTCCTCTATTCTAAGCAATAAAACTAGAGGAACCTTCTATATTCCATCTTCTTCTTCTATCTTTGCATTCACCATGGTTACTGCTGTTGAAGTTTTGATAGCAATGGAAGGCTAGATCTACTGTGCTCTCTTGGAGATGAAGCTGAACCAAAGTCCTTGATCTGCAAACAAGGAGTTCAATTGTTTAATTAATTCCATATTTTATTGTATATGTTGCTATATTTCATATTGTATTTATTGATTCAATTAGAGTTAGTAGATGATGAATATTAGGGAACTGAATTGGATTTCCTATTCTGTGTAATTGAGCTTTAATTGATCTTCATCTTTGAACTAGTTGGACATGGTTGTGGTTAATTAAAGCAATTCTATAGTATAGTATAGTTGTACCTGTTTAATTCATCATCTTCTTCCTCTTAAGTTGAAAGATTCAGATTCTCTATTCAATGTCTGTGAGTTGTAGCTTTGATAGAGAGATTAAGCTAACTAGTTGTTAGCTAATTCATTTTAATTCAACTAATTAACTCCTCATATTCTATGGACAATGAAGGTAATGTAATCACCAAGGAAACATACTTGTCATTAATTCATAACAACATCATTAACACCTAAAATAATAAACAGTAGCATAGGATTTACATTCAGAATTTGTTCAAACATTTTATCTCACAATTAATTTGATTAAGTTGTTAAATTGTGGCTCATTGGATTATTTAGGAACTTTAGCATCCATTTAGGCTCTTTGTGAATCGACCTAGGTTAACTTCACTTTACTATAGGTTAGCTTAGTTTCTTGTTTGATAATTAGAACGATAGTTATTAGAGATGCTTATTTGATTTCGATAGGATATTGTATTGATATTTGAAATCATGTGCCTTCCTCTCTTTCTTCTTCTGAAAGTTAAGTCTTCTACTACACAACTTTGATTCTTGTTTACATAATTCAGTTCTTTGTACAAAGTTGGGTTTTCTTGGATTGCTCATATTCTAAGTGTAAGTGACTTTTAAAATACCAAATGTTGTTTGTTCAACTTGTAGCTCTAGCACCAAACCTTTGCATCTTTGAATATGTTCTTGATATTTCAACCTTTTGAACCAGTGGCTATGACACATCCTAATTTTTCCTTATCTGTATAAGACTGATAGAGCAAAGAGATTTGGAAGGGATTATAACCATAAACAGAGAGAAAAGATAATGATTAGATAAGGGTATAAAGAAGAATGACTAAAGTGAAAACCCTAAAAGTTAAATGGTGCAAAATGGGAGTAGACACAAGTTATGGTCTATTAAGTGTAATTATAAAAAGTTGAGGGAATAAAGTGCAATTTTGAAGAGTTTAGGGGTAAAATGGAAATTATGAGAAAATTGAGCTAGAAAAGGCCCCAAACTATCCAGAAATATTTTAGTCCCAAATTGTACCATAAAATAGAGAAAATTATTATGGTCGAGTTAAGGCAACACGAAATTTTGATTTAAGGTCCCAATAAATTGATATTAATTTCTAAAGTCTCAAAATTAGTACAGTATCTTATGGATCTCAGAATCAGATAAAATTTTATATTAAATTCCTATAATTAATACAATAATTTATAAAACTAACAGAAGTCAAAAAGGAGTCTTGTAGAATTAATTAGAGAATTTAAGATGAAAAATGACCCCGATAAAAGATTTAAAAGAAGTATATGGAATTTTTATCAGGACTTCTAAGTATTAGAAAATTATGAGACTTTGTAAAGAATTTATTTTATATTAGAATGAATTTCTAAACATGTTAGAATCATTAAAAGAGTGTTATAGAATTTATCTTAAAAATCAGGATAATTTAAGGTTATTGGTATAGGAAATTCTTTGGGATTTATGACAATTAGCCAATTGGACCCAATTTAGGCCCAATATGGTGTCACATAAAGGCCCAAGAAGCCAAGAAATTTATCATGTGGCTATATGAAATTTTTAGGATATTTTAAGAATTTTTAAAAAAAATAAGAAAATAAAGAGATAAGGCTAGGGGCATGTGAGGTGTCCTTGGTGGGACCCACACAATGTGTAAGAATGCCACTTGAAAGCTAAACAAGAAAGGAAGAGTTTTGGCACATGTGTAATTATATTAAAATAATGTAAGAATTAAGTTAAGTATGATTAAAGGATAATTAATGGGAAAAAGATAATAAAAGACCTTTTGAAATTCAAAAAGATAAAAAGGGCCTCTGAATTTCCAAAAGGACAGATTGGGCAGGAGGTCCAATCTGTCATTTGGAAATTCTTGTGCAGAGTTGCAAATATTATTATGAGAGTTGCAAATACCATTGGCAGAGTTGTAAACAGTCCTTTGCAAATTTGAGACAAAACATGAAATTGCACTATTTGTAACTCTGCTAATGATATTTGTAACTCTTGTAATGGTATTTACAACTTTGCCAATGGTATTTGCAACTCTGCCAATAGTATTTGTAACTCCCATAATGGTATTTGCAACTCTGTCAATGGTATTTACAACTCTCATAATGGTATTTGGTCTCTGCACAAGAATTTGCAAATGACAGATTGAGCCTCTTGCCTAATCTGTCTTTTTTAAAATTCAGAGGCCCATTTTGTCTTTTTTAATTTCAAAAGGTCTTTTTCTGTCTTTTTCCCATAATTAATCAAAGAATCAACCAATGAGATGAGAATTTAAGCCATTGTAATAATTGTTTGAAGGTAGGGTAAAATGGTCCCAAGACCCTTGAAATTTTGTTGTAAATACCCCCATTATGTACAAAACCATGATGCTTTTTCATAACCAAGGGAAACCTCTTGCAAAATGAAAACTCACCCATTCTAAGTCAAATTCAAGAGGAGATCCAAGGTACTTTGGTCCAAGATAGTTAAGGCATAAGGTAAGAGATCCTTCCTAATATTTTTGTAAGTATTTTGGAAGGATAAAACCTAGGTTTTAATGGTTGAAAAATGGGTCATTCCCTTGGAACCCTTGCTGTCCAAAATTCAAAGTTAAAGGAGGAAGAGGAAAATTAAGTTAGAACTATGAAATTGATGCATAAATGAGCTAGAATTAATGATTGGTTGTTAAATTGAATTGTGTTATTGACTTTACTATTGAAGAGGCAATTCTGCCACCTACTATATAGAACCAAGAAGAATGAATTTCAATGATATAATGTTTCCATTGAATTCAAATGTTGATTTTGTGTAAGATTGGATAGGTTTGAAACTTTGGAAATATTGAAATTGAAAGTTGTAATTTTTAAGTGTTCTCTATTACTGTTCACATACATGAACAGTGATTATAATTTCATGATGTTGATGATTCCAATGGTTTTAAAATGAAAAATTATATGGGATTAATTTTAGAAACAAGTATTGGAAGCATTGGAATCAAAATAAGAAGTTTTGGAAGAATTATGTACACTTTTTCGGTTCTGTCCAGGAGGCCATGAAGGAGCTAGAATTTCATAATTCTAAGCTCATAAATGGATTTAGAAGACAAAATTGTGTAAGTTAAAGTCAAGACACAAATTAATTCAAAGTACAAGGCAATTAACCACAAACAAAGAAAGTTAGGGGTTAAGTGTTTAATTGATTATGTTCATTAATGTTAGGTAATTTAGTGTTGATGAATGAATTATTATGCAATGTTTAGTGTCATACCTCACTTTTCGAGGCTTCATCTTCTCCAAAACAGTATCCTATTATGTTTGGAAAAGGTATGGGTGAGATTTCTAGAAAAATCTCAGTAGCAAACGGTACCATAAATAATGTATGCATGTATATGCTTAGTATTAAACATGCTTGCTTTACTATGATCATGCCTGCATAATGACATATACATGCTTCCATGTTTCTTACTTATAATATATGTCCATAGCATAAAAAGAAATAGAGCATTCCCAATCGTACATACTTCACATAATCAAGACAAGTCAATAGCATATTAACAACACTCAAGCAATAATCATACAAGTTTAGGTATAAGTTCACTACTTGTTAGGTAGCTTTTCCTTAAACCTTAGCCTTCACTCTGAGGATCATTCTTTACACAGCTCAGAGCCTATACATGGCATAATAATATGTTCATTATTATCCTACCAGTATAGCTCTACTTAACTCAAGCTTAACTTGAGATAATACCCTTGATAAGACACAATTTGTGTATGGTTTCTGCGACATTTTTAATAGTTTTATAACAGTTTTACCATTCATTTATCCCTGTAATTGTGTTTTTGTGGTAATACATGGTTGTGCTTGGAAATGTACTATTTTAAGGGTAAAATGGTAAAATAACTCCTCTAAACTGCATAATTGTTATTCCCTTACTAGTGAGACTTTTACAATGAGCTTTGGTCTTGAATTGCAGGTATTTTAGAGAAGTAAGGACTAATGTGAGCAGGAAAGAATTCACAAGACAGGGAATCAAAGCAAGGAAGCAGCTTCTGTGTGTTTCAGTCGCGACCAAAGTATCCATAGGTCATGACCTAATTTCTCCTGGCAAGCTTCTCTGCGTTTACAGGTCGTGACCAAAATGTAACACCTTAATTTTTAGGCCTAGAGATGCCATAAGGAGAATTCAAGGGCATAATCGTAATTATGGGAAAGATCGGGCTGGTAGCCGATGAGTACCATATTTTGCCAGAAAATAGAGAAAATTATGCTGATCATTTCACTGAACTGTGAAATATGCATATGAGGTCTCTAGGTGTATGAAAGAATTAGAAATATGACCAGGGGTAAAATGGTCATTTTGGAAAAGTGTGCGCGTGAGTGCTTTTTCAGGCCAAAACAGCCCGGTCCGGATAAAATATCTGAAAATACCGGGAGATAGAGAAAAGGATTCCGGATTGAATGAGGAGTCACGGAATTTTGATTTGAGGTCCCGATTTTTCTGTAAAAATTCCTGAAGATGGGAATTTACAGTTATAATCGGTAAAGGAAAAGCAGTCCGAATAGAGATGATCGGACTATGGCCAGAGGCCATACAGTATTGTCTAAGGCCCGTAGTGACACCAGGGAGGCCCAAGCCCATAATATCAGTTAAGTAGTAAGAGGCGCCGGTGTCCGGGAAAATGTGCAAAATGACGAAAATGCGCTTATGTTATAGAAAACTGAAGAATGAGTAAAGGGTATTTTGGTCATTTGGCTAAGGTTAGACAGTCAAGAAGGGGTATCTGGATAGTTGACCAGGGCCAGAGAATACTCTGGTAAAATATGAAAAGACAATAATGCCCCTAGACCTAGTAAAGGAAATGAAAGGACTTAAGTGCAATTATGGAAAGTTTCAAGGCCAAAAAGGAAAGTAGACAAAAATATGGGGTCCTTAAGTGTAATTTTAGCCAAGTAAAAAGGGACTTAAATGAAAAGAAGAAAAGTTCCCTGGGGCTAAATTGTAATTAAAGAAAGTCAGGCCGGAAGTGGTTTGGACTGTCCGAAAGCATTTCAGTCCCAGATTTCACTGGTAGAGAGAGCAAGTGACGCTCAGTAATCTGGCTTAATACAGGAATTTTTGAAGACTCCAGATAGCCAGAAATGGACTGATCGTCCAAAAGTTATAAAAATTCATACCGGATATCCTAGATTTCAGATCTAGGTGAGAAAATACAGGATGATACGTCCTTATGGGACGGATGTCGGGAAACTGACAGAATACCGATAGGAGGTCTGTAGAAAAAAGTTATTCGCAAATTAGAAAATCCAGACGGGAGTGTGAGGCCTCCGGGTATCCGATAGGGAGATTTATCGGTATTTAAAAAGGGACTGAATGAGTTCGGATGATCTCGGTCAGATGACTGATATGACTCACAGAGATGCCTGAACACCGCAGGCCAGTGTTTCGGACAGAAGGAGCCGGTGTCCGGATATGTGTATAAACGGTGAATAATAGATAAAATATTCAATAATTATTAACGGGGGAAGATTCCTCGTAATGCGTGCATGAAGGTATTGGACCCGGAAAGGCCCAATAATGGCGCCAACAGAGGCCCAATGAGACACTTAGACTGATAGGTGGGCCAGTGTCCGGCAGAATCCCGGAAAAGTGCAAAATTACGAAAATGCCCCTGTGTTGTACAAAAGTGTAACAGATGAATGAAGGGCATTTTGGTCATTCTGGACAGGCCCAGAAGCCAAGGTATATACAGATAAAGTTACTCAGAGTCATTATATGCCCTGACAGAGTACAGAAGGGTGTAAAATGACGATTTTACCCTTAGGGTTAAAATAGTGCAAGAAAGGGCACCCAAGGGTATTTTGGTAATTTGCCAAGGGCTATTTCTTGGGAATCGAGCCATCAGAGTACTTGAGCTTGATCAGGATCCAAGATAACATTCCCAGAGCCCAAAAACGTAGCCCATGAAGTATGTGGGAAAAAGTGGCATTAAAATATTATTTTAATGCTGTTTCAATAAAGTAAAGTTACTCGGTCGGCACGATAACCGAGGAGGTGATCAGATAAAGTCCTGGATTTATCTGGATAGCATTGGAAGGCGTGACAGGTGCCAGTAAGATGACACATGGCGCCAACATAAAGGCAGAAGAAAAGGTTGAGGACACGTACTACGAGGCAGGACACTGGACCGGTGAGTCAGCCGCCTGAGTCAGCTGCTGAGGTGTCCAGGAATTTCAGCATGTGGAAAATGTGGCGCTGAGGTGTCCTGGTGAGGTGTCCCAATGATGTCATGCATGATGCAGTAAAGGAGGAATTAAAGAAAATAGGAAAATCCAGGAAAAACCAGGACCGCAGGATCAAAGTTCATAGAAACTGCAGAATTGCCATTGAAGGCAATTATAAATACCCCCCCTCCATTCCATTCTTGCATTCACGCATGGAAGGGAGAAGGGAGAGAAAGAAGAGAGAGAAGGAGAAGGAAGGGAAGAGAGAAAGGAGAAAAAGGAAGTTCTGGCGGAGCTGGAAGCAGAATAAGGATAGTGGAGTTCTGCTAAGCTAGCCAGGTAGTAACTAATCCTAGCTTTTATGTAATGGCTTTGTGACTTGTTGTGCTATTGTTTGGTTGGATTGTTGTCTTATATGTTATGTCTGAAGCTCTGCTATAATGCTATGATCATATGTTATTAAGCATGGAAGCACGCAGCATACTTATCTGTACACAATCACAAGATAGCACTGTCACTCTGCATTACATATATTATTATGATTATTGCTACTGAGATTCCCCCGAATCTCATCCCAACAAGTAAACCATTACAGGGGAGGTTATGTCAAAATGAATTCTGGGAATTTTAAGAGACGCCGTTATGCTGCCGAAGTAAAGACTGAACATCAGTATATGATAAGTACTGTGTACGTAGTGCTGTCTAAGGAGGCTAGAAGTGAGTGGACCTAGCCGGTTCATCTAGTCTTTCCTGGGTACTACGTAGAATGGTAGTTCTCATGAGGGGATTACCGAATCAGTACGGTTCAGTTCTTTGTACAGATGAAGCGTAGCGGTTATGCTGCCGGAGTTTAGGCAGAAAAAGATGTAATAGAACCATGAGCATTTTTGTACATACCCAGATTGTAAAACAACTTATTAATTGATAATAATTGTTGTTTGGCATGTTTGACTGTTGTATGATGGATGTATGCATATGTATGCAAAGTAGAAATGCTGAAATTTACCATTGTGAACAGTAACACGTGGTAACCTAGTCATATTTGATAAACGATTAAAAATAGTAAATGGATGAATAAATGTATGAAATTTTTATGGTAGATAGTATACATACCAAGATTTAATTTTATATATAAAATGTATCATTTGGATGTCTACACAAGGAGATATAAATTATCAAAGTTGGGACCAGAATGCTGGATTCAGGAGAAAAACGCTGGATGAACAGTAAAATAGAAACGTTGACTGACGTTGACTCGGTCAATGCATGGTCAAAGAGTTATTTGTCCCTGAAATATAATTGAGTTAGCTTCATTTATCAATTGGAACCACTTTATTTTGATTTTTCTAGAATTAGTTATAATTTTTCGAAGTCAGGTCACTCATCTGGAATTTTCAAGTGAACAGTACTCGATAAGAGTAAAATTCCAGATTGGGGAATTGGACTTCAATGACCTTGAAAGTGGTTCTAAATGCTACTGAATGGTCCCTAAGACATATGAAAGGAAGGATGTTTCACAAAACATGGATCTGGTCACGACCAGAGAAGACAGTCGTGGAGCTGTGTGTTTCTGATTAGGTCAAGTTGCTGTTAAAAGGAGAGGCAAGCCGTAGACTTCTGGGAGGCTGGTTTTTGACCTCATTAGGCTGACAAATAGTATTCAAACTCTCTCTACTCCATCTCTACTACCCACACACATATTCCATCATCCATCTCTTCATCTCACCTTCTACTTCTATCCATGGCATCATATGTGAACAGCGATTGCAGCGCAATAGGAGTCATGAGAGGCTAAACCCTTAGTCTCTTGGTGATGGATCTGATATCTTGAGCTCATGGACTGCACGGGGAGTTTTCTGTTTTAATCTACACTCTCCTTTCATGTTTTGATTATGCTAGATCTAGGGTTTCATTATATGAATAAGGGAGTTGAATTTTGATTGATTATTCAAAGATTAGAACACTTGTAATTTACTTTGGATGTTTTAAATGTTGGTTTTAAATACAATATTTTAGTTTCAATTTTAAGATAGTTGAACTATTATCAACGATGGTTGCTAATTAATTCAATTGCTTAAAATCTAGGGTTAGTCGATTGACGCTCATTCGAGGGTATTTTCAACATCCGGTTTAAATTACACACTAAGTGATTCTTAATAGTTCATTAAGAGTTCTTAAACTAGCTTTGATCAAAGGAGTTTAAGAAATATTACTGCTCTGGATTCAATCGATCGATTGAGGTTTTATTTAAGACTCAGTGATTTCAAACTCCATATCAATTGAGAGCAAGGATAGATACATTTTCATCATCAAGAGTCTGTCATCACATACTACTTTCACAAACCAACTCGTTTTCATCTAAATCAAAAGCACAAAAACATTTACTTTATTGCACTTTTATTTTACTGCACCAACCAAAACCCAAGACCATTTCACTTTCACTAAGGTTTTCAATAGTTTTGGCACCAATAAGTTAGGTCTCCAATAGAAAAGCTCCTCGAGAAGAATGATAGGGTTGTTCCTTATACTACATTATTTGGTGCAAACATAACTTATTTTGATGGGTCAGAAGGTGACAATCTGACATGCTCATCAATGGCGTTGTTACCGAGGAGCCAAGTAATTGGTTCCTTAGCGATTGATTGTCAATTCCATTATTTACCTGAGTCATTTTTGTTTTGAATTTTAGTTTTTATTTTTTTAATTGCATTGCATTCTGCATTGTTTTCAAGTAATTGGGTCGCGACCAAATTGCTTTGCTATGGTACTGATAACTCTGTGAACTTAGTCGCGACATCCACAACTTCTGGTTGCGACAATTTTGGAAAATCTGCTCTCTGTGTTATTTAGTTGCGACCTGAGTACCTTTAAGTCGCGACCTGATAACCATTTTAAAGAACTCTTGCTCTCTGTGTTCCTAGGTCATGACCTCTAAACTCTTTTAACCCGACCATTTGACACTTGTTGCTGTGAAACTTCTGTGTTTAATTCTGATTGCTTGCCTAGCATTCTTGATTGTTTCTGAGTTACATGCGTAGAAGGACTAAACCATTAGTGCCTTTTGAACCTAAAATTGAGAGAAGACTTCGGAAACTAAAGAGGGAATTTAGAGAATTTAGAGAAGAAGAGGTAAAATCAATAGAATCTAGTTCATCCTCTAGTGTTCCGGAGTCTGAAACTGAACTAAATTCACGGCTGGAAAAAAGTATTTCTACACCGGTGGAAAATGGCATTCAACATCGCACATACAACCGTTGTAGAAACGGACCGTGTAAAAAGTGAGACATTTTACACAGGTCACAAGACCGGTGTAGAATGTATACTTTTTTACACCGGTCTACATTTTAAAGCGGTTAACATTTATATCCGGTGTATTATTTTTAACATCTACACCGGTTGAATATTGGGACAATGTGTAGAATGTATACTTTTTTACACCGGTCTACATGTTAAAGCGGTTCGCATTTACATCTGGTGTATTATTTTTAACATCTACACCGGTTGAATATTGGGATGGTGTAGATTATTCAAATGTTAACACCGGTTGTATATATGTCCGATGTAGATGTTATTAAATTTATATTATGATTTATGTTCTTTCTACACCGGCAGGTATATACCTCCGATGTAGATGTTATTAAATTTATATTTAATACATTTTGTTGGCCTGAATCTTTGTAAATAAACTGCCCAAATATAATATACGACTCAATCATCGATCATCATCAGTTCAAGATGCCAGAGACATATATAATTCAATTGCTTATTATATTATTCATTTAATAAAATTTAATACAAAAAAACTACAATTTGAACAGAAAAGTAGAAAAAGGTATTCAGTGAAAGACAAATACTATTGAGAAGGAAGGAATTGAACAAAAAACTCTGCCCACCGATTACGCAGGTCCTTAATATCTTGGTCAGGAAATGGATCAGGTTGATCAAACATCTGAAATATGAAATCAAAATCAAAGAAATTAAGGCATTACTAATATAGATTAGATTGACAATTAAGAAATATGAAATCATTAAAAATACAATTTTACCTCCTCAGTTAGGTCAATCCTATTTGACAAGATAATATTGACCTTGTGTCTATGTAAAAGCCGCACAAGTTGCTTTCTTTGGGTTGCCTTCGACTCTCTAATATTGAGGGCGTATTCAATCGCTTTTGCCCTTGTTTCCTACAAGACATGAAGTAGTTAAAATCAATACATATGATATTCTGATACATTTTCTGCCAACACATACAAAAGGATACTCTCACCATTGTTGCTGGCGTGGTCCGAATCCTAACAAATTCTTCCCACGCAGCTTCGTCAATGAATTGATACTTGCTGCATGGAGAAGGTTGAGGATGACCACTTCTATCCTGTCCATGCACATACTGACGAGCTAGTTGTGACTTGAGTGCCCTCCAACGCTCAGCGCAATAAGACAACGTCTTCTTCTTCAAGAACTCATTGTTGGGAACATCGTAAGTGAGATGCAATGTTTGCCATTGAAAGCAGAGTAATCAACAAACAGTTGTGTATTTGGTATTGCTCTGCATTCAATATTAGATAGTTCCTATACCCGGATAGTGTCCCAAATTTGATTCTTCACGCGATCATCCACAGCATCCCAAGTCAAATAGGTGATGCTAGGCTTGTTGCGTGCTAGGAGGCTGACAAAACTTACGTACTTTGCCCTGTGTTCACCAGTTGGGTTCCAGTTTCTGTCAAACTCTATCGGAAGCAGTTTCTCCTCTATCCTGTCCTTCGTAATGTCTTTCAAACGATTCGCACTTCTGTCCTTCCTTTGCGTAATGGCGCTTGGAGTATCGCTAGCCTCAATCTGAGTAACTCTATCCCCCATATTCCTCTGACGCAATAACAACATCAAAAACATTGAAAACAGACTTACCCCTTTTTCCTTCAACCCATCAGAGTACACAAAACTTGTTCCTTTAGCAGTTATGAATGGAAAGATGTGCAAGCATTCATAAGGAAAAATAGAAAACCTAGATTAAACGAACATAAAAATGGCGAAGCACTTACACAGGGGAAAATAATGTAGAGAACACGTACACAGAATAGCAGAACGAGAGAGACAACAGAGAAGAACGACTGATCGAGCGTGGAGAAGCCTTGCGAAAACCACAGAGCACGACGAGCGGAGATATGACATAGTACGTGAGAAATGAGAATATGGTCGCGCCAAGGATATAAATTATTCTAACCCGGGTAAAAATATAACCGATCTAAAATTGATACATTTTACAGCGGATAAAGTTTAAAACCGGTGTAAACAATAACACCATCTAAAATACAACACCGGATAAAGTATAACCTGGTGTAAAATCGAACTATAATTTATTTACAAATTAGACTTTTTACACTGGATAACACTTAAGACCGGTTTTAATGTTGTAGTTATTTTTTTAAACTCCATCATCATATATATCATCCCATCCTTGGCGTCACAACATTCTTATCAGAACAATAATCTGTCTCTGTTATTATTACATCAAAATCATATACGCAATCATAACAAGAAACTTAAAATTGCATGTTTAGACTACATCAAAAACAATAAACACATATAAATTAATCAGAATCCACTTCTTCTTCATTTAATTTTGGTAAACCTACTGAAAAAGAAGGGATCTCATCAAAAGAATCATTGAAACATCCTCCCTTAGACTCTTCAGAGTACACTTGCGGAAGCAATATTAGCTTGATTATATCTTAACTTAAGCCCAGAAATTCAAAATTTTACTCTTAAGTTCTTTATTCTGGACATTTAATTTGAAAACCGATTAATCTCATTCTACACATCCAAACAAGGCTTATTACCTATCCACGTAACGCCCCAGATGTGTACGACTGGACTACCAAATTTCGTAGCTAAACTCCTCCGTTTACTAGGTCAAACTGAGGTCAGAACACTGCTACCTCAAGACCTGCGAATTTCTCCCTTAATTCCCCATTTACAAATTGAACATGCTAAACAATATTTATTATTAAATAATAAAATGTCATACAACAAGGCATACAGCAAATTCTCATATTTCTATTACATCTTCTCCTGTCTAAAATTCGGCAGCATAACTGCTACATTCCTTCTGTAGAAAGTAACCGATCTTATACCGATTCGGTAATTCCCGTAGGAGCTACCATTCTACGTAAGTACCCAGGAAAGACTGGATGAACCGGCTAGGTCCACTCACTTCCAGCCTCCTTAGACAGCACCTACGTACACAGTACGTATCAGTTCCTTTCTTTGTCCTTACTCTGTTGCCAGAATTTCGGCAGCCTAACGGCGTCTCTTAAAATTTCCAGATTTTATTTTGACAGAACCTCCCCTGTAATGTTATTTTTGGGAATGAGATTCAAAAGAATCCCAGTAGTAATAATCATAACAATATATGTAATGCAGAGTGACAGTGCTTGCTTGTGATTGTGTATAGATAAGTATGCTGCGTGCTTCCATATTCAATAACATATGATCATAGCATTGTAATAGAGCTTCAAGCATAACATATAAGACAACAATCCAACCAAACAATAGCACAACAAATCACAAAGACATTACATAAGAGCTAGGATTAGTTACTACCTCAAAAGCAGAGCTCCAGAACTTCTATACTGCTTCCAACTCCACCAGAACTTCCTTTCTTTCTTTCTTTCTCCTTCTCTCTCTTCTTTCTCTCTCTTTTCTTGCCAAAAACGTGGGATGCCTAAAATGGGAGGGGAAGGGGGGTATTTATAGCTTTAATGGATGGCATTCTTGTAATTTTGAAGCCATCTGAACATGTGGTCCTGGTTTTTCCTGGATTTTCCTATTTTTCTTTATTCCTTTTTACTGCATCATGCATGACATCATCCAGGACACCTCACCGGGACACCTCATCGCCACATTCTTCACATGTCACAATTCCTGGACACCTCATCAGCTGACTCAGCAGTTCAGTCCAATCCAGTACCGGTCCAGAGTCTTGCACCGTAATACGTGTCCTTACTTTTCTTCTGCCTCTAAGATTGCGCCATGTGGCACCTGGAAGGGACCTTTCACGCCTTCCAATGCTATCCAGATAAGTCCCGGACTTTATCTGATCACCTCCTCGGTTATCGTGCCGACCGAGTAACTTTACTTTATTGGAACAGCATTAAAATAGTATTTTAATGCCACTTTTTCTCACATATCACTAGGCCTACGTTTTTGGGCTCTGGGTATGTTATCTTGGATCCTGATCAAGCTCAGGTACTCTGATAGCTCGATTCCCAAGAAACATCCCTCGGCAAATTACCAAAATACCCCTGGGTGCCCTTTCTTGCACTATTTTAACCCTAAGGGTAAAATCGTCATTTCACACCCTTCTGTACTCTGTCAGGATATATACTGACTCTAAGTAACTTTATCTGTATGAGCCTTGGCTCCTGGGCCTGTCCAGAATGACCAAAATGCCCTCATTCATCTACTACCCCTTTAGTACAACACAGGGGCATTTTCGTAATTTTGCACTTTTCCGGGGTTCTGCCGGACACTGGCCCACCTATCAGTCCAAGGGTCTTACTGGGCCTTTGTTGGCGCCATTATTGGGCCTTTCAGGGTCCATTACCTTCATGGCACGCATTACGAGGAATCTCCCCCGTTAATGCTTATTGAATATTTAATCTATTTTTCACCGTTTATACACATATCCGGACACCGGCTCCTTCTGTCCGATACACTGGCCTGCGGTGTTCAGGCATCCCTGTGAGTCATATCAGTCATCTGACTGAGGTCATCCAAACTCATTCAGTCACTTTTCAAATACCGATAAATTTCCCTATCGGATACCCGGAGGCCTCACACTCCCGTCTGGCTTTTCTAATTTGCGAATAACTTTTTCTACAGGCCTCCTATCGGTATTCTGTCAGTTTCCCGACGTCCGCCCCATAAGGACGCATCATCCTGTATTTTCTCACCTAGATCTGAAATCTAGGATATCCGGTATGAATTTTTATAACTTTTGGACGATCAGTGCATTTCTGGCTATCTGGAGTCTTCAAAAATTCCTGTATTAAGCCAGATTACCGAGCGTCCCTTGCTCTCTCTACCGGTGAAATCTGGGACTGAAATGTCGTCGGACAGTCCAAACCACTTCCGGCCTGACTTTCTTTAATTACACTTTAGCCCCAAGGAACTTTTCTTCTTTTCATTTAAGTCCCTTTTTATTTGGCTAAAATTACACTTAAGAACCCCACCTTTTTGTCCTTAAACTTTCCATAATTCTTTCATACTCATAGAGACCTCGTATGCACATTTCACAGTTCAGTGAAATGATCAGCATAATTTTCTCTATTTTCTGGCAAAATATGGTACTCATCGGCTACCAGCCCGATCTTTCCCATAATTACGATTTTGCCCCTGCATTCTCTTTCTGGCCTCGTTGCTCATCTTCTCATCCCTCATCTTAAGGTCTAGAAATTCTCTTTCAATAACTCATCCCTTAAACTCTTCGGGAGTCATCGTTAATTGAAAGGCTCGACAACCCGCCCATATTAGGTTATCTTACACAGGAGCCAGCCCATATCAAGCTACCTGCAGAATTCCTAGGCTTGAGACTTAGGACATTTCTCACATTCCTCCTCTTGGACCTAGATGAACTGTCCCGATCTCCTAGACCAAAAATCGGGATGTTACAATTCTCCTCCCCTTTTAAAAATTTCGTCCTCGAAATTTTAAGGGATACCTCATCTTTCCTGAAGAGAACTTCTTACTGACCTATACAGCTATGTGATTCTTATAACGCAGTCATACATATGACCAGTAAGATCATCCCTCTCTGTCTTATCCTCACTCCAGTGATGGTCTAGAGGAGCAACAGCTTGGTCCCAGACCTTCCACATGAATTCTTAGCAACTAACATCTCTCATTATAGTTGCTTACAGCTATCCATGTTCTAACCCCTCATACAGCAACCTCATCACTGAGTTAAGACAGATTTATTATCTTACTAATTATTTCTCATGACTCGTTACAATAACCACATTCTCTAGATCAGAAAAGAACTCTTCATTAATCACATCATTTACATCTAGGCATACAGTTCTTACAGCTAAGTTGCCCTTACAGCTGTGGTTCTTCTTAACCATTCTTAGGGTCGACATCAGGGGATTTGGAGACTCTGTTCGAATAAATGGAAAATACTCTTCCTGTTGTCTTTGGCCTAGGGATGTCAGCATTCTTAGGGCAAACTCTTGCAAAGTGACCTTTCTCGCCGCAAATAAAATAGCCGCTTTGCCCTGCTCGACACTCCCTTGTGCCGTGGTTCTTTCCACATCTTTGACATCTCTGTCCTCCAACCTGATCCTCACCTTGATCAGTCCCCTGCCTAAACTGTTGCCTCTTTCTCTTGTTATTATTATTGGCTTCATAACCTGAGCTACCTCCCGGAGTGCTCCTAGCCAATGCTTCTTTACTTCTTGCCTCTGACTTAGATACCTCCTTGCTCCTTACGCTGTTCCCGGTTGCTGCATGATTGTTCATACTTCTTTCTGTCAATCTGCAGACTTCTACTGCTCTATTGAACTGCGTAAGTTGCTGAGGAATTATTCTTTCCTTTAGGGCACTGCTTAGACCCTCTACTAATCTCTTTGTCGACCATTCTTCGTCCTCCATTCTTCTAAGGTATGTGGAATAGTACGACAATCGGAGATACTTAGCCAAATACTCATCGAATGACTCTTTCTCTCCTTGCTTCAAAGTTAGGAACTCAACTTCCTTCGCGTCCCTCACTGACTGAGGAAAGTATTTTTCCCTAAACTGGCCCAGAAACATTTCCCATGTAACTGGGATTCCTTTTGCTTGAAGAATAAGCTCGGTATTCCTCCACCATCTTCTCGCATCCTTCTCTAGCTTGAAAATGGCCAGCCGGGCTTTTCTTCCTGATGGGCAATCCAGCACCTCAAAAATCTTCTCAAGCTGATCTATCCAATCCTCAGCTACTTGGACGTCAAATGTCCCCTCA
Organism: Leucaena leucocephala; assembly: GCA_037074615.1. Lineage (NCBI taxonomy): Eukaryota > Viridiplantae > Streptophyta > Magnoliopsida > Fabales > Fabaceae > Leucaena > Leucaena leucocephala. The sequence goes on from CM073531.1 coordinate 9,526,414, forward strand.
AACACCGGAGGATTGTACTTTTGGAACCGCTCCATCCATTGCTGAATGCTATTAGGATCTACCACTGGATCCTCTATTCTTGACTGCCCATTATTTGGAGGAATTCCTGATATCCCTTCTGCTGGTCTATCAGGGGTTTGCAATTGATTAACTATAGCTGTAAGAGTAGCTATAGTGGCATCTCTTTCTTGATCTCGGCGAACTTGTTCCTCCCTCATTTCTTCCATCATCCTCTGCTGCTGTTCTAGCCTAGCAAGGATGACTTGCATAGGATTTACCTCATTGGAGTTGCCAGCCTCCTCTACGTGTGGCTCCTCCACTTGAATTCTACGTCCTCGTCTCGTGTTCACCATCTGGTTCCTTGTCAATCAGAAAAGAAAAGTGAACACATAACATTATACTACTTACTCATCTAGGGAATTTTACCTCCACTGGGCTTTTCTAAACCTCTATGTACTCTAGGGAAATAACATTTCTAAATCAGAGCATCACTGAGCCAGAACCTTCTGTTCTGTGCTAGAATCTTATGCTCTGAACCAGAAACCTGTCTGGTTTATGCCAGAACCTATTGCTCTGATACCAAAATGAAACATCCTCCCTTAGACTCTTCAGAGTACACTTGCGGAAGCAATATTAGCTTGATTATATCTTAACTTAAGCCCAGAAATTCAAAATTTTACTCTTAAGTTCTTTATTCTGGACATTTAATTTGAAAACCGATTAATCTCATTCTACACATCCAAACAAGGCTTATTACCTATCCACGTAACGCCCCAGATGTGTACGACTGGACTACCAAATTTCGTAGCCAAACTCCTCCGTTTACTAGGTCAAACTGAGGTCAGAACACTGCTACCTCAAGACCTGCGAATTTCTCCCTTAATTCCCCATTTACAAATTGAACATGCTAAACAATATTTATTATTAAATAATAAAATGTCATACAACAAGGCATACAGCAAATTCTCATATTTCTATTACATCTTCTCCTGTCTAAAATTCGGCAGCATAACTGCTACATTCCTTCTGTAGAAAGTAACCGATCTTATACCGATTCGGTAATTCCCGTAGGAGCTACCATTCTACGTAAGTACCCAGGAAAGACTGGATGAACCGGCTAGGTCCACTCACTTCCAGCCTCCTTAGACAGCACCTACGTACACAGTACGTATCAGTTCCTTTCTTTGTCCTTGCTCTGTTGCCAGAATTTCGGCAGCCTAACGGCGTCTCTTAAAATTTCCAGATTTTATTTTGACAGAACCTCCCCTGTAATGTTATTTTTGGGAATGAGATTCAAAAGAATCCCAGTAGTAATAATCATAACAATATATGTAATGCAGAGTGACGGTGCTTGCTTGTGATTATGTATAGATAAGTATGCTGCGTGCTTCCATATTCAATAACATATGATCATAGCATTGTAATAGAGCTTCAAGCATAACATATAAGACAACAATCCAACCAAACAATAGCACAACAAATCACAAAGACATTACATAAGAGCTAGGATTAGTTACTACCTCAAAAGCAGAGCTCCAGAACTTCTATACTGCTTCCAACTCCACCAGAACTTCCTTTCTTTCTTTCTTTCTCCTTCTCTCTCTTCTTTCTCTCTCTTTTCTTGCCAAAAACGTGGGATGCCTAAAATGGGAGGGGAAGGGGGGTATTTATAGCTTTAATGGATGGCATTCTTGTAATTTTGAAGCCATCTGAACATGTGGTCCTGGTTTTTCCTGGATTTTCCTATTTTTCTTTATTCCTTTTTACTGCATCATGCATGACATCATCCAGGACACCTCACCGGGACACCTCATCGCCACATTCTTCACATGTCACAATTCCTGGACACCTCATCAGCTGACTCAGCAGTTCAGTCCAATCCAGTACCGGTCCAGAGTCTTGCACCGTAATACGTGTCCTTACTTTTCTTCTGCCTCTAAGATTGCGCCATGTGGCACCTGGAAGGGACCTTTCACGCCTTCCAATGCTATCCAGATAAGTCCCGGACTTTATCTGATCACCTCCTCGGTTATCGTGCCGACCGAGTAACTTTACTTTATTGGAACAGCATTAAAATAGTATTTTAATGCCACTTTTTCTCACATATCACTGGGCCTACGTTTTTGGGCTCTGGGTATGTTATCTTGGATCCTGATCAAGCTCAGGTACTCTGATGGCTCGATTCCCAAGAAACATCCCTCGGCAAATTACCAAAATACCCCTGGGTGCCCTTTCTTGCACTATTTTAACCCTAAGGGTAAAATCGTCATTTCACACCCTTCTGTACTCTGTCAGGATATATACTGACTCTAAGTAACTTTATCTGTATGAGCCTTGGCTCCTGGGCCTGTCCAGAATGACCAAAATGCCCTCATTCATCTACTACCCCTTTAGTACAACACAGGGGCATTTTCGTAATTTTGCACTTTTCCGGGGTTCTGCCGGACACTGGCCCACCTATCAGTCCAAGGGTCTTACTGGGCCTTTGTTGGCGCCATTATTGGGCCTTTCAGGGTCCATTACCTTCATGGCACGCATTACGAGGAATCTCCCCCGTTAATGCTTATTGAATATTTAATCTATTTTTCACCGTTTATACACATATCCGGACACCGGCTCCTTCTGTCCGATACACTGGCCTGCGGTGTTCAGGCATCCCTGTGAGTCATATCAGTCATCTGACTGAGGTCATCCAAACTCATTCAGTCACTTTTCAAATACCGATAAATTTCCCTATCGGATACCCGGAGGCCTCACACTCCCGTCTGGCTTTTCTAATTTGCGAATAACTTTTTCTACAGGCCTCCTATCGGTATTCTGTCAGTTTCCCGACGTCCGCCCCATAAGGACGCATCATCCTGTATTTTCTCACCTAGATCTGAAATCTAGGATATCCGGTATGAATTTTTATAACTTTTGGACGATCAGTGCATTTCTGGCTATCTGGAGTCTTCAAAAATTCCTGTATTAAGCCAGATTACCGAGCGTCCCTTGCTCTCTCTACCGGTGAAATCTGGGACTGAAATGCCGTCGGACAGTCCAAACCACTTCCGGCCTGACTTTCTTTAATTACACTTTAGCCCCAAGGAACTTTTCTTCTTTTCATTTAAGTCCCTTTTTATTTGGCTAAAATTACACTTAAGGACCCCACCTTTTTGTCCTTAAACTTTCCATAATTCTTTCATACTCATAGAGACCTCGTATGCACATTTCACAGTTCAGTGAAATGATCAGCATAATTTTCTCTATTTTCTGGCAAAATATGGTACTCATCGGCTACCAGCCCGATCTTTCCCATAATTACGATTTTGCCCCTGCATTCTCTTTCTGGCCTCGTTGCTCATCTTCTCATCCCTCATCTTAAGGTCTAGAAATTCTCTTTCAATAACTCATCCCTTAAACTCTTCGGGAGTCATCGTTAATTGAAAGGCTCGACAACCCGCCCATATTAGGTTATCTTACACAGGAGCCAGCCCATATCAAGCTACCTGCAGAATTCCTAGGCTTGAGACTTAGGACATTTCTCACATTCCTCCTCTTGGACCTAGATGAACTGTCCCGATCTCCTAGACCAAAAATCGGGATGTTACAATTCTCCTCCCCTTTTAAAAATTTCGTCCTCGAAATTTTAAGGGATACCTCATCTTTCCTGAAGAGAACTTCTTACTGACCTATACAGCTATGTGATTCTTATAACGCAGTCATACATATGACCAGTAAGATCATCCCTCTCTGTCTTATCCTCACTCCAGTGATGGTCTAGAGGAGCAACAGCTTGGTCCCAGACCTTCCACATGAATTCTTAGCAACTAACATCTCTCATTATAGTTGCTTACAGCTATCCATGTTCTAACCCCTCATACAGCAACCTCATCACTGAGTTAAGACAGATTTATTATCTTACTAATTATTTCTCATGACTCGTTACAATAACCACATTCTCTAGATCAGAAAAGAACTCTTCATTAATCACATCATTTACATCTAGGCATACAGTTCTTACAGCTAAGTTGCCCTTACAGCTGTGGTTCTTCTTAACCATTCTTAGGGTCGACATCAGGGGATTTGGAGACTCTGTTCGAATAAATGGAAAATACTCTTCCTGTTGTCTTTGGCCTAGGGATGTCAGCATTCTTAGGGCAAACTCTTGCAAAGTGACCTTTCTCGCCGCAAATAAAATAGCCGCTTTGCCCTGCTCGACACTCCCTTGTGCCGTGGTTCTTTCCACATCTTTGACATCTCTGTCCTCCAACCTGATCCTCACCTTGATCAGTCCCCTGCCTAAACTGTTGCCTCTTTCTCTTGTTATTATTATTGGCTTCATAACCTGAGCTACCTCCCGGAGTGCTCCTAGCCAATGCTTCTTTACTTCTTGCCTCTGACTTAGATACCTCCTTGCTCCTTACGCTGTTCCCGGTTGCTGCATGATTGTTCATACTTCTTTCTGTCAATCTGCAGACTTCTACTGCTCTATTGAACTGCGTAAGTTGCTGAGGAATTATTCTTTCCTTTAGGGCACTGCTTAGACCCTCTACTAATCTCTTTGTCGACCATTCTTCGTCCTCCATTCTTCTAAGGTATGTGGAATAGTACGACAATCGGAGATACTTAGCCAAATACTCATCGAATGACTCTTTCTCTCCTTGCTTCAAAGTTAGGAACTCAACTTCCTTCGCGTCCCTCACTGACTGAGGAAAGTATTTTTCCCTAAACTGGCCCAGAAACATTTCCCATGTAACTGGGATTCCTTTTGCTTGAAGAATAAGCTCGGTATTCCTCCACCATCTTCTCGCATCCTTCTCTAGCTTGAAAATGGCCAGCCGGGCTTTTCTTCCTGATGGGCAATCCAGCACCTCAAAAATCTTCTCAAGCTGATCTATCCAATCCTCAGCTACTTGGACGTCAAATGTCCCCTCAAACACCGGAGGATTGTACTTTTGGAACCGCTCCATCCATTGCTGAATGCTATTAGGATCTACCACTGGATCCTCTATTCTTGACTGCCCATTATTTGGAGGAATTCCTGATATCCCTTCTGCTGGTCTATCAGGGGTTTGCAATTGATTAACTATAGCTGTAAGAGTAGCTATAGTGGCATCTCTTTCTTGATCTCGGCGAACTTGTTCCTCCCTCATTTCTTCCATCATCCTCTGCTGCTGTTCTAGCCTAGCAAGGATGACTTGCATAGGATTTACCTCATTGGAGTTGCCAGCCTCCTCTACGTGTGGCTCCTCCACTTGAATTCTACGTCCTCGTCTCGTGTTCACCATCTGGTTCCTTGTCAATCAGAAAAGAAAAGTGAACACATAACATTATACTACTTACTCATCTAGGGAATTTTACCTCCACTGGGCTTTTCTAAACCTCTATGTACTCTAGGGAAATAACATTTCTAAATCAGAGCATCACTGAGCCAGAACCTTCTGTTCTGTGCTAGAATCTTATGCTCTGAACCAGAAACCTGTCTGGTTTATGCCAGAACCTATTGCTCTGATACCAAAATGAAACATCCTCCCTTAGACTCTTCAGAGTACACTTGCGGAAGCAATATTAGCTTGATTATATCTTAACTTAAGCCCAGAAATTCAAAATTTTACTCTTAAGTTCTTTATTCTGGACATTTAATTTGAAAACCGATTAATCTCATTCTACACATCCAAACAAGGCTTATTACCTATCCACGTAACGCCCCAGATGTGTACGACTGGACTACCAAATTTCGTAGCCAAACTCCTCCGTTTACTAGGTCAAACTGAGGTCAGAACACTGCTACCTCAAGACCTGCGAATTTCTCCCTTAATTCCCCATTTACAAATTGAACATGCTAAACAATATTTATTATTAAATAATAAAATGTCATACAACAAGGCATACAGCAAATTCTCATATTTCTATTACATCTTCTCCTGTCTAAAATTCGGCAGCATAACTGCTACATTCCTTCTGTAGAAAGTAACCGATCTTATACCGATTCGGTAATTCCCGTAGGAGCTACCATTCTACGTAAGTACCCAGGAAAGACTGGATGAACCGGCTAGGTCCACTCACTTCCAGCCTCCTTAGACAGCACCTACGTACACAGTACGTATCAGTTCCTTTCTTTGTCCTTGCTCTGTTGCCAGAATTTCGGCAGCCTAACGGCGTCTCTTAAAATTTCCAGATTTTATTTTGACAGAACCTCCCCTGTAATGTTATTTTTGGGAATGAGATTCAAAAGAATCCCAGTAGTAATAATCATAACAATATATGTAATGCAGAGTGACGGTGCTTGCTTGTGATTATGTATAGATAAGTATGCTGCGTGCTTCCATATTCAATAACATATGATCATAGCATTGTAATAGAGCTTCAAGCATAACATATAAGACAACAATCCAACCAAACAATAGCACAACAAATCACAAAGACATTACATAAGAGCTAGGATTAGTTACTACCTCAAAAGCAGAGCTCCAGAACTTCTATACTGCTTCCAACTCCACCAGAACTTCCTTTCTTTCTTTCTTTCTCCTTCTCTCTCTTCTTTCTCTCTCTTTTCTTGCCAAAAACGTGGGATGCCTAAAATGGGAGGGGAAGGGGGGTATTTATAGCTTTAATGGATGGCATTCTTGTAATTTTGAAGCCATCTGAACATGTGGTCCTGGTTTTTCCTGGATTTTCCTATTTTTCTTTATTCCTTTTTACTGCATCATGCATGACATCATCCAGGACACCTCACCGGGACACCTCATCGCCACATTCTTCACATGTCACAATTCCTGGACACCTCATCAGCTGACTCAGCAGTTCAGTCCAATCCAGTACCGGTCCAGAGTCTTGCACCGTAATACGTGTCCTTACTTTTCTTCTGCCTCTAAGATTGCGCCATGTGGCACCTGGAAGGGACCTTTCACGCCTTCCAATGCTATCCAGATAAGTCCCGGACTTTATCTGATCACCTCCTCGGTTATCGTGCCGACCGAGTAACTTTACTTTATTGGAACAGCATTAAAATAGTATTTTAATGCCACTTTTTCTCACATATCACTGGGCCTACGTTTTTGGGCTCTGGGTATGTTATCTTGGATCCTGATCAAGCTCAGGTACTCTGATGGCTCGATTCCCAAGAAACATCCCTCGGCAAATTACCAAAATACCCCTGGGTGCCCTTTCTTGCACTATTTTAACCCTAAGGGTAAAATCGTCATTTCACACCCTTCTGTACTCTGTCAGGATATATACTGACTCTAAGTAACTTTATCTGTATGAGCCTTGGCTCCTGGGCCTGTCCAGAATGACCAAAATGCCCTCATTCATCTACTACCCCTTTAGTACAACACAGGGGCATTTTCGTAATTTTGCACTTTTCCGGGGTTCTGCCGGACACTGGCCCACCTATCAGTCCAAGGGTCTTACTGGGCCTTTGTTGGCGCCATTATTGGGCCTTTCAGGGTCCATTACCTTCATGGCACGCATTACGAGGAATCTCCCCCGTTAATGCTTATTGAATATTTAATCTATTTTTCACCGTTTATACACATATCCGGACACCGGCTCCTTCTGTCCGATACACTGGCCTGCGGTGTTCAGGCATCCCTGTGAGTCATATCAGTCATCTGACTGAGGTCATCCAAACTCATTCAGTCACTTTTCAAATACCGATAAATTTCCCTATCGGATACCCGGAGGCCTCACACTCCCGTCTGGCTTTTCTAATTTGCGAATAACTTTTTCTACAGGCCTCCTATCGGTATTCTGTCAGTTTCCCGACGTCCGCCCCATAAGGACGCATCATCCTGTATTTTCTCACCTAGATCTGAAATCTAGGATATCCGGTATGAATTTTTATAACTTTTGGACGATCAGTCCATTTCTGGCTATCTGGAGTCTTCAAAAATTCCTGTATTAAGCCAGATTACCGAGCGTCCCTTGCTCTCTCTACCGGTGAAATCTGGGACTGAAATGCCGTCGGACAGTCCAAACCACTTCCGGCCTGACTTTCTTTAATTACACTTTAGCCCCAAGGAACTTTTCTTCTTTTCATTTAAGTCCCTTTTTATTTGGCTAAAATTACACTTAAGGACCCCACCTTTTTGTCCTTAAACTTTCCATAATTCTTTCATACTCATAGAGACCTCGTATGCACATTTCACAGTTCAGTGAAATGATCAGCATAATTTTCTCTATTTTCTGGCAAAATATGGTACTCATCGGCTACCAGCCCGATCTTTCCCATAATTACGATTTTGCCCCTGCATTCTCTTTCTGGCCTCGTTGCTCATCTTCTCATCCCTCATCTTAAGGTCTAGAAATTCTCTTTCAATAACTCATCCCTTAAACTCTTCGGGAGTCATCGTTAATTGAAAGGCTCGACAACCCGCCCATATCAGGTTATCTTACACAGGAGCCAGCCCATATCAAGCTACCTGCAGAATTCCTAGGCTTGAGACTTAGGACATTTCTCACATTCCTCATCTTGGACCTAGATGAACTGTCCCGATCTCCTAGACCAAAAATCGGGATGTTACAATCATCATTGTCAACAACCCTTTTTTCTTGGAGCGCGACAGACCATCTTTTATTTTGAGGATCAGTGATATAGAACACTTGATTTGCTTGGTCTGCCATAATGAAAGGCTCATCCCCAAAACTTGTACTATTCAAATCCACCAGTGTAAATCCTAACTGATAGACCATAACACTGTTGTTTACATTAGCCCACTTGCATTTGAACACGGGAACTTTGAATTTGGAGTAGTCCACCTCCCAAATCTCTTCAACAATGCCATAATAAGGGATGGCTGCTAATTTAGGATTGTTGTCTTTTGAACTAGAGAAATGCATATCTTCAGCCACTAACATAACACCACTGTTTTGTACGCTACTTCTATCATCTAGGGACTTCGTATAAAAGGAATACCCGTTGACATCAAATGAATTCCAACAGATCACATTATGTTTAGGACCACATGCCAACCATCTAACTGTATCAGAAACACAATCCTTATTTTCAACCTCCAGTTTGAACCAATATGCAAAATATTTATTGTGTTCTCTAATCAGCCTTTGCTCTGTCATCCTATTATTTTTTTTCCGAACAAGATCTTTATGAACAGTAATATAGTCTTGAACTTCATCAATGTTATTCAAGATGTGTAAGTATATTTGCTGCAATTCATTACGATCAACACTCTTCACCGACATTCCGCGTTGACCCCCTGTTTGGCACGGGGTTTGTGGAGACCAGTAAGTCTTACTTTAGACAGGTATTGTTGACAAAAATCCATAGCTTCTTCGGCATCATATTTTTGAACAATGGATGCTTAGGGCCGATTTGGATTCTTCATATACCCTTTAAGGATTTTCATGTATCTTTCAAATGGGTACATCTATCATAAGTATACAGGGCCATATAGTTTTATTTCTCGCACTAGATGAACAATGAGGTGTACCATGATTTCAAAAAAGGCAGGAAGAAATTATTTTTCAAGCTGGCACAAAATAACATAACCCTCGTGCTCCAATTCCTCCAACTTTTCAGTCTCAAAGACTTTGCCACATATAGCATTAAAGAAGAAGCAAAGTCGGGTTACAATGTGTCTCAAATCATCTTGAAGGATTCCTCGAATAGCCACTGGGAGTAGTTGTTGCATCAATACATGACAATCATGAGACTTTTGGCCTACTAATTTTAAATCTTTCATGGACACAATCCTCTTAAGATTAGATGAGTACCCAGAGGGAACTTTGATTCCTTGCAAACACTCACAAATACTTCTCTCAGCCTTGGACAAAATGTTAGTCTCTTCAACATGATAGCTCCCCTCACCATCTAGCCTCAGATGTAAATCCTCTCGTATTCCCATTTCTTTCAAATCCAATCTTGCCTTCAAACTGTCTTTGGAACTACCATGTGTGTTGAGAAGTGTTCCAACAATGCTGTCATACACATTTTTCTCCACATGCATCACATCAAGACAGTGCCAAACATGAAGATGTCACCAATACGGAAGCTCAAAGAACACATCTTTTTTTCCATACATTTTTCTCACTTTTCTTGGTAATCTGATCGAAAGTGGCATTTATGTCTTTCACCTTTTCATAAACTTGTTTGCTAGTCAATGGCTTTGGAGCATTTTCAAATTCTTGGCCGCCATAAAATTTCTTCTTTAGTCGACGGTATGGGTGGGCTTGTCTTAGAAATCTCCTATAACCTAGGTAGACTGTCTTTCTTCCATGACGAAGTTGATAGTAGCAAGTCCCTTTCTCACAAATCTCCTATAATCTAACATGCTTTATGGCCCTTAACACTATACCCTAACAAATTTCCATATGCAGGAAAGTCATTAATTGTACAAAAGATCATGGCCCACATATTGAAGACCTCCTTCTTAACAGCATCAAAAACATCCACACCTTCCCATAGCTTCCTCAAATCTTCGATCAAGGGTGTTAGGTAAACGTCTATGTCATTTCCCGGTTATTTTGGTCCTGAGATCAGCATAGACAACATTACATACTTCCGTTTCATACACAACAAGGGAGATAGGTTGTAAATCACCAGAAGGACAGGCCATGAACTATGTATACTACTAAGGCTACCATAAGGGTTCATTCCATCCGTACTAAGTCCAAGCCTTAGGTTTCGTGGTTCATTGACGAACTCGAGAAATAAGTCATCAATCTTCTTCCATTACAAAGAGTCAGCAGGATGATGAATCTTTCCATCATTAATCCTTTCATTTGCATGCCATAACATTTTCTTTGCATCATCTTCATTAGAAAAAAGTCGCTTAAACCTTGGTAAAATTGGAAGATACCATAACAACTTGGCAGGAGAGTTGTTTGATCTGTACCTTGGTGTCTTACATATTGGATACTTATCCTCATCTTCAAACTCTTTCCTGTACAATATGCAATCATTTGGTCATGCATGAATCTTTCTATACTGCATGCCTAAAGGACCTATTATTTTCTTCGCATCATAGTAGCGTTTGGGTAACGCATTTTCTTCAGGAAACATGTCCTGTAACAACTCAAGCAATTCTAAAAAACCACTATCACTCCACCCATGCCTAGCTTTCATACTTACCAATCTCAACACCGTATTCAACAGGTTGTATTTTTTGCACCCTGGGTATAAAGGCTTTTTTGCATCATTGCACATATTACCATATGCATGTGACCGTATAAAAGTATCTTCTCCAACATCATAAATCATGTCCTCTACTCAATCATCAGTATCCATGTCATCGTTAAAGGTCTGTTCCACCTGTTCACCATGCCATACCCATACCGTGTAACTCTTGCAAAACCCCTCACAAATTAGATGAGTGTAAATATCTGCAAGACTTTGTTTCCTCTCATTCAAACAACTCACACAAGGATAATAAAACCTTCCATTGTCATCATCACCATTCCATATAGCAAAATCCAAAAACTCCTTCATCCCCTCAGTATACTCAACACTTGTTCGTTTAGCATTTATCCAACTACGATCCATATTTGTGGAAGACTAAGAAACTAGAAAAATAGAAAACAAGAAACCATTACATTACAGCTAAAGCATGGAGAGAATAAATTTTCAGTTCTCGAGAGGAGTTTAAAACAAAACTCACCATCTGTGAAGCGCCGAGAAGACTTAACGCGCGAAGCAGGGAAAAATAAGAGATGGAAGGCGTGAGAAATGTACCAAATAAAAGAGTATTGGGTAAAAAAAAAGTTTATTCTGTAAGAAAATATACACCGGACAAAATATTACACCGGTGTAGATATATATAACAGTTGTAGAGAGTATATTTTACACGCCACTATATATAAACCGGTGTAAAATATATCAGTTTTTTTTAAGTGATAGACCCTAGTATGTCATCAACTTTTACACAAAAAAATGTATATATCAGAATATATAAAAGTTGCAATCTTTCACTACTCATCAGACTCGGAGTTTTGGGAGTCATCAGATTGGGTGAGATAACAGGATTAAAGAAGCTATCACGGGGTTGATGGTGGCAAACTTCTGAGCAGAAATCTCTGAAACTTGCTTTCAGTTTGTCAACTTTCAGATTCAGCTCTTCCACGGAGTCCTCCAGCCCATTGAAGCGCAGTATGAGTTCCTCAATGCGCTCCATCAGAGTCACAACCAGGGGAGGAGGAGAAGGAACAGAAGGGTGAGGATCAGGATGTTTGTCTTTAAAGTCATCTCTGTTTCTTTTATGGGCGGAGAAGGAGGCGTGCTTGAGGAAGAGGCCATTGGAGGAGTCAGATAGATGAAAAGAAAATAAAATAGAGATAAAGTGATGAGAAGAAATGTACAGATCGATCATAGGAATGGTATACATATATATATGGTTCATGATCAATAAGAATATAGAAGAATGCAATTGTCCTTCTATCATAATGACTACAAACGTTGGTAACTGAAGAAGTGAAATGAACGGTCTGAAGAATAAAGAAAGCACGCGGGAAAGCATAGACAGGAAACTGAAGAGGCAGATGGACAAAGCTAATCTGCACCGGGTAGTGTTTATATTTTAAATCGGTTACTTTTAAAACCGATGTAAAAATTTAATTTTTTTTAAACCGTCTTCTCCTCAGTGACCGGTTTAAAAGTGGGATTTAGATGAAAAATAAACGGATCATCAGCAATGTATGCAGAACAAGAAACCTGTTAAACTTCATTATATTCATTCAAATTAAACTTTACTAACTAACTTTACATCTTAAAATCTAAAAAAAAAGACCTCGCTCTATCAACCTAGCTAGCTATATAAATACAATATCATCAACTCCTCATTAATTCTTTTCATTACCTCAAAAAGGAGGTGGGGAATAGAGAAAGGCAGGGGTAACCCCGTTTTCACTGATCATCATCATCTTTCGAATCAGTGTTTTGGGAGTCAGAATTGGGATCAACAACAGGATGAAATAAACTATCATCCTATTGATGGCGACGAACTTCAGAATAGAAGGCTCTGAAACGTTCATTCATCCTCTCCACTTTCAGAGCCAGTTCTTCCACCGAGCGATCCAGGGCATTGAAGCGCGGGATGAGTTCCTCCAAGCACTCCACCAGTTGCTAAAGCAGGGGAGGAGGAGAAGAAACTAAAGGGTAATCACGAGATACATGTTTGTCTTCAACATTCTGTCTCTGTCTTTTGTGAGGTGAAGAAGGAGGGGTGGATGAGGTAGAAGCCATTGGAGAGTTAAGATAGAAGAATAGAAAAGATGAATATAAAACAGATATCGGAGAAGGTGATCATGATGAAATACTTGACATAAAATGGCGGGAAAGGATATTGACGGAGTTCATCTAAACCGAACTAAATATTTCCACATCGGTCTTTATAACATCCGCTGTAGAAATTAAACATCTAAACCGGACTAAATATTTCCACATCGGTCTATATAACATCCGCTGTAGAAATTAAACATCTAAACCGGACTAAATATTTCCACATTGGTCACGAGTAAATACAGTGTGAATATTTCATTTTATTTACAAAAATGCCACCGCTCATTTTTTTAAAACCGTCTCCGCATTGACCGGTTTAAAAATAGGGATTTCGATTGCCAATTTTCCACCAGTGATTTAGAGTTTCCATTATAAACTTCTAATATGGCTGAGATAAATAATAATGGACATAATGGGTATGGAGAAAATGAAATGAATGTGGAAGACAATAGAAGTGTGAGGGAAATAAATCATTCGCATGTGAATTATGATCCTTATGGTTTGTATACTGAAGAATCTAATTTTGAAATTAAAGGAGCTTTGATTGCAGCCTTACCTAAATTTCATGGTTTTGCAGGAGAATGCCCATATCACTACTTGCAAACTATGTATATGATTTGTTCTTCAATGAAGCCTCCAATGGCCACTTTGGATGACGTCTTAAAGAGGTGTTTCCATTTCACTATGGAAGGAAAAGCTAAGGAGTGGCTGTACAACCTGCCAACTCATTTCTCAACTCTTACATGGGACCAACTGAAAACAACATATCTAGAATAGTTTTCCCAACCTCAAAGACTACTAGGATGAAGAAAGAGATCACAAACATTTTACAGCAGAATGGGGAGTCATTACATGAATACTGGACCAGATTTATCAATTTGTTGGCTCGATGTCCACATCATAACATCACGAAGGTTGATTTAGTAGACATTTTCTTTGATGGTCTACTTCCTCACAACAAGGTGTCCTTGAATGCAGTAGCCAATGGGTCTTTGAGAGATAAAATCCCACAAGCAAGTTGGGAGTTATTCCAGAAAATGGCTAATGAAGACCATCAGACCAAAGATCCAAGGAGAATGCCACATCATCTTCGGGTAATTCAAATGAGATCTTAGTAGAAATAGCAGCCCTAGGAAACAGAATGGAAAAGAGGATGAATTTAATTGAAAGAGAGCTACATTCTACAAAACAAGTTCATGCAGTAGGTACCTCACAAGTATTGGTTACAGGATGTGAGTCATGCGGTTCAATGATGCATGCTACAAATACATGTGATAGACAGTTTGAAGAAGTAGCAGCAATGTATCAAGGTAGAGACCACCAATACCAGAAAAGAGATCCATACTATAATACATACAATCCTGGCTAGAGAGACCACCCAAATTTTAGGTGAGGGAGTGGGGAAAATAGGCCAAACCAATTCTAAGGAGGTGGTGCTTCCTCAAGCAACTACCAAAGTAATGCAGGGCCTATGGTTCTAACACAACCTAATGCTTTAGTGGAATCAAGACCAGATGAGACCCCTCAATTGTTGAAGAGTATGGCTGCACAATTGAACAAACTGGACAGTAGGATGACCAATATAGATACCAAGCTCAAAGAGAATGATGGTCAATTCACCTCCATATCTATAATTCTTCAGAGTATGCAAAAGAATAATGCAAATATGCAAAGGAAAGTTAAGGAGTTAAGTTCCAAGAATGCAGACATTACAAGTCATTTAACTCAAGTCTCCAATACAGTAAGTGGCATCCAAACGAAGAGCAGCGACAGCATACCTTCAAACACTATCATGAATCCAAAGGGTCTGAATGCCATATCTCTCAAAAATGGAAGAGAGGTGCATTTCAAGGAAGCTGATGCACCAGGCAAGAATAAGGAGGATTCTGAATTTGAGGATCCATCATCTTCACATATGAAGATTAGGAAATCTAAAAGCCTTAAAGAACAGCAGCTCATGATTAAGAAGGCAACCCAAGAAGGGAAAGCACAAGCACAAGATAAACTACAAGTGAAGCAAGAAGAGGAAGTGATCATGCAGAATCTAGCAAACAAAGGAAAGCAAACTGAGGAGAAGGCAGAGCCTAGCAAGCAAGGAGCCTTTAAACACACAGGTAAGGAGGTAATTATAAAATATCTCCCTTTTCCTAAATCTTATTTTGCTGGAAAGAAAAATGTTGACCCTGACTTTGTATAAGATGCTTATAACCTCTTCAATAAGTTAGACATGAACATCCCTATGGTTGAATGCCTCAAGAGAAATCCTAAATATGCTAAATTTTTAAAGGAATTGTGTGCTTATAAGAAAAAGTTTATACCTCTTGAGAGAATTCAGGTGAGTACTAATATGTCATCACTTTTTAAAGCTGAATTATCGGTTAAATGCCAAGACCCAGGATCCTACACAATCCCACACACAATAGGGAATATTCATGTCAAGGGAGTGTTATTAGATTTAGGGGCTACCATTAATATAATACCTTGGTCGGTATATCAAGCTTTGGGTATTAAGAATCTTAGGGACACAAATGTAGTGCACAACTAGCTGATAGGTCAATTAGGTATCCTAAGGGAATTCTTGAGGATATTCTAGTGCAGGTCAAGGACTTAGTGTTCCCAGCTGACTTTTATGTTCTGGACATGTCGAGTGAGCTAGTTAGTGAGAGCACTTTGATCCTAGGCAGACCTTTCCTCCAAAGTTCCAAGACAATCATTAGTATGAAACATATTTCTATCACAATGGAGTTGGAGGACATGTGGTCACTTTCAACAAGAATTAAGCAATGAAATTCCCTTTCGATAATTCTGCTTTTGTTGGGTTGAATGCCATTGATTATGCTGTTGAATAGATTAGGGATAAACATGAGTTGAGTTTGCATGATAATGATAATGTGTTTGTAAAAGAGTTGTTGAGTGATTTTGCAGAGTCCCAAGATGTTCTGGAAGTTAGAAGTGGAACAAATACTGGAAGGAAGCCTCTCTCTGAAACCAGGTCATGACAAGAAAACTTTATGGTCGCGACTATAAACTCCAAAGACGACCAGTCACGATGTGATGTTGAAGAAGGCACGACCAGATTTCAGTCTGCTGAAGAGGAGTATCTCTTTGAAAAGGAGTTATGACTAGAAGACACATGGGTCATGACTAACAACTCCAGAGACGTCCAATCACGACGAGTAGCTGATGAGGGCATGACCAAATATTCCAGAGATAATCTCTGTGAACTTGAGTCGCGACGAGAAGATGAAGATAAACCTGATAGGTAGCGACCAGAAATGGAAGAAGCAACCAGTGACTTCTTCAGACCTCCAGTTCCATGCTCCACTATTTTGGTTAAAGGGCCAATATGTTCTAACCCTGCTTATCCTCACTCACACTAAAAAATTACCTCTCATACCTTAAGATTTTTAAATGATTTTCTCCTTACTAATAGTGCAGGTAAGAAAGAGAGTTCCCCCAAGCACGTTGCAATTGAAGACCAACCTCAGCTTGGTGCGACACTTGAGGAAGCAGATGACAAATTAGGAAACTGACACAAGCTGGATAAGAGCATCTTCGAGGGATATACAAAGGATGCGAAGGAAACATCTCCTAAGTTTGTTGCTGCTACTTGCCAACCACAGTTAGGCAAATTCAAGTTTAAAGAGGGAAAGTCCAAGATGAGTTTGGATGAATTTCAATATAAAGCGCATAATTTTGGAAGCCAAAGTGGAGAGAGAAGACAATAGGGATAACTTTCCAATCAAATAGCTATCTCTCAAAGTTTCATGAGTTCCCACCGCCACCTTGATAGCCAGGTTGTCCCTTTCCTATCTCTTACCTTTTTCAAGTTTTCTCTAATGCTACATGTTTGATATTTTGGTTTGATGATTGGAAAGGGATGACTCAGTAGGATACTGTTCATTTTCAATTTATTTCTATTTATTGTTGGTTTACTTCTATTTTGCACGATATCCTTGTGCTGCCTATGGTCTATTTACTTATTGCTTCTATTCTGGGCTATTTAGCAAACTCAATTGCATGTTATAGTTTACCCATCTTATCATCATTGCTTCCCTTGATTTGTGATGCATGATTTGAATATGATTGTGTGCTTCATTGTCAAATTTGCATTGAGTATATATTTGCCTTCTGTGTTGAAGCTAGTTGACCTTATATAGTTCTGTGACTTCCATATCCTTGTTGACAGTGAGGACACTGTCAAGTTTAAGTGTGGGGGAGTTGTTCTTGTTGCTGTGCTAATAATGTAAAATTTCTTCAATAAATCCAATCTTTCATCATAAAGTTTTTGGGTTTTTATCTCAATGTGTGATGAATTGCTGAAAATTAGACCCCCATTTTAAATTGTTTTATGGTTAGATAAAAAAGTCTTAAGTCTAAAAGATATTTTGGGTTTTGAAAACTATCACATGGTAGTCTCTATGAACATTGGTCGTGACCTTCACTGCTTTCAGTCATGACCTAGAATGAAATATTGGACTTAATATGCTCTCTGTGTTATTCAGTCGCTACTCTAGGGTCTTTAGGTCATGACTAAACCTCTTTGTGAATTTGCGTTGTGACAGTATTTTTTTCTGGTCACGACTAGTTGTGGAAGTTTAGAGCCTGCATTCACTATGGAATTTGGTCGCTACCTTGATTATTTTGGGTCGCGACCTGAGTGCGCAAATGTCCAAATACCTTCTCTTTGCTTTGTGCAATGCTGTGTAGAAGGATTCTTTTTGAACTACTAATGTGCTTTATAAATGATTCATTACCCCTTGCTTTTTAACCTCCTGCATAAAAAGTTTACAAAAATCATTTTTATATTTGAATTTTTTGTTTAAATTTCTTGAAAATTGAATTGGAAACACTTAAGTTGTTGCTGTTAGATTTGGGATTATTGCATGATTCTTAGTGATTACTTTGAAACCTTTAACCATCATTTTAAGAGGGTTTTTAGTTGTGATAAGTGTTTTAATTCCTAGTGAATGACGAACAGTGTTTGAGACTTTAGCTTATGAGCAATTTAGATAAAAAACTTAGTTGGAAGGATTCTCGACCTTAATTCCTATATTGAGTGATTATTCAATTGGTTTATATTCTCTAGAACTTGCCTTGGCTTTGACCTGAGAATTACTTGCGCATTTATGATATTGAAAATGATAGAGGCATTCATTTCTAAACCCGTTTACCCAAACACAAGCCCATCACATATTATATCCGTAGTCACCCCTTTGAGCCCATCACTTTTCTTTTTCCAC
Organism: Leucaena leucocephala; assembly: GCA_037074615.1. Lineage (NCBI taxonomy): Eukaryota > Viridiplantae > Streptophyta > Magnoliopsida > Fabales > Fabaceae > Leucaena > Leucaena leucocephala. Next base: position 9,544,870 of record CM073531.1, read on the forward strand.
CATAGAAAGTTACATATGCATGAACATCTTTCAGAAATAAACTTGTTATTCATGTGAAAACTCATTATTATTGTGATGTTGTGCTAAATATTCTATGTATAAGGTTCCAAACAAACAAAAAGAAGAGAAAAGAGTTTATTGCACTAAAAAAATTAAAAAAAGGGCGCAAGAAAAATTGAAGAAAGAAACAAAGGAAAGAAAAAGAAAAGAGGAATGAAGAAGGCACCATTATCAACTTCTTTTAGCACAATTATCACCTCTACATCTCTGAAGACATGAATGCATGTTACATATTCCTTATTCAATGCATATAGTACTTTCTACCCTACATACTTCATTCCACGTGGCCCATCTCCATCATTTCAAACCCAAAAGACCTCTTGATTTTTTGCATAAATGTTATATGGTTACTGAGATTTAGAGTCATTACAAGCATATGGTAGGATGTTTTCCAATTTGAATCTGAGTGAAAGAACCCTAACAATGACAGGATATAGAGAGCTAAACACTTACATCCTTAGAGAGAATCTATTACGCTCATATAGTTAATGTTGATTTCATTTAGTAGCTGATTACTTGGCATTGCTCATATTATCACCTTTGCACTCCCAAAAGATGGTGAATTAATTGCCTTGAGGTCACACTGTGGATTATGTTGTTATCTCAAATTTAATAGTGTTAGCTTAGGTGTAATTCATTTCTTTGTCCTGGAGTACAAAGGTTCAAGTGTGGGGGAATTGATAAGACACAATTTGTATATGGTTTCTACGACATTTTTAATGGTTTTATAATAGTTTTACCATTCATTTATGCCTATAATTGTGCTTTTATGGTAATACATGATTGTGCTTGACAATGTGCTATTTTAAGAGTAAAATGGTAAAATAACTCCTCTAAACTGCATAATTGTTATTCCCTTACTGGTGGGACTTTTACAATGAGCTTTGGTTTTGAATTGCAAGTATTTTAGAGGAGCAAGGACTAATGTGACCAAGAAATAAATCACAAGACGGAGAATCAAAGCAAGGAAGCAGCTTCTGTGTATTTCAGTCGCGACCAAAGTATCCACAGGAATTTCTCCTGGGAAGCTTCTCTGCGTTTACAGGTCGCGACCAAAATATGGATTTGGTCACGACTAGAGAAGACAGTCGTGGAGCTGTGCGTTTTTGATTAGGTCAAGTTGCTGTTAAAAGGAGAGGCAAGCCGCAGACATCTGGGAGGCTAGTTTTTTACCTCATTAGGTTGACAAATAGTACTCGAACTCTCTGTACTCCATCTCTACTACCCACACACATATTCCATCATCCATCTCTTCATCTCACCTTCTACTTCTATCCATGGCATCATATGTGAACAGCGATTGCAGCGCAATAGGAGTCATGAGAGGCTAAACTCTTAGTCTCTTGGTGATGGATCTGATATCTTGAGCTCATGGACTGTAGCAAAATTATGGATTAAAACTAAATTTAAACACACATGTTCAGCACAATTGGCAAAATAGATTCAGCATGAGTACTTGCAATCATTAATCTTTCCCTTAGTCTCTTGTGTATGCACCAGATAATGTTGCACTAGATAATGATGGGTCTAGTAATTATGTACAGGATGAGTTTGATAGAGTGCTCTCTAACCCTGATGTAAGCTCTCTTCATTCGATAAGAGGATAGATTACGGTTGAGAAAGCTGAGAACTGATACTGAATTATAGGTAGGCCAGATATTATTCCTCCTCCACTAGAGTTTGAGGATAAGTTTGATATGAGTAGCCTAAGATCCAGTTACTATAACATCCCAATTTTCAGGCCTAGAGATGCAGAGATAGCCTAAGATTAAAAGGCTACTAGACCCCTTTTTAGCAGAAGTCCCAGAGAAACGCAAAGAGGTTCAGGGACTGAGCTGCGAGTAAGTAAAGGTACGGGGACTTATGTGTAAACAGTAGAAGTCCCAAGGGGTAAATGGCCATTTGGGGATGATGTAAAGGTCAAAGGTTCAAGAGTTGACCAGTTAGGTCGCGATGATAAAGAAGTTGGTCGCGACAAGAGTATATTATGGTCGCGACTAATATTGGCAGAGAGGATTGGTCGTGACAAATATGTATGTGGTGTTGCGACTAATGAGTAGAATAAGCCTGGTTGCGACTAGAAAGTGATGGGGTCGCGACTAGAATATGTTGTGGTCGCGACTAGAGAATGCTGTGGTCATGACTAATGAACACAGAAGGTGTTATGTCGCGATGAGATGATGGATAGGTTGCGACTAGTGGCTAAAGTAGTGCTAGCCGTATGGGCCAAGAGTGGTGAAGGTCCAAATGAGATAGTTACCCAGTTAGAGATAGAACTGGGGAAGAAGGTCAGATACAGGAAAGGTTATTTGGAAACCATGAGATGGACTGATAAGGTATCCTCATGGGACCCACAAGATGCCACATGGCATTAGAGTAGTGATTCAGTGACCTTTCAGTAGAGTAAAGTTACTCGGTTAGCACGATAACAGAGGAGGTGGTCAGATAAGTCTGGGACTTATCTAGATAGCATTGGGAAGTGTGCAAGGTCTCTTCCAGGTGCCACATGGCATTGATCTGGAGAAAGCAGATAAAGCTAAGGACACGCATTACGAGGTAGGACTCTGGACCGGTGAGACAGCCTGATGAGTCAGCATGCTGAGGTGTCCAGGATTTTCAACATGTGCAAAATATGCTGCTGAGGTATCCCGCTGAGGTGGCATGATGATGCAGTAAAAGGAAATAAAGGAAAATAGGAAATTCCAGGAAAAACCAAGACCGCATATTCAGATGGCATGGAAATTATGATTATGCCATTGAGAAATCTATATAAACCCCCCCTCATTCATTTGGATCACGCATGGCAAGAGGAAAGGGAGAGAAAGAAGAGAGAAAGGGAGAAGGAAAGGAAGAGAGAAAGGAAGAAAGGAAGTTCTGGCAGAGCTAGAAGCAGAATAGAGATAGTAGAGTTCTGCTAAGCTAGCCAGGTAGTAACTAATCCTAGCTTTTATGTAATGGCTTTGTGATTTGATGTGCTATTGTTTGGTTGGATTGTTGTCTTATATGTTATGTCTGAAGCTCTACTGCAATGCTATGATCATATGTTATTGAGTATGGAAGCACGCGGCATACTTATTTGTACACAATCACAAGCAAGCCCTGTCACACTGCATTACATATATTTTTATGATTGTTGCTACTGAGATTCCCCCGAATCTCATCCCCATACATAACCCATTACAGGGAGGTTATGCTGAAGTGGATTTTGAGAATGCTAAGAGACGCCGTTATGCTGCCAAAGTAAAGACTGAACATCAGTATATGATAAGTACTGTGTACGTAGTGCTGTCTAAGGAGGCTAGAAGTGAGTGGACCTAGCCAGTTCATCTAGTATTTCCTGGGTACTACGTAGAATGGTAGTTCTTATGAGGGAATTACCGAATCAGTACAGTTCAGTTCTTTGTACAGATGAAGCGTAGCGGTTATGCTGCCGGAGTTTAGGCAGAAAGAGATGTAATAGAGATAGAAAGATTATGTATATGTCTTGTTGTGTATGCCTTGCTATATGACATTATGTTATTCAATGATAAATATTGTTTGGCATATTCAATTTATGTATGGTAAATTAAGGGGAAATTCGCAGGTCCTGAGGCAGCAGTGTTCTGACCTCCGTTTCACCTAGTAAATGGAGGAGTCTGGCCACGAGATTTAGTGAGCCGGTAGTACACATATGGGGCATTCCATGAATAGATAATAAGCCTCATTTGGATGTGTATAATGAGAGAAACCAATTCTCAAAGTAAAGGTTCAGAATAAGGAACTTAGGAGTTAAAAGTTCAACTGCTGGCCTTAAGGTAAGATATAAATCAAGCTAATAATGCTTCTGCAAGTGTACTCTGAGGAGTCTAAGGGAGGATGTTTCATTTTGGTATCAGAACAAGAGATTCTGGCATTGACCAGACAGGATTCTGGCATAGGCCAGTAAGGGCTCTGGCTTAGAGTAAAAGGTTTTGGCATAGACCAGAAAGGGTTCTGGTTCAGAGCATAAGATTCTGGCATAGAACAGAAGGTTCTGGCTCAGAGATGCTCTGAGATAGTTAGATGGATGGTTAAATAAGTTAAAGATGTGAATTAGAAAGCTTAATTCCCTTAGAGTACGAGTTAATAATGCTTAAGGTTGCGACTAATATGGTTTTAGGTAGCGACAGGTAGCTCAAAGAGAGTTTTAGTCGCGACGATTAAGTGTCTAGGTCGAGACAGTTATTTACAGAGAGATTAGGTCACGACGTGTATGTTCAAAGGTCGCGACGGAATATGGCAGAGAGCTAAAGTTGCGACGAGAAAGGTCTTGTGTCGCAACTAGAAAAAGTTAAGGTTACGACGTAAGGAGGCCTAGGTCGCAACGAATAAAGGTCCAGGTCGCGACGTCAGAAGAATGAGGTCGCGACTAAAGGACAGAGATGTTAGGTCGTGATGAGTTGAGTGCAATGGTCACGACGAAAGATCACAGAGGATATGAGTCACGACTATCCAATACTCAGGTTGTGAAACATCCTCCCTTAGACTCCTTAGAGTACACTTACGGAAGCGATATTAGCTTGATATATCTTAACTTAAGCCCAGAAATTCAAAATTTTACTCTTAAGTTCCTTATTCTAGACCTTTAATTTGAAAATTAATTAATCTCATTCTACACATCCAAATGAGGCTTATTACCTATCCACGTAATGCCCCAGATGTGTACGACTAGCCTGCCAAATTTCATAGCCAAACTCCTTCGTTTACTAGGTCAAACTGAGGCCAGAACACTGCTACCTCAGGACCTGCGAATTTCTCCCTTAATTCCCCATTCACAAATTGAACATGCCAAACAACATTTATTATTAAGTAATAAAATGTCATACAACAAGGCATACAGCAAATTATCATATTTCTATTACATCTTTTCCTGCCTAAAATCCGGCAGCATAACCGCTACATTCCTTCTGTAGAAAGTAACCGATCTTGTACCGATTCGGTAATTCCCGTAGGAGCTACCATTCTACGTAAGTACCCAGGAAAGACTGGATGAACCGGCTAGGTCACTCACTTCCAGCCTCCTTAGACAGCACCTACGTACACAGTACGTATCAGTTCCTTTCTTTGTTCCTTCTTCGTTGCCAGAATTTTGGCAGCATAACGGCGTCTCTTAAGATTTCCAGATTTTATTTTGACAGAACCTCCCCTGTAATGTTATATATGGGAATGAGATTCGGGGGAATCTCAGTAGTAATAATCATAACAATATATGTAATGCAGAGTGACGGTGCTTGCTTGTGATTGTGTACAGATAAGTATGCTGCGTGCTTCCATATTCAATAACATATGATCATAGCATTGTAGTAGAGCTTCAAGCATAACATATAAGACAACAATCCAACCAAACAATAGCACAACAAATCACAAAGACATTACATAAGAGTTAGGATTAGTTACTACCTCAGAAGCAGAACTCCAGAACTTCTATACTGCTTCCAACTCCACCAGAACTTCCTTTCTTTCTTTCTTTCTCCTTCTCTCTCTTCTTTCTCTCTCTTTTCTTGCCAAAAACGTGGGATGCATAAAATGGGAGGGGAAGGGGGTATTTATAGCTTTAATGGATGGCATTTCTATAATTTTGAAGCCATCTGAACATGTGGTCCCGGGTTTTCCTGGATTTTCCTATTTTTCTTTATTCCTTTTTACTGCATCATGCATGACATCATCCAGGACACCTCACCGGGACACCTCATCGCCACATTCTTCACATGTCACAATTCCTGGACACCTCATCAGCTGACTCAGCAGTTCAGTCCAATCCAGTACCGGTCCAGAGTCTTGCACCGTAATACGTGTCCTCAACTTTTCTTCTGCCTCTAAGATTACGCCATGTGGCACCTGGAAGGGACCTTTCACGCCTTTCAATGCTATCCAGATAAGTCCCAGACTTTATCTGATCACCTCCTCAGTTATCATGCCGACCGAGTAACTTTACTTTATTGAAACAGCATTAAAATAGTATTTTAATGCCACTTTTTCCCACATACTCCATGGGCTACGTTTTTGGGCTCTGGGAATGTTATCTTGGATCCTGATCAAGCTCAAGTACTCTGATGGCTCGATTCCCAAGAAACATCCCTCGGCAAATTACCAAAATACCCCTGGGCGCCCTTTCTTGCACTATTTTAACCCTAAGGGTAAAATCGTCATTTTACACCCTTCTGTACTCTGTCAGGGCATATACTGACTCTAAGTAACTTTATCTGTATGTACCTTGGCTTCTGGGCCTGTCCAGAATGACCAAAATGCCCTCATACATCTACTACCCCTTTAGTACAACACAGGGGCATTTTCGTATTTTCTCACCTAGATCTGAAAATCTAGGATATCCGGTATGAATTTTTATAACTTTTGGACAATCAGTCCATTTCTAGCTATCTGGTGTCTTCAAAAATTCCTGTATTAAGCCAGATTACCGAGCGTCCCTTGCTCTCTCTACCGGTGAAATCTGGGACTGAAATGCCGTCGGACAGTCCAAACCACTTCCGGCCTGACTTTCTTTAATTACACTTTAGCCCCAAGAAACTTTTCTTCTTTTTATTTAAGTCCCTTTTTATTTGGCTAAAATTACCCTGGGACTACGGTTTTAGCATCCTGCCCATATCAGACTACTTCCCAGTTCTCCTAGACCAAAAATCAGGATGTTACAGGTTACGACAGACAGTTATTCACATAGAGGTTTAGAAAGCTCAGAGGAGATAAAGCTCCTAGATGAGATGTGTGTTCATTTTTCTTTTTGAGAAGGAAAAAGATGGTGAACATAAGAAAAGAATATAGAGCTTGAGTGGAGGAGCTGTGCATAGAGGAAGCTGGCAACTCCAATATACTGGTCATCCTTGCTAGGCGAGATGAGCAGCAAAGGATGATGATGATGAGTTAAGATGAGCTAGCTAGATAGCTAGAATGAGTTTTGCTTAGGAGTGAGCCTAGGACATGGCCTAAGGCTAGAGACGTGATGGTTAATAGCTAAAGAGCTAATATTCCATAAGCAGAGGGATTCCATCACGGAGAAGTGATAGATCCAGGGTAGAGTACCCTAGAGAATGAAAATGATAGTAGAAGATGAGGAATGAGATCCATGCTATTGAAGTTCGCTAGGATCAAGAGCAAGAAAGACTAATAAGGAACCACAGTCCGGTCAATAATAGACTAGGACTAATAGATAGACAGAAGAAGTAAAAAGATAGTAGAAAGGTAGCCACAGATTGCGAGATAAAGGGACTCCCCTATCCCCTATGTAAGAAAGAATGATGAAGGGTTGAGTCTATACCCTAATAAGAGGGTAGCGTGGCAGCCTAAAATAAATAGATGTTTCAGGATGACTGACCAAGATATGATAGGCAATATGATAAAGAAAATATGTCTTGAGGTTTACTTAGTCTGATGAATGGTTGAGCAAAGTATGATGATGATATGGCTTATGATGCCATAAGTTATGATAAATGGTTGCATCTCCTTGCAGTTGTCATATGATGACATGCATGTTAGAGTATGCCATGATATATGAGTACTCCCCTTTTGCAATATATGCAGGGTAGAGTGTATACGAGATTAAGAAGTTATGAGGAAGTTATGTTGCTCCCATACCATATGACATGTAATGAGATATGTATTGAGGATGATAGATAGTCTCAGTTCATGGGACAATAAGCTATGATATTTAGATATGATTTATGATTGAGGTTACTCAGGTAATTTTGCAGACTTGTGAATAGAGTACTCAGGACCATTTCTATTGAAAGGAATGGTATATAGAAAGAAAAGCAGAAAAGAGTAAAGAGATTGTTTCTAGATCACTCTTTAGATAAGAGTTAGATCTGAAACATATGGCTCCCAGATAGAGCTAGATTCAGATGAGTATAGATCACTCTTCAGATAAGAGTTGGATCTGATACAGAATGCTCGCAGTTATAGCATAGTTTAAATGGCTCGCAGTTATAGTATAACATCCCAATTTTCAGGCCTAGAGATGCAGAGATAGCCTAAGATTAAGAGGCTACTAGACCCCTTTTTAGCAGAAGTCCTAGAGGAACATAAAGAGTTTCAGGGACTGAGCTGCGAGTAAGTAAAGGTACGGGGACTTATGTGTAAACAGTGGAAGCCCCAAGGGGTAAATGGCCATTTGAGGATGATGTAAAGGTCAAAGGTTCAAGAGTTGACCAGTTAGGTCGCGATGATGAAGAAGTTGGTCGCGACGAGAATGTATTATGGTCGCGACTAAGTTTTGCAAAGAGGTTTAGACGCGACGAGAAAGAAGTATGGTCACGACTAATATTGGTAGAGAGGATTGGTCGTGACGGATATATATGTGATGTCGCGACTAATGAGTAGAATGAGACTGGTTGCGACTAAAAAGTGATGTGGTCGTGACGAAAGACTGTTATGGTCGCGACTAAAGGATGTTGTGGTCGCGACTAATGAACCAAAAGATGTTATGTCGCGATAAGGTGATGAAGAGGTCGCGACTAGTGACTAAAGTAGTGCTAACCGTATGGGCCAAGAGTTGTGAAGGTCCAAAAGAGATAGTTACCCGGTTAGAGATAGACAGGAGGCAAGAGGTCAGATACAGGAAAGGTTATCTGGAGACCATGAGGTGGACTGATAAGGTATCCTCATGGGACCCACAAGATGCCACATGGCATTAGAGTAGTGATTCGGTGACCTTTCAGTAGAGTAAAGTTACTCGGTTGGCACGAAAACTGAGGAAGTGATCGGATAAGTCTGGGACTTATTTGGATAGCATTGGGAAGCGTGCAAGATCTCTTCCAGGTGCCACATGGCATTAGTCTGGAGAAAGCAGATAAAGCTGAGGACACGCATTACAAGGCAGGACTCTGGACCGGTGAGTCAGCCCGGTGAGTCAGCATGCTGAGGTGTCCAGGATTTTCAGCATGTGATAAATATGCTGCTGAGGTGTCCCGATGATGCAGTAAAGGAGGAATAAAAGAAAATAGGAAATTTCAGGAAAAACCAGGACCGCAGGATCAGAGTTCATAGAAATTACGATAATGCCATTGGAGGAGGTTATAAATACCCCTTTGCCTTCATTTGCATTCACGCATGGAGAGGAGAAGAGAGAGAAAGAAGAGAGAAAGGGAGAAGGAAAGGAAGAGAGAAAGGAGGAAAAAGGAGGAAAGGAAGTTCTGGCAGAGCTGGAAGCAGAATAAGGATAGTGGAGTTCTGCTAAGCTAGCCAGGTAGTAACTAATCTTAGCTTTTATGTAATGACTTTGTGATTTGATCTGCTAATGTTTGGTTGGATTGTTGTCTTATATGTTATGTCTGAAGCTCTGCTGTAATTCCATGATCATATGTTATTAAGCATGGAAGCACGCAGCATACTTATCTGTACACAATCACAAGCAAGCACTGTCACTCTGCATTACATATATTGTTATGATTGTTGCTGTAACACCCCAATTTTTAGGCCTAGAGATGCCAGAAGGAGAATTCAAGGGCATAATCGTAATTATGGGAAAGATCGGGCTGGTAGCCGATGAGTACCATATTTTGCCAGAAAATAGAGAAAATTATGCTGATCATTTCACTGAACTGTGAAATGTGCATATGAGGTCTCTATGTGTATGAAAGATTTAGAAATGTGACCAATGGTAAAATGGTCAATTTTGAAAAGTGTGCGCGGGAGCGTACTTTCATGCCAAAATAGCCCGGTCCGGATAAAATATCTGAAAATACCGGGAGATAGAGAAAAGGATTCCGGATTGAATGACGCAACACAGAATTTTGATTTGAGGTCCCGATTTTTCTGTAAAAATTCCTGAAGATGGGAAATTACAGTTATAATCGGTAAAGGAAGAGCAGTCCGAATAGAGATGATCGGACTATGGCCAGAGGCCATACAGTATTTTCTAAGGCCCGTAGTGACACCAGGGAAGGCCCAGGCCCATAATATTAGTTCAGTGGTAAGAGGGGCCGGTGTCCGGGAAAAATGTGCAAAATGACGAAAATGCCCTTATGTTATAGAATAACTGAAGAATGAGTAAAGGGTATTTTGGTCATTTGGCTAAGGTTAGACAGTCAAGAAGGGGTATCTAGATAGTTGACCAGGGCCAGAGAATACTCTGGTAAAATATGAAAAGACAATAATGCCCCTAGACCTAGTAAAGGAAATGAAAGGACTTAAGTGCAATTATGGAAAGTTTCAAGGCCAAAAAGGAAAGTAGACAAAAATGTGGGGTCCTTAAGTGTAATTTTAGCCAAGTAAAAAGAGACTTAAATGAAAAGAAGAAAAGTTCCCTGGGGCTAAATTGTAATTAAAGAAAGTCAGGCCGGAAGTGGTTTGGACTGTCTGAAATCATTTCAGTCCCAGATTTCACCGGTACAGAGAGCAAGTGACGCTCGGTAATCTGGCTTAATACAGGAATTTTTGAAGACTCCAGATAGCCAGAAATGGACTGATGGTCCAAAAGTTATAAAAATTCATACCGGATATCCTAGAATTCAGATCTAGGTGAGAAAATACAGGATGATACGTCCTTATAGGACGGATATTGGGAAACTGACAGAATACCGATAGGAGGCCTGTAGAAAAAGTTATTCGCAGATTAGAAAATCCAGACGGGAGTGTGAGGCCGACGGGTATTCGATAGGGAGATTTATCGGTATTTAAAAAGGGACTGAATGAGTTCGGATGACCTCAGTCAGATGACTGATATGACTCACAGGGATGCCTGAACACCGCAGGCCAGTGTATCGGACAGAAGGAGCCGGTGTCCGGATATGTGTATAAACGGTGAATAATAGATAAAATATTCAATAATTATTAACGGGGGAAGATTCCTCGTAATGCGTGCCATGAAGGTATTGGACCCAGAAAGGCCCAATAATGGCGCCAACAGAGGCCCAGTAAGACACTTGGACTGATAGGTGGGCCAGTGTCCGGCAGAACCCCGAAAAAGTGCAAAATTACAAAAATGCCCCTATGTTGTACTAAAGAGTAACAGATGAATGGAGGGCATTTTGGTAATTATGGACAGGCCCAGGAGCCAAGACACGTACAGATAAAGTTACTGAGAGTCAGTATATACCCTGACAGAGTACAGAAGGGTAAAAATAGTGCAAGAAAGGGCACCCAAGGGTATTTTGGTAATTTGCCAAGGGCTGTTTCTTGGGGATCGAGCCATCAGAGTACTTGGGCTTGATCAGGATCCAAGACAACATTCCCAGAGCCCAAAAACGTAGCCCATGAAGTATGTGGGAAAAAGTGGCATTAAAATACTATTTTAATGCTGTTTCAATAAAGTAGAGTTACTCGGTCGGCACGATAACCGAGGAGGTGATCAGATAAAGTCCTAGATTTATCTGAATATCATTGGAAGGCGTGAAAGGTCCCTTCCAGGTGCCACAGGGCGCAATCTTAAAGGCAGAAGAAAAAGTTGAGGACACGTATTACGAGGCAGGACTCTGGACCGGTAAGTTAGCCCGGTGAGTCAGCTGCTGAGGTGTCCCAGGATTTCAGACATGTGATAAATGTGACGCTGAGGTGGCATGCTGAGGTGTCCCGATGATGTCATGCATGATGCAGTAAAGGAGGAATTAAGAAAAATAGGAAAATCCAGGAAAAACCAGGACCGCAGGATCAGAGTTCATGGAAATTACGGGATTACCATTGGAGGAGGTTATAAATACCCCCCCTTTCATTCATGTGCTGCACGGCCAAGAGGCTTTTAGAGAGAGGAGGAGGTGCTATGATCATATGTTATTAAGCATGGAAACACGCAGCATACTTATCTGTACACAATCACAAGCAAGCACTGTCACTCTGCATTACATATATTGTTATGATTATTGCTACTGAGATTCCCCCGAATCTCATCCCAATAAGTAAACCATTACAGGGGAGGTTATGTCAAAATGAATTCTGGGAATTTTAAGAAACGCCGTTATGCTGCCGAAATTATGACAAGATGGCAATAGTAGAGAAAGGAGCTGATACGTACTGTGTACGTAGGTACTGTCTAAGGAGGCTGGAAGTGAGTGGACCTAGCCGGTTCATCCAGTCTTTCCTGGGTAGTTACGTAGAATGGTAGTTCTCATGGGAATTACCGAATCGGTACAAGATCAGTTACTTTCTGAAGATGAAGCATAGCGGTTATGCTGCCGGAGTTTAGGCAGAAAAAGATGTGATAAAGATATGGGAAATTTTGTACATACCCAGATTGTAAAACAACTTATTAATTAATAATAAGTGTTGTTTGGCATGTTTGAATGATGTATGATGGATGTATGCATATGTATGCAAAGTATAAATGCTGAAATTTACCACTGTGAACAGTAATACGTGGTAATCTAGTCATGTTTGATAAATGATTAAAAATACTAAATGGATGAATTAATGTATGAAATTTTTAAGGTAAATAGTATACATACCAAGGTTCGATTTGATATATAGTATGACTCATTTGGATGTCTACACAAGGAGATATGAATTATCAAAGTTGGGACCAGAATGCTGGATTCAGGGAGAAAAACGTGGCATGAACAGTAAAGTTGACACGTTGACTGACGTTGACTTGGTCAATTAATGGTCAACTAGTTATTTTTCCCTGAAATATAATTGAGTTAGCTTCATTTAGCAATTGGAACCACTTCGTTTAGATTTTTCTAGAATTAGTTATGATTTTTCGAAGTCAGGTCACTCATCTGGAATTTTTATAGTGAACAGTTCTCGATAAGAGTAAAACTCCAGATTGAGAAATTGGACTTCAATAACCTTGAAAGTGGTTCTAAATGCTACTGAATGGTCCCTAAGACATACGAAAGGAAGGATGTTTCAGTTGCTACTGAGATTCCCCCGAATCTCATCCCCATACATAACCCATTACAGGGGAGGTTATGTCAAAGTGGATTTTGAGAATGCTAAGAGATGCCGTTATGCTGCCGAAGTTAAGACTGAACATCAGTATATGATAAGTACTGTGTACATAGCGCTGTCTAAGGAGGCTAGAAGTGAGTGGACCTAGCCGATTCATCTAGTCTTTCCTGGGTACTACGTAGAATGGTAGTTCTGATGAGGGGATTACTGAAACATCCTCCTTTATACTCCTCAGAGTACACTTGCGGAATCTATACTAGCTGTACTTAAGTCCAGAGATTGAACTTTTACTCCTAAGTTCCTTATTCTGAACTTTTACTTTGAGAATTGGTTTCTCTCCTTCTACACATCCAAATGAGGCATAATACCTATCCACGGAATGCCCCAGATGTGTACTACCGGCTCACTAAATCTCGTGGCCAGACTCCTCCGTTTACCAGGTCAAACTGAGGTCAGAATACTGCTGCCTCAGGACCTGCGAATTTCCCTTCTTAATTTAACATACATAAAGTGAATATGCCAAACAATATTTATCATTGCATATCAGAATGTCATACAAAATGGCATATACAACAAAGCATATACATAATCTTTCTATCTTTATTACATCTCTTTCTGCCTAAACTCCGGCAGCATAACCCCTACGCTTCATCTGTACAAAGAACTTAACCGTACTGATTCAGTAATGCCCTCATGAGAACTACCATTCTACGTAGTACCCAGGAAAGACTAGATGAACCAGCTAGGTCCACTCACTTCTAGCCTCCTTAGACAGCACTACGTACATAGTACTTATCATATACTGATGTTCAGTCTTTACTTCGGCAGCATAACGGCGTCTCCTAGCTTTCTCAAAATCCAGTTCAGCATAACCTCCCTGTAATGGGTTATGTATGGGGATGAGATTCGGGGGAATCTCAGTAGCAACAATCATAACAATATATGTAATGCAGAGTGACAGTGCTTGCTTGTGATTGTGTACAGATAAGTATGCTGCGTGCTTCCATGCTTAATAACATATGATCATAGCATTACAGCAGAGCTTCAGTCATAACATATAAGACAACAATCCAACCAAACAATAGCACAACAAATCACAAAGCCATTACATAAAAGCTAGGATTAGTTACTACCTGGCTAGCTCAGCAGAACCTTACTATCTCTATTCTGCTCCCAGCTCCGCTAGAACTTCCTTACTTCCTTTTCTCCTTTCTCTCTTCCTTTCCTTCTCTTTCTCTCTCTTCTTTCTCTCCCTTCTCCTCTTCATGCGTGAATGAAATGGAGCCAAGGGGGGTATTTATAATTGCCTTCAATGGCAATTCTATAATTACCATGAACTTTGATCCTGCGGTCCTGGTTTTTCCTGGATTTTCCTATTTTCTTTAATTCCTCATTTACTGCATCATCAGTGCCACCTCAGGGGACACCTCAGCAGCTGACTCATCGCCACATTTTCCACATGCTGAAATTCCTGGACACGTCAGCAACTGACTCACCGGTCCAGTCTCTTGCCTCGTAATGCGTGCCCTCAGCTTTATCTGTTTTCTCCAGACCAGAGTCATGTGGCACCTAGAAGAGACCTTGCACGCTTCCCAATGCTATCCAGATAAGTCCCGGACTTATCTGATCACTTCCTCGGTTCTCGTGCCAACCGAGTAACTTTACTCTACTGAAAGGTCACCAATCACTACTCTAATGCCATGTGGCATCTTGTGGGTCCCATGAGGATACCTTATCAGTCTACCTCATGGTTTCCAGATAACCTTTCCTGTATCTGGCCTCCTGCCTCCGGTCTATCTCTAACCGGGTAACTATCTCTTTTGGACCTTCTCAACTCATGGCCCATACGCTTGGCACTACTTTAGCCACTAGTCGCGACCTAGCCATCATCTCATCGCGACTTAACACCTTTTGGTTCATTAGTCGCGACCACAATATCCTTTAGTCGCGACCATAACAGTCTTTCGTCGCGACCACAACAGCCTTTCGTCCCGACCACATCACTTTTTAGTCGCAACCAAGCTCATTGTACTCATTAGTCGCGACACCACATACATATTCGTCACCACCAAACCTCTCTGCCAATATTAGTCGTGACCATAATACACTCTTATCGCGACCAACGTTTTTCTCATCGCAACCTAACTGGTCAACTCTTGAACCTTTGACCTTTACATCATCCCTAAATGGCCATTTACCCCTTGGGACTTCCACTGTTTACACATAATTCCCCGTACCTTTACTTACTCGCAGCTCAGTCCCTAAAACTCTTTACATTCCTCTGGAACTTCAGCTAAAAAGGGGTCTAGTAGCCTCTCAATCTTAGGCTATTTCTGCATCTCTAGGTCTAAAAATTGGGATGTTACAATTACCGAATCAGTACAGTTCAGTTCTTTGTACAGATGAAGCGTAGCGGTTATGCTGCCGGAGTTTAGGCAGAAAGAGATGTAATAGAGATAGAAAGATTATGTATATGTCTTGTTGTGTATGCCATGCTGTATGACATTATGTTATTCAATGATAAATATTGTTTGGCATATTCAATTTATGTATGGTAAATTAAGGGGAAATTCGCAGGTCCTGAGGCAGCAGTGTTCTGACCTTAGTTTGACCTAGTAAACGGAGGAGTCTGGCCACGAGATTTAGTGAGCCGGTAGTACACATCTGGGGCATTCCATGGATAGGTATTAGGCCTCATTTGAATGTGTATAATGAGAGAAACCAGTTCTCAAAGTAAAGATTCAGAATAAGGAACTTAGGAGTAAAAGTTCAATCTCTGGACTTAAGTTAAGCTAAAATAGCTTCCGCAAGTGTACTCTGAGGAGTTTAAGGGAGGATGTTTCATATAGTACAGATTGAAATGAGAAGTTATGATGAGGCCATAGCAGTAGAATGCAATGGCAGGTGGTTAGACCATGATGGCACAAGCCAATGGTAAGCCACAGTAAAGTAAGAAAGATGAGAAGGTACTCCTAAGTAAGAGAGGAAGTAAGTAAAGTCTGGGTAAAGGATATGAGGCTATAATTTTTTTTAAAATTTTTATTTATGGAGTTATCAACAGGTGGAAGCAGTTAACCTTATAACTTAGTCTGTTGGTTTAAGATCTTTGGGGGATATACAGTACAACAGAATCACAGTTAGATTCTGGAGGGTCATAGTTAGATCCTAACATGGCTCCAGGGTCGCAGTTAGATCCTGAAGGGTCGCAGTTAGATCCTAAGAGTTTCAGAGTCACAGTTAGATTCTGAAGAGGCTAATGGTTGATCGCAGTTAGATCCCGAGGTCGCAGTTAGACCTAGCCTAAGGAAAGTAATGAGCCATGAGTTATGAGTACAATGTAGTATCTCTTTGGGAAGATGAATGCCAAAGACGAAGTTAAGGTGAGGAAGCTTCACTAGTTGATAAACTTACCCAGACAAATTGTTTTCCTCAGGTAGCCTCTAGTATACAGACTAAACTTGGCTTTCCCTTAAACGAAGATGGAGTCCAAGTTTAAATCTGAGTGCTGATATTCAAAGTTTTGTAGAAGTATGCCTGAGAAGCAGAGAAGAGAATCCTCTGTGTAATGAGAAGCAGAGAAGAAAATCCTCAGTGTAATGAGAACAGAAGAGTATGAGTAGATAGATTCCCCCATATGAGGGTAAAGAGATTAAAAGGCTAGAGAAGACCTAGAGAAGAGGGTCTAAGGCAAAACAAAGATAGAATGCAGTTCTATGAGAAAGAGAATGTTAGCCTTATGGTATCTCAAGATAAGTTATGAAAGGGTGATATACACCATGAGATAGCCAGAGTTGGCTAGATATGCTATGATAAAGTATCAAAAGCATGCAATGAGATACACTGTGGTAAACGTGTAATGTAACACGTACCGAGAAATGTGCATTTTATGAACAGATAGAGAGGCTTTCCTTTTCTAGGGATCATATGTTTAAATGTTATGTTACGAATGGAATAGAAAATGAGAGCTTTCACTCCTTGCATGAGATGCTAGGCCTTATGTTATGTTAGAACTGTGCAAGCTCCAAGTATTAGAGCTGTGCATAATTAGAACAGAAATGCTTGAGCTCCAACGTTAGAGCTTTGCATTCATAAGCAGGTAAGCAGTCCTGCAATATGTTGGCCAGACATTATGCATAGGTGCTCTTCTTTAAGAGTAGGTGCTCTTGTTCAACAACAAAGTAAAGAAAGAATAGCTGCGTAAGTCCTCTCTCTGTATGAAGTTAAGTGCAAAGAAAGATGAAATATTGCAGATTTTAAAGCAGTCTGCGAGATATCAAGAAAAGTAATAAGAGATAAATGCTTAAAGTATGATGTTGAAAGGGATATGATGAGTAGTTAGAAGAAATTCCCGAATACAGTAATATTCAAGAAAATTTGCTATGAAAGAAATGGACACTGCCTATAAGTGCAGTGAGTGATCCATAAGGGAAAAGACGATTTTAAACTCTGATTGAGTTGACCTAGAGAAAAGAAAAGCATGTTATAAAGAGGTGCAAAGTTTTATGATAAGGTACTTTGCTAGATATTGAGTAAATTTGGCTATGGTACTAATTAAATTTTGAGGACGAAATTTATTTAAAGGGGAGGAGAAATGTAACATCCCAATTTTCAGGCCTAGAGATGCAGAGATAGCCTAAGATTAAGAGGCTACTAGACCCCTTTTTAGCAGAAGTCCCAGAGGAACGTAAAGAGTTTTAGGGACTAAGGTGCGAGTAAGTAAAGGTATGGGGACTTATGTGTAAACAGTGGAAGTCTCAAGGGGTAAATGGCCATTTGGGGATGATGTAAAGGTCAAAGGTTCAAGAGTTGACCAGTTAGGTCGCGATGATAAAGAAGTTGGTCGCGACGAGAGTATATTATGGTCACGACTAATATTGGAAGAGAGGATTGGTCGTGATGAATATGTATGTGGTGTCGCGACTAATGAGTATAATGAGCCTGGTTGCGACTAGAAAGTGATGGGGTCGCGACTAGAATATGTTGTGGTCACGACTAGAGAATGTTGTGGTCGCGACTAATGAACACAGAAGGTGTTATGTCGCGATGAGATGATGGATAGGTCGCGACTAGTGGCTAAAGTAGTGCTAGCCGTATGGGCCAAGAGTGGTGAAGGTCCAAATGAGATAGTTACCCGGTTAGAGATAGAACTGGGGAAGAAGGTCAGATACAGGAAAGGTTATTTGGAAACCATGAGATGGACTGATAAGGTATCCTCATGGGACCCACAAGATGCCACATGGCATTAGAGTAGTGATTCAGTGACCTTTCAGTAGAGTAAAGTTACTCGGTTAGCACGATAACCGAGGAGGTGATCAGATAAGTCTGGGACTTATGTGGATAGCATTAGGAAGCGTGCAAGGTCTCTTCCAGGCGCCACATGGCATTGATCTGGAGGAAGCAGATAAAGCTAAGGACACGCATTACGAGGTAGGACTCTAGACCGATGAGATAGCCTGATGAGTCAGCATGCTGAGGTGTCCAGGATTTTCAACATGTGGAAAATATGCTGCTGAGATGTCCCGCTGAGTTGGCAGGCTGAGGTGGCATGATGATGCAGTAAAAGGAAATAAAGGAAAATAGGAAATTCCAGGAAAAACCAGGACCGCATATTCAAATGGCATAGAAATTACGATTATGCCATTGGAGAAATCTATATAAACCCCCCTTCATTCATTTGGATCACGCATGGCAAGAGGAAAGGGAGAGACAAAGGATGAAAGGAAGTTCTGGCGGAGCTGGAAGCAGAATAGAGATAGTAGAGTTCTGCTAAGCTAGCCAGGTAGTAACTAATCCTAGCTTTTATGTAATGGCTTTGTGATTTGATGTGCTATTGTTTGGTTGGATTGTTGTCTTATATGTTATGTCTGAAGCTCTACTGCAATGCTATGATCATATGTTATTGAGTATGGAAGCACGTGGCATACTTATCTGTACACAATCACAAGCAAGCACTGTCACACTGCATTACATATATTGTTATGATTGTTGCTACTGAGATTCCCCCGAATATCATCCCCATACATAACCCATTACAGGGAGGTTATGCTGAAGTGGATTTTGAGAATGCTAAGAGACGCCGTTATGCTGCCAAAGTAAAGACTGAACATCAGTATATGATAAGTACTGTGTACGTAGTGCTGTCTAAGGAGGCTAGAAGTGAGTGGACCTAGCCGGTTCATCTAGTCTTTCCTGGGTACTACGTAGAATGGTAGTTCTCATGAGGGAATTACCGAATCAGTACAGTTCAGTTCTCTGTACAGATGAAGCGTAGCGGTTATGCTGCCGGAGTTTAGGCAGAAAGAGATGTAATAGAGATAGAAAGATTATGTATATGTCTTGTTGTGTATGCCTTGCTGTATGATATTATGTTATTCAATGATAAATACTGTTTGGCATATTCAATTTATGTATGGTAAATTAAGGGGAAATTCGGAGGTCCTGAGGCAGCAGTGTTCTGACCTCAGTTTGACCTAGTAAACGGAGGAGTCTGGCCACAAGATTCAGTGAGCCAGTAGTACACATCTGGGGCATTCCATGAATAGGTAATAAGCCTCATTTGGATGTGTATAATGAGAGAAACCAATTCTCAAAGTAAAGATTCAGAATAAGGAACTTAGGAGTTAAAAGTTCAATTGCTGGCCTTAAGGTAAGATATAAATCAAGCTAATAATGCTTCTGCAAGTGTACTCTGAGGAGTCTAAGGGAGGATGTTTCAGTTACAATCTGTGACATCCCTTCCTATTGTCCCAGTCCAGGAATATACAAGGTTATAGATAAAGATTAAAGGGATGTTCCTAGCCCTAATCCACCCCAGCCTTCTTTATGAAAGACAGACAATGTGACTATACTAGTCTCAAGAAATGCTGTGGGAAGTGAACTACTTAGTTTAGGTTAAGGGATGGAAGGAAGTAGAAATCAAGAGCAGTCAGTTTAGCTGTAGTTCCTCAATGCCGTAGCAAGGATGATAAATAGAGATATGATAGAGGGCATTGACCTGAATTAAGTTTTCATGTTAGTAGCATGATATGAGATGGCCATAAGCCAGATATTGCCATATACCCTACGTGGCATGTAAAGCTAAGTGAGCTTTTGGCAAATGGTTCACAACTGATGTGTAAGGATCGGCGATTACTAGGGTAAAGACTGGACAAGAACATTATAAGGGAATGTTTAAAGCAAGTTAGATCCAGGTCGGATGTAAAGCAGTTTGGGACACAACTAGAAGTCCTCGAGAAGTTAGGCCATGACGAAAGGTGACCCGAGGTCGTGACTAAAGAATGTAGAGCTGTCCAGTCATGACAAGTAGAATGAGATGGTCACAACTAAAGTTCGTGGATGCGTTGTGCGTAGTTCATACTCAGGTCACGATAAAGATACGCAGGGACCTGATGAAGGATGTGTTGGAAATTGTGCCCTAGGGGCCAATCATTGTCTTATAAACATTATTGTTTTTTGAATGTCTTAATTATGTTATCACATTATTTGCATGTTTACTGTGATAACCATCCTTGGATAATTCATGATCTTATCCTAAATGTCCCTGGTAAGTCATCTATGTGGGAGCAAAGATGAAATAAGACCAGTATGACTTTGAAGATATATAGAGATATAAATTAAAGTCATCGGCACATGTAAGAGTACAGGGTGCTGGACCGACCCGCTATGAGAGAGCTGCATGGGTTAAGTCATAAGCTTCTCTCATATACAAGCCATGTCACTATGCCCTTTGACCTGAGATCATCATGGATTCCTACATGACAAACGCTCAGCTTTGACCTAGTCAAAAGTCACTTTTGACCGAGTGATCATACAGGCTATGTTCGGGTTTAGTGGTTTTTCATGCGGAGGAATGTGAATGGTCAAGATAGAATTTGTCCCTCACGTTCGTAGAGAGATATTACTGGGCCCCTCGATGAGTGAGTCTGAGAAATGTATGGCCATACTGTAATGGAAGGGTAGTTCCATTACTATAGTTAGACTACTCAGGGATCGAGAAAGTAACGGTCAGGAACAGGAGGATGACGTTCTCTATGCCTCATCCATGACCGAAATATCATGTGACAAAAGGGACGTGATATGGTTGTATGAAAGGTAACATCGTTCATCGATCCTCATATGATTTGTGTAGTTGTAATGTCTTGCTAGAGGCCACTTACGACTTGTGGGTTATCATAGTACTAGCCCACTGCCAACTTCATATGGGCCTACAGGGTCGCACACAAAATAGCCCAACTTGAGCTGTGATGTCCAGATTCATTGAACCTAAGAGATGTCTAGATTCAATGAATAATCTAGGGTGGATTTACATATTTTATATATATATATAAATTTGTATATATATATTATATATATAATATAAGAGATATTTGCAAGATTTAATTTATAAGGATAGATTAAATTTCTATCACTTTTGAATTTGAATTTAAATGGATATGATCTATTTGAATTTGAAATTCAAATTGATAAGATATCTCAAATTTGACTTATGAGAATAAATCAAATATAATTCCATCTTATCTTTATTTTAAATTAAATAAATAGGTGAATTAAATCTATGAGACGGATTTAATAAAAACCGTATTTATTTAATTAGTTTCTTATCAAATTATGCAATATATGATATTGTATTAATTTTAGAATTAATATAAGATTAATTCTGAAGCCCGGCCCAATTAGAAGCCCGATAGCATCCTATATATTTGACATTAGGAGCTAGGGTTCTACACACAACACACAGACACAACACACAAGAAAAAGGGCAAGGAGAGTGCAAAAGGTTTGCAGATAAGAAACTGCCGGAATAAAGATGGTGAGGACAGAATTTTGAGAAAACCCTAGAGGGACAAGAGGCGCTAGCACGTCATTCATGATTGGAACGCTGTTCGTGTGGATACTGGTAGAGAAAGCCGATATGAGTTGTCGACTTCTTACGAACGAGAAAAGAGCACCAGGTACGACGAGGTCGCGACCAGTTGACATATAGGTCGGGACCAAATCGGCTTCTGAACATCAGAAATCCGAAAAGAGACTACAGGTCACGACTAGTAGCAGAATAGGTCGCGACTACAAATTCTAGAGATGACAGGTCGCGACTAGAAGCTGAGGAGGTCACGACAGAAAACTCCAAAGGCGACAGGTCGCGACTAGAAGCTGAGTTGGTCACAACTGAAAGTTCCAAAGGCGAAGAGTCGCGACTAGTGGATACTGAGGTTGCGACCAAAACTTGAATACGAAGGTAACACTTCTTTCTCCTTGACTTAAACACATTCGGTAGATCCTGGCTGGGAATGGAAAATTTTTAAAAGTTAATTTTTGCTGCGTGTCTTCCAATTCTCTTCAGGATGAAGATGCCAGCCTCACTGAAGGTTATCAGTTAGAGGTTTAGCACATGATGTAGGCAAGCTGAACAGTATGAGAAATAGAGATACATGCTAGTCTAAGATGATGTTCACAAGTAGATCCTCTATGTGACTATCAAGAGTAGATCTCCATTTGGAAAGACTTTGTTCAGTTAGTCTTTTATGAACAAAAGAATCAAAAGTTAAGATAAGGCTTGCGCAAGAAATGAGCCTAACATATGGCTTCCAATTCTCGAAAGTTAAAGTCCCTGCAATAGGATATTAGTCCCACATTAGTTGGGGAGGTGAACAAAGCATGCCTTATAAGGGTATGGATACCTCTCCCTCATGGACGCGTTCCTGTGGCTTAAGGGGTTTGAGTCCTGTGTCATGGGAAACAAAACCCTGACCTCGTGTGGGCCCAGAGGTGTCTGCCTAAGGGGTTAAAGTCCTCATGTGCCTGGAGAACAAAATCATGCTCTCGTGTGGCCTCAAGGCTGCCTAAGGGAAAAACGGACAATATCTATGTGGAAGGGTGCTGGGCTGTTAGAGAACACAAGTAATGGTGCTAGATGATGAATGAGATTTATATGATCTAAGTTGGTCAGGATCAAGAAAAAGACCAGGAATGAACCATAGTCCGGTCAAGAGTAGACTGAGACTGATGTATACACGCGAAAAGAGTTAAGAGATAGTAGTAAGATACCAATGTTACTCCAGAGAAATGGAGACTGTTCCGCTCACCTGAGAAGTAATTCTTGAGTAAGATTATGAAAAGTATTCCTCTTAGTTAAATAGAGATAAGCGTGAGGCTAAGGGTTAAAAAGAGAAAGAGGAACCCTTTGATGAAATATGTAGCCGAGTTCATCCACATGAGCAATGAGAGTTGAATGACTAAGAAGTCAGTTAATGGGTTGAATTCCGTGTTATAACGAAAAAGTTTTTCTCAGGTAGTCACAGAAGTCCAATAGAGCGGTAACTGTAAGCAAGATTAGAAAAAGAAAGATATCCACGGTTCTAAAGATAAAGTAACTCCCCTATTAGATAGAAGGGTCTAGTCTATACCCTGATAAGAGGGTAGCATGGCAGCCTAAGTAAAATAGATAAATGTTTCAGGATGAATGATCAGGATATGATAGGCAATATGATAAAGAAAATATGTTTTGAGGCTAACTTAGTTTATTACAATGTCTGATGGATGGTTGAGCAAATTATGATGATGAATAGTTATATCTCCATGCAGTTGTCATATGTAACATCCCAATTTTCAGGCCTAGAGATGCAGAGATAGCCTAAGATTAAGAGGCACTAGACCCCTTTTTAGCAGAAGTCCCAGAGGAACATAAAGAGTTTCAGGGACTGAGCTGCGAGTAAGTAAAGGTACGGGGACTTATGTGTAAATAGTGGAAGTCTCAAGGGGTAAATGCCCATTTGGGGATGATGTAAAAGTCAAAGGTTCAAGAGTTGACCAGTTAGGTCGCGATGATAAAGAAGTTGGTCGCGACGAGAGTATATTATGGTCACGACTAATATTGGCAGAGAGGATTGGTCGTGATGAATATGTATGTGGTGTCGCGACTAATGAGTAGAATGAGCCTGGTTGTGACTAAAACGTGATGTGGTCGCGACGAAAGACTGTTATGGTTGCGACTAAAGGATGTTGTGGTCACGACTAATGAACCAAAAGATGTTATGTCGCGATAAGGTGATGATGAGGTCACGACTAGTGGCTAAAGTGGTGCCAAGCGTATGGGCCAAGAGTTGTGAAGGTCCAAAGGAGATAGTTACCCGGTTAGAGATAGAACTGGGGAAAGAGGTCAGATACAGGAAAGGTTATTTGCAGACCATGAGGTGGACTGACAAGGTATCCTCATGGGACCCACAAGATGGTACATGGCATTAAAGTAAGTGGTTCAGTGACCTTTCAGTAGAGTAAAGTTACTCGGTTGGCACGAGAATCGAGGAAGTGATCAGATAAGTCTGGGACTTATCTGGATAGCATTGGGAAGCATGCAAGGTCTCTTCCAGGCGCCACATGGCTCTGGTATGGAGGAAGCAGATAAAGCTGAGGACACACTTTACGAGGCAGGACTCTGGACCAGTGAGTCAGCATGCTGAGGTGTCCAGGGAATTTAGACATGTGGAAAATGTGGCGATGAGGTGGCATGCTGAGGTGGCCTGGTGATGCAGTAAAGAGGAAATAAAAGAAAATAGGAAATTCCAGGAAAAAACAGGACCACAGGATCAGATGGCATGGAAATTATAGAAATGCCATTGGGAAACCCTATAAATACCCCCCTTTGCCTTCATTTGCTCCACGCATGGAGAAGGGAAAGAGAGAGAAAGGAGGAAAGAAAGAAAGGAAGTTCTGGCGGAGCTGGAAGCAGAATAAGGATAGTGGAGTTCTGCTAAGCTAGCCAGGTAGTAACTAATCCTAGCTTTTATGTAATGGCTTTGTGATTTGTTGTGCTATTGTTTGGTTGGATTGTTGTCTTATATGTTATGTCTGAAGCTCTGCTGTAATGCTATGATCATATGTTATTAAGCATGGAAGCACGCACCATACTTATCTGTACACAATCACAAGCAAGCACTGTCACTCTGCATTACATATATTGTTATGATTGTTGCTACTGAGATTCCCTCGAATCTCATCCCCATACATAACCCATTACAAGGAGGTTATGCTGAAGTGGATTTTGAGAATGCTAAGAGACGCCGTTATGCTGCCGAAGTAAAGACTGAACATCAGTATATGATAAGTACTGTGTACGTAGTGCTGTCTAAGGAGGCTAGAAGTGAGTGGACCTAGCCGGTTCATCTAGTCTTTCCTGGGTACTACGTAGAATGGTAGTTCTCATGAGGGGATTACCGAATCAGTACTGTTCAGTTCTTGGTACAGATGAAGCGTAGGGGTTATGCTGCCGGAGTTTAGGTAGAAAGAGATGTATAGAGATAGAAAGATTATGTATATGTCTTGTTGTGTATGCCATGCTGTATGACATTATGTTATTCAATGATAAATATTGTTTGGCATATTCAATTTATGTATGGTAAATTAAGGGGAAATTCGCAGGTCCTGAGGCAGCAGTGTTCTGACCTCAGTTTGACCTAGAAACGGAGGAGTCTGGCCACGAGATTTAGTGAGCCGGTAGTACACATCTGGGGCATTCCATGAATAGGTAATAAGCCTCATTTGGATGTGTATAATGAGAGAAACCAGTTCGCAAAGTAAAGGTTCAGAATGAAGAACTTAAGAGTAAAAGTTCAATCTCTGGACTTAAGTTAAGCCAATATTGCTTCCGCAAGTGTACTCTGAGGAGTATAAAGGAGGATGTTTCATCATATAATGACATGCATGTTAGAGCATGCCATGATGAATACTCTCATTTTGCAGTATATGCAGGGTAGAGTATATATGGTGAGGAAGTTATGAGAAAATTATGTTGCTCCCATACCATATGATATGCAATAAGGAATGTATTGAGGATGATAGATAGTCTCAGTTTATGGGACGATAAGTTATGATATGATATTCTGATATGATTTATGATTGGGGTGATTCAGGTTTTTCTATAGGCTTGCGAATGCAGTACTCAGAGCCATTTCTATTGAAAAGAATGGTATACAGAAAGAGTTAGATTTGAAATAGATGACTCTGAGATAGAGACTAGATTCAGATGAGTACAGATCACTCTTCATATAAGAGTTGGATCTGATGCAGTCTGCTCACAGTTAGAGCATAGTTCAAATGGCTAGCAGTTAGAGCACAGATTTACATGAGAAGTTATGATGAGACCATAGTAGCAGAATGCAATGACAGGTGGTTAAACCATATTGCACAAGGCATGGTAAGCCACAGTAAGAGAAAGATAAGAAAGAACTCCTGAGTAAGAGAGGAAATAAGTAAAGTCTTGGGAAATAATATGGGCTACTTAACGTAATATTTCTAAATTTTTATTGTTATCAACAAGTAGAAGCGGTGAACCCTGTAACTTAGTCTGTTGGTTTAAGATCTTCGGGAGATATACAGAATCACAGTTAGATTCTGAAGGGTCACAGTTAGATCCTAGCATGGCTCCAGGGTCGCAGTTAGATCCTAACAGTTCCAGAGTCGCAGTTAGATTCTAAAGAGGCTGACAGTTGATCGCAGTTAGACCTAGCCTAAGGAAAGTAATGAGCCATGAGATATGAGTACAATGTAGTATCTCTTTGGGAAGATGAATGCCAAAGACGAAGTTAAGGTAAGGAAGCTTCACTAGTTGATAAACTCATCCAGAAAAATTATTTATAATAATTTTCCTCAGATAGCCTATATTATACAGACTGAACTTAGTTTTCTTTAAACAAAGACGGAGTCTAAGTTAAAGTCTGAGTGCTGATATTCAAAAGTTTTATAGAAGTATGTCTGAGAAACAAAGAAGAGAACCCCATATATTTTGAGAACAGAAAAGTACGAGCAGATAAATCCTCCAGATGAGGATAAAAAGATTAAAAGGCTAGAGAGACCTAGAGAAGAAGGTCTAAAGTAAAGATAGAACCCAGTAGTTCTATGAGATAGAGAATGCTAAGGCTTAGAAGAGTAAGGTAGCCTTCATCCAGAAAGATGTTTAGGCCAGAGTAGTCTAAGAAAGAGTAATGAAAAAGGGTCCAGTTGTCACAGAAGTTGGTATAGATGGACAAGGTAAGAAAAGTGAAAAGTTAAAGTACGATAGACCCTGGAGTTACACCAAGATGTTAAGGGGTAAGATATGAAAGAGTGTAAATGCCATAGAAGTTTGGCATATATATGATGAATGATAAACAAAGTTATGAAAAGTTAGAAAGTTTATGAACATTAAAGGATTAAAACCCTTCTGTCAAGTCCAAATAAGAGTGGATTTGAAATGAAAGATTTAAATTATGACTTTGTTCAGGAGAACGAGAAGCAAAAGAGCAATACTCTCCTGAGAGGCTGATAAAGTCATAAGAGAATGTTAGACTTATGGTATCTCAGAATATGTCATGATAAGATAAGTTATGAAAGAGTAAGATACGCCATGATATAGCCAGACTTGGCTAGATATGCCACGATACAGCATGAGACGTATGTAATGAGATACACTATGATAAATGTGTAAGGTGGCACATAATGAGAAATATGTATTTTATGAGCAAATAGAGAGGTCCCTTATTGAAAAAGGGATAAGATGATGAATGTTAGGCTATAGATAGAGATGAGAGCTTTCACTCCTTGCATAAAATGCCAAGTATTATGTTATGTTTGTAAATATGCTTGAGCTCTGATGTTAGAGCTGTGTAAGCTCCAAGTATTAGAACTGTGCATATTCAGAAAAGGAATGCTTGAGCTCCGACGTTAGAGCTTCACATTTATGAGCAGTATGCAGTCCTGCAATTTGAGGACTAGGCATTATGCATGTTAGAGTATGTGCTCCTATTTAGTAGCAAAAGTAAAGAACGAATAGTTACATAAGTCCTCTCTCTGTATGATGTTGAATCATTAAAGATGATAAGAGTAACAATAGAGTTATAAGAGTTTCTATACGAAAAGAGGATGAAGCTTTACGGATGTTAAAGAATTCCGCGAGATGCTAAGAGAAGTAATAAGGGATAAGTGTTAGAAAGTATGATGAGTGAGTGAGGGAAACTCCTGAATACAATAATATTCAAGAGAGTTCGATATGAAAGAAATGGACACTACTCTCAAGTCTAGTACAATGAGTTGTCCATAAGCAAATGGATGCATAGCACAAGATCAAGTGCTGTGATGAAGTAGAAATAAACTCCAATTAAGTTGATTCATACAAAAAGAGTAATGACAGCAAGGACATGAAGCGGATATTGAAAGTACTCCGCTAGATAATAAGATAAAAGATAAGAGATGGATACCCCGATTCTTAGTCGTAAAGCAGAAAGAGATTTAAAGAGGATGTATATTTAAGATTGTTGACTAAGGTACTAAGTAAATTTCGAGGACGAAATTTATTTTAAGGGGGAGAGAAATGTACCATCCCTAATTTCTGTACTAAGTTGTATGTACAAATTTAATAAAATATATGAGATTTTTAGGAAAAGATGTGGCCATATTTATGTAAAGAAAAGGATTAATTGGAAGAGGAAGAAAGTCTAAGAGCCAAAGTGTAGAATTACGAAAATGCCACTGTGATGCCCTAAGAAACCAGAAGTAAATGGAGGGCATTTTGGTCATTTCACACAATGGATGGATATCAGAGGAAATTTGATAGTAAATTACTATAATTAATATGAGAATTTATGGAGTTGACAGAAGTCAAAAAGGAGTCCTGTAGAATTAATTATGGAATTTACGGTGAAAAAGGACACTGATAAAGGGTTAAAGGAAATATATGTAATTTTTAACAGGACTTCTGGGTCTCAGAAAATTATGAAACTTTGTAGAGAATTCATTTTATATTAGAATGAATTTATAAAAATGTTAGAACAATTAAAAGAGGTGTTTAGCATTTATGCTAAGATCAGGGTAAGTTACGGATATCGGTATGAGGAAAGTACATTGGGATTTGGACCAGTTAGCTATTGGACCTAAAAGAGGCCCAATATTTCGTCCTAGGGCAGCCCAATAAGGCCCAAAAGTTATCTTGGAGCCCAAGCCAAATAATGAATAATTTATGGATTTTTTTTAAAAGAAACAAAAGAGATAAAGTAAGAATTAGAGTTTGCACATGGTGGGACCCACAAGGACATTGCACATGACGTAAAGACAAGAGGAGGAGCTGATTTTTGTCATGTCATGTTATCTCAACTTGGCTTGGTGATGAAGTCATGAGTGAAAAGAGAAAAGATATTCCAAGATTAAACCTTTAACCATTAGATTAAATAGTTTCCAAGGTGATCTTGGCCTTCAAATGGCCCATGACTTTTGCTATAAATACCCCCATTTACAAGTCCAAAACCATGAGCAAGAAAGGAGAAGGAAGCTCTTGTAAAATATTTCTCAAGCTTGGAGGAAGCAAGGATATTGAAGAAACAAGTAAGGTAAGTTGTGTCCTTGCTTCTACCCTTTGTTCTTATGGTTTGTGCTTGAGTTTAAATGGTTTTTGAGGCTCAAATCTTGGGGAGATGCTGCTGGAATTTTCTGTATATGTGAAAGGAATATGAGTTATAGGTTATAGATAGTTAAGACAAGCTTAAACAAGCTAGTTACATGCTTGGTTGTGAAGGAAGTTGATGTTCTTGACTTTACAATTTCAGTTTGCACTGTTCATGATAGAATGAAATGGAATTTCAATGATTTAATGCTTCCATTGAGTTTATATGATAATTTTGTGTAGGATTGAAAAGGTTTTGAACCTTGGAAACCATTGGAATTAAAGGTTATAATGTTGAAAATTCCTCATGGTTACTGTTCACTCGCGTGAACAGTGATTTGAATTTCATGATTTTGATGCTTCCAATGGTCTTAAAATGAGATTTTGTGTGGGGGAAAAGTGGAGGAACAAGTATGGGAAGCATTGGAATCAAAATGAGAATTTTTTTAAGATTTATGTATGCTTTTCCAAATCTGTACAGAACAGTGTATTCTTGCTGGAATTTGGTTATTTTGAGTTCATAAATGGATTCAAAAGGTGAAATTGTGTAGGGTAAGGTCAAGACACCAATTGGTTCAAAGGCCAAGTTAATTGGCAAAGATTAAAGAAAGTTATGTTAGTTAAAGCAAGTTAAAGGTTCAAGAGAGGTAGTCTTGAGTAGTGTTTGAGTTCATGGTCCTAATGGATTATGTAATAAATATGAATGTATTTAGGACCTTGAAACCTCTAAGAAGGTGTTGGGGAATGATTGACCAAAAAGCTTCATGATTGGAAAGCTTGGGAAGCAAGTGCAAGCATAAGAAAGAAAGCTTAAATCCAAGGTAGTGAACTTACCCTAAACTTGTATGTATGTAATGTATGCTTGATTGTGCTATGGCTTGGTTGAATTGTGTGTATATGGTAGATGATTGAAGCTCTGTTATGTTATGATTACTTTGGCCAATTGTATTTCATATGATACATGGAAGCATGCTCATCACACTATGATAACACTTTCACAAGCAAGCACAAGTTTTTACATTAATACATGCATTGTTTGGTATTGTTTGCTACTGAGATTCCCCCGAATATCACCCCCCATAACCATGATCTAGGTGCTGGAATATCACAAGGAAGGAGGTAATTGTGGATGTATGAATGGTGTATGACTTGGGAAGCATGCCTTTAATTTATGTGATGATATATTGGTATGTATATTGTATGCATGCACTGGATCCGATGAGAAGCAGTCTACTTCTAGCGATAGTTTGAGCAGTTTATCCAGCGAGTTTTTGCGTGAAATTTGGTATGAACATATCTCAGATCCATAGATTTAATTGGACACCAATAAAACCTAATTTGGTTAAGTTTTCAAATTGATATGATTTTTCAAAGTTGGACTTAAACTCTGGATCAAGATAAAACTAGTCCTGCAATACAGTGAGGTTCCAACGCGGTTTTTATATAGTAAATGAATGAGTTTTTCCAAGATATTTGGTGAACTTAAAGTACACATTATGATATTTAAATCCATAGGTAATTTGACTCAATTGGATAAGTATACAAGGAGAAATGAATTTTTGAAAATGGGGCAAAGAAATTAGGACTTTCAGATTTACCAAATGAATAGTAAAGTTCAACGAATAAACTGATTTGATCTGGACAAGGAAACCTCATTTTGATATTTTTTTATCAAATTTGAATGAAATATATTTCATTAGAAATTGGAATCACCTCAAAACGATTTTTCTAGATTTGATTATGAATTTTCAAAATTCAGGCTGTAATCTGGAATTACCCAGTAAATAGTGATAGTGAATAGTACCCGTAAGCCCAACTCTTGGAAATTAATGTTTTTAAGTTTAAGAGGTATTCCAATGATCTAAGATAATTCCAATTGAGTATATGTAAGGTTAAGGTTTAAGCTCAAAATTTAAGGTCAAAGTTTAAGGATTGAGATTAAAGATATTTACTAGAAAACGATGTTGTACTGGCAGAATATTAAAAGTACTGTGTACATAGGTGCTGTCTAAGGAGGTTGGAAGTGAGTGGACCTAGCCGATTCATCCAGTCTTTTCTGGGTACTTACGTAGAATGGTAGTTCTCATGGGACTTACCGAATCAGTACAGTTATCTTCTGTCAGGATTTTTGGCAAAGAGAGAGATAATGAAGTTAAGATTACTTCCGTAAGTGTACTCTGAGATGGTTTAAAGGAGGATGTTTCAGTGGGTTTGAAGGCAAGCAGTCTAGTGAATGACCTATCTGTCTGAAATAGTATCTGATAAGCTTTGGCCATTTTGACAACTCATATTAGTTGAATAGGAGATCGACTAGGATTATGAGATTGATTAATGCTCTACTTCTTCATCAGTTGGCTTCCCCTCATTAGAGAAATATGTAAATGCGAAGCTCTCCCTTAATTGTATAGTTGGTTGTGGCTTTGAAGAAGAGAGACATTGCTTGCTTCTAATTCTACAATCAAACGAGTTCCTTTGGTACTCAATACTTATTGAGTCCAATGGGTTAGATAGAGCAATTTTATTGGTACTAGATAGAGAAATTTTATTGGTAAGGTACTTCTTAATAAATCATTTACCCTAAAATTCTTTTGTAAATAATAAAATGATAAAATCTTTGAAAAATAAATTCTATCTCTGTAATGTAGAAACTTTCTAGAAATAATATTTCATTTGGAATAAGGTTTTTATGTAAATCCTTAAAGATTTGATAAAAACATATGCCTCAGTCGAAAAACACACACTAGTTGAATTAGAATTCAACTAAATCAGTCAAATGAGGTTTTTCAAATAAATTTCATTCAGTATATTGATTTTCAAAATAAATATATGAACTTTTGTAAAATCAAAATGATTTGATGCATAAACTTGAAATATAGTTCTGGATTATGAATTAATCGATTATATGTTCAATTAATGTTCATTAATCTATCAGTCAATGATTAATTTTACATATAAGCACATATATCAATATTTAAATATTGATTAATTGATTAGATTTTTTTATTAATCACAATTAATAGAATAGTCAATCGATTAATTTCAAAGAAAAACTACATCTAACACAGAATCAATATTGATTAATCGATTAGATGTTTGATTAATTAACATTAATTGAGTTCTTAATCGATTAATTTTAAAGTGAAACAACTTTTAAAACATTTTCAAATATGATTAATCGATTAGGTGTTCAATTAATCATAATTAATCGAACTATTAGATGATTAACTCTACAAAAAATGAAATCGTTGAAGGATGAGAATGCAAACTTTTTCTAAGAAACAATGCTTCCTTTGAATCAAAAGATGACACTTTGAAGATAGGTTTTAAAACTTGTTAAAACATATGCTTTTGTTAAAAATTTAGAAGTTAAGAAATTGTAGAAAAAAATATGAGATAGCTTCACTTTGAAAGATCAAGTTAGATAACATGTTGAACATCAAGGTTAACACATTAGATAACTTTTTAAGAGGAAAATTCATATGGATAAGTATTAGCCAAAAGGATTTGCACGATAAAGGTTCAAACACTTTGCTCATACTCAAATACCGGATTTTTGAAAAATGATGAACTATAACCCGTTTGATAAGACACATTTTGTATATGGTTTCTATGATATTTTTTAGAGTTTTGTTGTAACTTTACCATTCATTTCATGCCTTAAATTGTACTTTTATGTATTACATGATTGTGCATGGCAATGTGTGAAACATCCTCCTTTATACTCCTCAGAGTACACTTGCGGAAGCTATTTTAGCTTATCTTAAGTCCAGAGATTGAACTTTTAACTCTTAAGTTCCTTATTATGAACCTTTACTTTGCGAACTGATTTCTCACCTTCTACACATCCAAATGAGGCTTAATACCTATCCACGGAATGCCCCATATATGTACTACCGGCTCACCAAATCTCGTGGCCAGACTCCTCCGTTTACTAGGTCATGCCTCAGGACCTGCGAATTTCCCTCTTAATTTAACATACATAAATTGAATATGCCAAACAATATTTATCATTGAATAACATAATGTTATACAGCATGGCATACACAACAAGACATATACATAATCTTTCTATCTTTATTACATCTCTTTCTGCCTAAACTCCGGCAGCACAACCGCTACGCTTCATCTGTACAAAGAACTGAACCGTACTGATTCGGTAATCCCCTCATGAGAACTACCATTCTACGTAGTACCCAGGAAAGACTAGATAAACCGGCTAGGTCCACTCACTTCTAGCCTCCTTAGACAGCACTACGTACACAGTACTTATTATATACTGATGTTCAGTCTTTACTTCGGCAGCATAACGGCGTCTCTTAGGATTCTCAAAATCCACTTGAGCATAACTTCCCTGTAATGGGTTATGTAGGGATGAGATTCGGGGGAATCTCAGTAGCAACAATCATAACAATATATGTAATGCAGAGTGACAGTGCTTGCTTGTGATTGTGTACAGATAAGTACGCTGCGTGCTTCCATGCTTAATAACATATAATCAGAGCATTACAGCAGAGCTTCAGACATAACATATAAGACAACAATCCAACCAAACAATAGCACATCAAATCACAAA
Source organism: Leucaena leucocephala (assembly GCA_037074615.1). Classification (NCBI taxonomy): domain Eukaryota; kingdom Viridiplantae; phylum Streptophyta; class Magnoliopsida; order Fabales; family Fabaceae; genus Leucaena; species Leucaena leucocephala. The sequence continues at coordinate 9,578,760 of CM073531.1, forward strand.
GCCATTACATAAAAGCTAGGATTAGTTACTACCTGGCTAGCTTAGTTGAACTCCACTATCCTTATTCTGCTTCCAGCTCCGCCAGAACTTCCTTTCTTCCTTTTCTCCTTTCTCTCTTCCCTTCCTTCTCCTTCTCTCTCTTCTTTCTCTCCTTCCCTTGCCCATGCGTGAATGGAAATGAAGGCAAGGGGGGGTATTTATAATTGCCTTCAATGGCAATTCTGTAGTTTCTATGAACTCTGATCCTGCGGTCCTGGTTTTTCCTGGATTTTCATATTTTCTTTAATTCCTCATTTACTGCATCATGCATGACATCATCGGGACACCTCAGCATGCCACCTCAGCGTCACATTTTGCACATGCTGAAAATCCTGGACACCTCAGCACCTGACTCAGCAGGCTGACTCACCGGTCAAGTCTCTTACCTCGTAATACGTGCCCTTAGCTTTATCTGCTTTCTCTAGACCAATGCCATGTGGCGACTGGAAGAGACCTTGCACGCTTCCCAATACTATCCAGATAAGTCCCAAACTTATCTGATCACCTTCTCGGTTCTCGTGCCAACCGAGTAACTTTACTCTACTGAAAGGTACTGAATCATCACTCTAATGCCATGTGGCATCTTGTGGATCCCATGAGGATACCTTATCAGTCCACCTCATGGTTTCCAGATGTTAATTCTGGGAGAAAAGAGATGTGAAAAATACTCCTTGTTATTCATCGATATGTTGAATAGGTATTTATAGATACAATGGGTAATCCTAGACATTAATGGTATATCCTAAACATTAATACTACCATATCATATCAATATCATATCGTATCCTCTATACTAATTACAGAATATTACATATCGTATAATATCCCTACAATATCCTACACTCCCCCTCAAGTTGGAGCATAGATGTCAATCATACCCAACTTGTTACAAAGGTATTCAATCCGAACCCCATTAAGAGCTTTGGTGAGGAGATCGCCTAGTTGATCACTGGATCGGACATGTCTTGTAGAGATGAAATTTTCCTTGAGCTTGTCTCGAATAAAATGACAGTCGATCTCAATATGTTTCGTTCGTTCATGGAATACTGAATTAGAAGCTATGTGTAGAGCTGCTTTATTATCACACCAAACCTTTGCTGGTAATGAGGTTTGAAGGCCAACCTCCATCATCAACTGATATATCCAGACTATCTCGCATACAGACTATGCCATGGCTCTATATTCCGCTTTTGCACTCGACCGTGACACTACATTTTGTTTCTTGCTTCTCCAAGATACCAAGTTTCCTCCGACAAAGACACAGTAACCAGTAGTGGATCGTCTTGTGGCCTTTGATCCACCATGATCAGCATCACAAAAACACTCAATATCTATATGTCCGTGACTCTTGTACAATATCCCACGACCTGGAGATCCCTTCAAATAATGCAACACGTGTTCTAAGGCTTCCCATTGTCGAACAGTTAGAGAGACCATAAACTGGCTAAGAACACTTACTGGATAAGTGATATCAGGGCGGGTAACTGTAAGATAATTCAATTTTCCAATTAATCTCCTGTACCTCTCTGGGTTTTCAAACGGCTTGCTCTTAGCAGCTTCAATGGGATTCTCATATGGTATATGTAACATCCCAATTTTCAGGCCTTGAGACACGGAAATAGCCTGAGAATGAGAGGCTACCAGACCCCTTTTGAGCAGAAGTCCCAGAGACATAAGAGAGTTTTTAGGGACTAAGCTGCGAGTAAGTAAAGGTACGAGAACTTATGTGCAAACAGTGGAAGTCCCAAGGGGTAGAATGGCCATTTGGGGTGATGTAAAGGTCAAAGGTTGAAGAGTTACGAGCTGACCGTTCTGGTCGCGACTAGAGTAAAGCATGGTCGCGACTAGTGGTTACAGAAAGAGCTATACGCGACAAGAAAGCATTATGGTCGCGACGTAAAAGAAGTATGGTCGCGACTAGAAAGCAGTAATATCGCGACTAATAGTGGCAGAAAGCCTTAGACGCGACTAAAAAGTGTTATGGTCGCGACTAAAATGTGTTGTGGTCGCGACGATAGAATGTTTTGGTCACGACGAGAATATGTTTGGGTCGCGACTAATGTACACAGAATTGTAAGGTCGCGACAAGATGATGTTGAGGTCGCGACTAGTGACTAAAGTGGCGCTAAGCGTACGGGCCAAGAGTGGTGAAGGTCCAAGAGAGATAGTTACCCGGTTGGAGATAGACCGGAGGCAGGATATCAAATACAGGAAAGGTTATCTGGAAACCATGAAGTAAACTGATAAGGTATACTCATGGGATGCCACATGGCATTAAAGTAATGGTTTAGTAGAATAAAGTTACTCGGTTGGCACAAAAACCGAGGAGGCACGATAACCGAGGAAATGATCAGATAAAGTCAGGGACTTATCTGGGTGGCATTGGGAAGCGTGCAAGGTCTCTTCCAGTCGCCACATGGCATTAGTCTGCAGAAAGCAGATAAAGTTGAGGGCACGCATTACGAGGCAAGAGACTGGACCGGTGAGTCAGCATGATGAGTCAGCATGCTGAGGTGTCCCAGGAATTCAAGCATGTGATAAATGTGGTGCTGAGGTGTCCCGGTGAGTTGGCACGATGATGCAGTAAAAAAGGAATTAAGGAAAATAGGAAAATCCAGGAAAAACCAGGACCGCAGGATCAAAGTTCATGGTAATTACAGAATTGCCATTGAAGCCTATTATAAATACCCCCTCCCCTCATTCCATTCTTGCATCACGCATGGAGAGGAGAATGAGAGAGAGGAAGAGAGGGAAGGAAAGGAAGAGAGAAAGGAGAAAGGAAGAAAGGAAGTTCTGGCGGAGCTGAAAGCAGAATAGAGATAGTAGGGTTCTGCTGAGCTAGCCAGGTAGTAACTAATCCTAGCTTCTATGTAATGGCTTTGTGATTTGATGTGCTATTGTTTGGTTGGATTGTTGTCTTATATGTTATGTTTGAAGCTCTGCTGTAATGCTATGGTCATATGTTATTAAGCATGGAAGCACGCAGCATACTTATCTGTACACAATCACAAGCAAGCACTGTCACACTGCATTACATATATTGTTATGATTGTTGCTACTGAGATTCCCCCGAATCTCATCCCCATCCATAACCCATTACAGGGAGGTTATGCTGAAGTGGATTTAGAGAATCCTAAGAGACGCCGTTATGCTGCCAGAGTAAAGACTGAACATCAGTATATGATAAGTACTGTGTACGTAGTGCTGTCTAAGGAGGCTAGAAGTGAGTGGACCTAGCCGGTTCATCTAGTCTTTCCTGGGTACTACGTAGAATGGTAGTTCTCATGAGGGAATTACCGAATCAGTACGGTTCAGTTCTTTGTACAGATGAAGTGTAGCTGTTATGCTGCCGGAGTTTAGGCAGAAGAAGAGCTAGTATAGCTTCCGCAAGTGTACTCTGAGGGCTGTATGGGAGGTTCGTTTACTAGGTCAAACTGAGGTCAAAACACTGCTACCTCAGGACCTGCGAATTTCTCTTTTAATCCATCATCCACAATTTAAACATGCCAAACAATATTTATTATTAAATAATAAAATGTCATACAACAAGGCATACACCAAATTCTCATATTTCTATTACATCTTTTCCTGCTCGAATTTCGGCAGCATAACCGCTACATTCCTTCTGTAGAAAGTAACCGATCTTGTACAGATTCGGTAATTCCCATAGGAACTACCATTCTACGTAAGTACCCAGGAAAGTGTAATCAAGCTAATATTGCTTCCATAAGTGTACTCTGAGGAGTCTAAGTGAGGATGTTTCATTTTGGTATCAGAGCAATAGGTTCTGGCATAAACTAGACAGGATTCTGCCTCAGAGCATAAGATTCTGGCACAGAACAGAAGGTTCTGGCTTAGTGATGCTCTGATGTAGAAAGGTTATTTCCCTAGAGTACATAGAGGTTTAGAAAAGCCCAGTGGAGGTAAAGCCCCTAGATGAGTAAGTAGTACGATGTTATGTGTTCACTTTTCTTTTCTGATTGACAAGGAACCAGATGGTGAACACGAGACGAGGACGTAGAATTCAAGTGGAGGAGCCACACGTAGAGGAAGCTGGCAACTCCAATGAGGTAAATCCTATGCAAGTCATCCTTGCTAGGCTAGAACAGCAGCAGAGGATGACGGAAGAAATGAGGGCGGAACAAGTTCGCCGAGATCAAGAAAGAGATGCCACTATAGCTACTCTTACAGCTATAGTTAATCAATTGCAAACCCCTGATAGACCAGCAGAAGGGATATCAGGAATTTCTCCAAATAATGGGCAGTCAAGAATAGAGGATCCAGTGACAGATCCTCATAGCATTCAGCAATGGATGGAGCGGTTCCAAAAGTACAATCCTCCGGCGTTTGAGGGGACATTTGACGTCCAAGTAGCTGAGGATTGGATAGATCAGCTTGAGAAGATTTTTGAGGTGCTGGATTGCCCATCAGGGAGAAAAGCTCGGCTGGCCATTTTCAAGCTAGAGAAGGATGCGCGAAGATGGTGGAGGAATACCGAGCTTATTCTTCAAGCAAAAGGAATCCCAGTTACATGGGAAGTATTTCTGGGACAGTTTAGGGCAAAATACTTTCCCCAGTAAGTGAGGGACGCGAAGGAAGTTGAGTTCCTTACTTTGAAGCAGGGAGAGAAAGAGCCATTCGATGAGTATTTGGCTAAGTATCTCCGATTGTTGTACTATTCCACATACCTAAGAAGAATGGAGGACGAAGAATGGTCGACCAAGAGATTAGTAGAGGGTCTGAGCAGTGCCCTAAAGGAAAGGATAATTCCTCAGCAACTTACGCAGTTCAATAGAGCGGTAGAAGTCTGCAGATTGACAGAAAGAAGTATGAACAATCATGCAGCAACCGGGAACAGCGTAAGGAGCAAGGAGGTAGCTAAGTCAGAGGCAAGAAGTAAAGAAGTATTGGCTAGAAGCACTCTGGGAGGTAGCTCAAGTTATGAAGCCAATAATAACAATAACAAGAGAAAGAGGCAACAGTTTAGGCAGGGGACTGATCAAGGTGAGGATCAGGTTGGAGGACAAAGATGTCAAATATGTGGAAAGAACCATGGCATAAGAGAGTGTCGAGCAGGGCAAGATAGTTGTTTTAAGTGTGGTGAGAAGGGCCACTTTGCAAGAGTTTGCCCTAAGAATGTTGACATCCCTAGGCCAAAGACAACAGGAAGAGTATTTTCCATTTTTCGAATAGAGTCTCCAAATCCCCTGAGGTCGACCCTAAGAATGGATAAAAAGAACCATAGCTGTAAGGGCGACTTAGCTGTAAAGAACTGTATGCCTAGATGTAAATAATGTGATTAATGAAGAGTTCTTTTCTGATCTAGAGAATGTGGTTATTATAACGAGTCATGAGAAATAATTAGTAAGATATTAAATCTATCTTAACTCAGTGATGAGGTTGCTGTATGAGGGGTTAGAACATGGATAGCTGTAAGCAACTATAATGAGAGATGTTAGTTGCTAAGAATCCATGTGGAAGGTCTGGGACCAAGCTGTTGCTCCTCTAGACCATCACTGGAGTGAGGATAAGACAGAGAGGGATGATCTTACTGGTTATATATATGACCGCGTTATAAGAATCACATAGCTGTATAGATCAGTAAGAAGTTCTCTTCAGGAAAGATGAGGTATCCCTTAAAATTTTGAGGACGAAATTTTTAAAAAGGAAGGATGTTTCATTCTGGTATCATCCTTAAGTGTAGCTGTTATGCTGCCGGAGTTTAGGCAGAAGAAGAGCTAGTATAGCTTCCGCAAGTGTACTCTGAGGGCTGTATGGGAGGATGTTTCATTTTGGTATCAGAGCAAGAGGTTCTGGCACCAACCAGAAAGGACTCTGGTTCAGAGCATAAGATTCTGGCACAGAACAGAAGGTTCTGGCTCAGTGATGCTCTGATTTAGCCCTTGAGTACGACAGAATAGCACTCCGGTCGCGACTAACGTGGTTTATGTCGCGACTGGTAGCCTCAATGAGAGGTTTAGTCGCGACTCATAAGTTTATAGGTCGTGACGGTTATTCACAGAAAGATTTGGTCGCGGCGAGTATGTTCCTAGGTCGCGACGTTATTTAACAGAGAGCTAAGGTTGTGACGAGAAAAGTTTAATGTCGCGACTAGAAATGGCTATGGTTGCGACGTGAAGAGACATAAGTCGCGACGAGAAAATATCCTGGTCGCGACGGTAGAGGAGTTGAGTCACGACGTAGAAAGGTTAAGGTCGCGACGACAGAAGATTTAGGTCGCGACTAGAAGACAGAAAATGTTAAGGACGCGACGTCTGAAGCTGTAGGTCACGACTAAAGAATAGAAATGATAAGTCGTGAGGAGTTAAGGGTAATGAAGAATCATAGAGGCTATGAATAGCGATTACCCAATACTCATATCGCGACGGAATGACAGAGATGTCCTGGTATGACATTAGAAGATTCAGATCTGGACTATTATGGGTTTAGAAGAGCCCGTGGAGATAAAGCTCCTAGATGGAATAAGAGGTGTTCATGTTTCGTTGTAAAGGAAAAGACAGGTGAACACAAAGCATGAACATAGAGCTTGAGTGGAGAAGCCATGCATAGAGGAAGTTGGCAACTCCAATAAGCAAGTCATCCTTGCTAGGTAGGATAGGCCGCAAAGGATGATAACGATAAGTTAAGATGAGCTAGCTAGATGAGATAGCTAGAATGAGACAGATCCTCCATGTGATTACGAGGAGTAGATCTACATGGTAAAAGTCTTATTCAACCTAGTTGAATAAAAGACCTGAGAGCTAGAATGGGATAGCTAGTATGAAGTTTGCCTCTGAGTAATCCTAGGGCATAGCCTAAAGGCTAGAGAAGTGATGATGTTTGATATGGCCTAAGGCTAAGGCTAAGGACGTGATGGTTAATAGGTAAAGAGTTAAAATTCCCTAAGCAGAGGGATTCCATCACAGAGATCTAGGGTAGAGTACCCTAAAGAATAGAAATAATAGTAAAAGATAATGAATGAGATCTAGGCGACTGAAGTTCGCTATTAAGAGAAAGATGCGTTTTCAGGTGCTTAAGGGCTGTGGCTCGTGTGTCTGGAAAACAAAACCGTGACCTTATGTGGGCACCAAGCCTACCTAAGGGGAAAGCGGATAATATCTTTGTAAAGGGGTTCTAGGCTGTTACAGTAAAGGCCGAGAAGGAATCACAGTCTGGTCAAGAATAGACTGAGACTGATAGATAGACAAAAGAAGAAATGAGATAGTAGAAGGTAGCCACAGATTACGGGATACAGTGACTCCCCTATGTAAGAAAGAGTGATGAAGGGTTGAGTCTGTACCCTAATAAGAGGGTAGCGTGGCAGCCTGAGATAGACAGATGTTTCAGGATGACTGACCAAGATATGATAGGCAATATGATAAATAAAATATGCCTTGAGGTTTAGTTAGTCTGATGGATGGTTGAGCAAAGTATGATGATGATATGGCTTATGATGCCATAAGTTATGATAGTTGCATCTCCTTGCAATTGTCATATGATGACATGCATGTTAGAGTATGCCATGATGAATGAATACTCCCTTTTACAGTGCATGAAGGGTAGAGTATACATGAGATGAGAAAGTATGTTGCTCCCATACCATATGACATGTAATGAGATATGTATTGAGGATGATAGATAGTCTCAGTTCATGGGACAATAAGTTATGATATTTAGATATGTTTGAAGTTACTCGGGTAATTCTGCAGACTTATGAATATAGTACTCAGGACCATTTCTGTTGAAAGGAATGGTAGACAGAAAGAAAGCAGATAAGAGTAAAGAGATTGTTTTTAGATCACTCTTCAGATAAGAGTTGGATCTGAAACAGATGGCTCTCAGATAGAGCTAGATTCAGATGAGTATAGATCACTCTTCAGATAAGAGTTGGATCTGATACAGGATGCTCGCAGTTGGAGCATAGTTCAAATGGTTCACAGTTAGAGCACAGATGAATTATGATGAGGCCATAGCAGTAGAATGCAATGGCAGGTGGTTAGACCATGATGGCACAAGCCAATGGTAAGCCACAGTAAAGTAAGAAAGATGAGAAGGAACTCCTGAGTAAGAGAGGAAGTAAGTAAAGTCTGGGTAAATGATGTGAGGCTATAAAATTTTTATGGAGTTATCAACAGGTGGAAGCAGTTAACCTTATAACTTAGTCTGTTGGTTTAAGATCTTCGGGAGATATACAGTACAACAGAATCGCAGTTAGATTCTGGAGGGTCACAGTTAGATCCTAGCATGGCTCTAAGGTCGCAGTTAGATCCTAACAGATCCAGAGTCATAGTTAGATTCTTAAGAGGCTAACGGTTGATCGTAGTTAGATCCCGAGGTCGCAGTTAGACCTAGCCTAAGGAAAGTAATGAGCCATGAGACATGAGTACGATGTAGTATCTCTATGGGAAGATGAATGCCAAAGACGAAGTTAAGGTAAGGAAGTTTCACTAGTTGATAAGCTGACCCAGAGAAATTGTTTTATAATGATTTTCCTCAGGTAGCCTCTAGTCTACAGACTGAACTTAACTTTCCCTTAAACGAAGATGGAGTCCAAGTTTAAATCTGAGTACTGAGATTCAAAGTTTTGTAGAAGTATGCCTGAGAAGCAGAGAAGAGAATCCTCTGTGTAATGAGAAGCAGAGAAGAGAATCCTCTGAGAAGCAGAGAAGAAAATCCTCAATGTAATAAGAATAGAAAAGTATGAGTAGATAAAGATTACCCAGATGAGGGGTAAAGAGATTAAAAGGCTAGAGAAGACCTAGAGAAGAGGGTCTAAGGCAAAGCTGAGATAGAACACAGTTCTATGAAAAAGAGAAAGCCAGTCTTATGTTAGTCTTGTGATAAGACAAGATAAGTTATGAAAGGGTGAAATACACCATGAGATAGCTAGAGTGGGCTAGATATGCCATGATAACGTATCAAAGGCATGTAATGAGATGCACGGTAGTAAACGTGTAATATGACACGCACCTAGAGATGTGCATTGTATGAACAGACAGAGAGGCTCCCTGTTTGGTAGGAATCAGATGTTTGAATGCTATGCTATGAAAGAGAATAGAAAATGAGAGCTTTCACTCTTTGCATGAGATGTCAGGCTTAATGTTATGCTAAAACTATGCAAGCTCCGAGTGTTAGAGCTGTGCCTAGTTAGAACAGGAATGCTTAAGCTCCGATGTTAGAGTTTTGCATTCATAAGCAGGTATACAGTCCTGCAGTATGTTGGCCAAGCATTATGCATATTAGAGTAGGTGCTTTTGTTTAGCAGCAAAGTAAAGAAAGAATAGCTGCGTAAGTCCTCTCTTTGTATGATGTTAAGTGCAAAGAAAGATGAAATGTTGCAGATTTTAAAGCAGTCTGCGAGATATCAAGAGAAGTAGTAAGAATATGATGCTTAAAGTATGATGAGTAGTTAGAAGAAATTCCCGAATACAGTAATATTCGAGAGAATTTCATATGAAAGAAATGGACACTACTCATAAGTGCAGTAAGTGGTCCATAAGAGGAAAGTAGATTTCAACTCTGATTGGATTAACCCGGAGAAAGAAAGGCATGTTACGAAGAGATGTAAAGTTATGATGAGTACTTTGCCAGATGTTAAGTTAATTTGGCTATGGTACTAATTAAATTTCGAGGACGAAATTTATTTAAAGGGGAGGAGAAATATAACATCCCAATTTTCAGGCCTTGAGACACGGAAATAGCCTGAGAATGAGAGGCTACCAGACCCCTTTTGAGCAGAAGTCCCAGAGACATAAGAGAGTTTTTAGGGACTAAGCTGCGAGTAAGTAAAGGTACGAGAACTTATGTGCAAACAGTGGAAGTCCCAAGGGGTAGAATGGCCATTTGGGGTGATGTAAAGGTCAAAGGTTGAAGAGTTACGAGCTGACCGTTCTGGTCGCGACTAGAGTAAAGCATGGTCGCGACTAGTGGTTATAGAAAGAGCTATACGCGACAAGAAAGCATTATGGTCGCGACGTAAAAGAAGTATGGTCGCGACTAGAAAGCAGTGATATCGCGACTAATAGTGGCAGAAAGCCTTAGACGCGACTAAAAAGTGTTATGGTCGCGACTAAAATGTGTTGTGGTCGCGACGATAGAATGTTTTGGTCGCGACGAGAATATGTTTGGGTCGCGACTAATGTACACAGAATTGTAAGGTCGCGACAAGATGATGTTGAGGTCGCGACTAGTGACTAAAGTGGCGCTAAGCGTACGGGCCAAGAGTGGTGAAGGTCCAAGAGAGATAGTTACCCGGTTGGAGATAGACCGGAGGCAGGATATCAAATACAGGAAAGGTTATCTGGAAACCATGAAGTAAACTGATAAGGTATACTCATGGGATGCCACATGGCATTAAAGTAATGGTTTAGTAGAATAAAGTTACTCGGTTGGCACAAAAACCGAGGAGGCACGATAACCGAGGAAATGATCAGATAAAGTCAGGGACTTATCTGGGTGGCATTGGGAAGCGTGCAAGGTCTCTTCCAGTCGCCACATGGCATTAGTCTGCAGAAAGCAGATAAAGTTGAGGGCACGCATTACGAGGCAAGAGACTGGACCGGTGAGTCAGCATGATGAGTCAGCATGCTGAGGTGTCCCAGGAATTCAAGCATGTGATAAATGTGGTGCTGAGGTGTCCCGGTGAGTTGGCACGATGATGCAGTAAAAAAGGAATTAAGGAAAATAGGAAAATCCAGGAAAAACCAGGACCGCAGGATCAAAGTTCATGGTAATTACAGAATTGCCATTGAAGCCTATTATAAATACCCCCTCCCCTCATTCCATTCTTGCATCACGCATGGAGAGGAGAATGAGAGAGAGGAAGAGAGGGAAGGAAAGGAAGAGAGAAAGGAGAAAGGAAGAAAGGAAGTTCTGGCGGAGCTGAAAGCAGAATAGAGATAGTAGGGTTCTGCTGAGCTAGCCAGGTAGTAACTAATCCTAGCTTCTATGTAATGGCTTTGTGATTTGATGTGCTATTGTTTGGTTGGATTGTTGTCTTATATGTTATGTTTGAAGCTCTGCTGTAATGCTATGGTCATATGTTATTAAGCATGGAAGCACGCAGCATACTTATCTGTACACAATCACAAGCAAGCACTGTCACACTGCATTACATATATTGTTATGATTGTTGCTACTGAGATTCCCCCGAATCTCATCCCCATCCATAACCCATTACAGGGAGGTTATGCTGAAGTGGATTTAGAGAATCCTAAGAGACGCCGTTATGCTGCCGGAGTAAAGACTGAACATCAGTATATGATAAGTACTGTGTACGTAGTGCTGTCTAAGGAGGCTAGAAGTGAGTGGACCTAGCCGGTTCATCTAGTCTTTCCTGGGTACTACGTAGAATGGTAGTTCTCATGAGGGAATTACCGAATCAGTACGGTTCAGTTCTTTGTACAGATGAAGTGTAGCTGTTATGCTGCCGGAGTTTAGGCAGAAGAAGAGCTAGTATAGCTTCCGCAAGTGTACTCTGAGGGCTGTATGGGAGGATGTTTCAGTATACTACCATTAGCATCAAGCAGCGGATTATAAACCATAGGGAAGCTAGTTGGGGCAGCTCCAAGTTTGCCAGTTTCTTTTAGCATATCAAGAACATATTTTCTTTGAGTCAATAAGATGCCCTTCCTGCTTCTCATAACTTCAATTCCCAAGAAATATTTTAGTGAACCCAAATCCTTTGTCTGAAAATGGGAGTTAAGGAATGACTTGAGTGATGAGATCCCTGAGGTATCACTCCCTGTAATCACAATGTCATCGACATACACAACTAGTAGAATCATGCCAGCATTTGTTCGCTGATAGAACACTGAATGATCACACTTACTCTGACACAAGCCAAAGTCCTTCACAATAGTACTAAATCTATCAAACCATGCCCGAGGGCTTTGCTTTAAGGCGTATAAAGATCTCTTAAGCCGACATACTTTACCATGCTCCCCCCGAGCAACAAAACCGGGCGGTTGCTCCATATACACTTCTTCTAGAAGATCACCATGTAAAAAGGCATTTTTGATGTCCAGTTGAGAGAGATCCCAACCATAAGTAGCGGCCAAAGAAATGAAGAGACGAACCGAGGAGAGCTTGGCCACAGGAGAAAAAGTCTCAGAGTAGTCAACACCATACTTCTGAGCATAACCTTTAGCAACAAGACGAGCTTTAAGGCGTTCAAGGGAGCCATCAGCCTTAGTTTTAGGGGTCAATACCCATTTACACCCAATGGCTTTCTTACCCGCCGGTAAATCAACTATGGACCACGTACCAGCACGATCAAGGGCCGCCATCTCTTCTTCCATAGCAGTACGCCAACCCGGGTGGGACAAGGCCTCAGATAGGGAATGAGGTACAGAAATAGTGTCTAAAGACGTAACAAAGGCACGAGAAGCAGAGGAGAGGTGGTTATATGAAACAAAGGACGAAATAGGATATGTGCAAGTGCGTTTACCTTTACGGAGGGCAATAGGCAGATCGAGGGAGGGATCTAGATCAGGAACAGGAGGTATCTCAGAAGGAGGAACCGGGTCAGACTCAGGATGAGTAATACTTGCTGCAGGATCTGATGAGGAAGTAGACAATGGTAGGGCAGAATCTGGTGTAAGAGCAGTGGTAGTTTCCTTCAAACGTCTGGTGTAGACCCGAGACAAAAGTGGTTGACTAGGTGCCAGTACGGGAGCTGGGGCCGGTGATGATGAAGGAAGGACAGGGTATACCAGAAGAGTATCCTCCTCTGCAGGTGGAGGAGGAGAAGCAGAATTGATAGAGGCAAAATAAGCAAGAGATTCCTGAAAAGTAACATCAGCAGAAACCAGATATCGATTAAGAGACGGAGAGAAACACCTATAACCTTTCTGCACACGGGAATAGCCAAGGAAAACACACTTGAGGGACTTGGAATCTAATTTCGAGATACTCGGACGCACATCTCGAACAAAACACACACATCCAAAAATCTTAGGGTCAATAGGAAACAAAGGTTTAGAAGGAAAGAGAGTAGTGTAGGGAATATGACCATCAAGAACAGAGGATGGCATACGATTAATGAGAAAACAAGCAGTGGAGACCGCGTCGGCCCAAAAAGGTTTTGGAACCTGTATTTGAAACATGAGGGCACGGGCTACTTCTAATAAGTGACGATTTTTTCTTTCAGCAACACCATTCTAAGCCGGTGTATCCACACAGGAAGATTGATGTAGAATACCATTTTGAAGCATAAAAGAGCAAAAGGATGCAGAAAAGTATTCTTTAGCGTTATCACTGCGTAAAGTATGAATAGAAGTATTGAATTGATTTTTAATTTCAGCAGTAAAGGCGCAAAAGTGAGAGAACAATTCAGAACGATTTTTCATTAGATATAACCAAGTAGTACGGGAATAATCATCAACAAATGTAACAAAATACTTGAAACCAGCTTTAGACTCAACTGGACACGGACCCCAAACATCAGAGTGCACTAACTCAAAAGGAGACAAAGCACGTTTATTGACTCGAGAAACTAAAGGAAGGCGATGATGTTTAGCAAACTGACATGACTCACAATCTAAGGACGACAAATGTTGAAACTGAGGATAAACTTTTTTCAAAGATGATAAAGATAAATGACCCAAACGACAATGTGCTTCAAAAGGAGTAACACCACCAACACAAGCCACCGCACGAGACCCCTGATCAGCAAGGAAGTAATGACCTCTAGATTCGTAACCTCTACCAATAATCTTCTTCGTCAAAAGATCCTGTATCAAGCAATGATCAGGGAATAGTGAGATGCAACAGTTTAATTGACGAGTAAGTTTACTAGGAGACAAAAGATTAAAAGCAAGTTTAGGGACATTGAGTACAGAGTCTAAATGAATAAAGGAGGTAGGTTTAACAGTGCCAAAACCAAGAACACGAGATTGAGAACCGTCCGCAATAGTGATGTTAGAAGGGTTGGCATAAGAATTGTAAGTGGAGAAGAGATAGCGGTTACCTGTCATGTGGTCAGTAGCACCAGAGTCTATGATCCATTTGGAGGAAGAAGAGACAAGGGCAGTAGCCTCATTACCTGTTGCAATAGCAGCACTAGCAGGAGGATTGCTAGATTTTAATTGAGCATATTCAGTAGCAGAAATGGTAACCGTGTCATTGGATGTTGTGGCCACGTGTGCAGAATTTTGTCGATTTTGTTTATTCTGAAGTTTACGGCACGTACGTTTCGTATGACCTGGCTCCTTATAGTAGTAACAGATCACGCCTTTCGACTCCTGAGTAGAACCTCCTGGTGTAGAACCACAATAAGTAGGTGGCCCCCGAGCATTATTCTGACCACTACTGATTAATGCGCTGGTAGGCACAAGAGGAGCCGGAGAAGATATATGTTCAATTCTCAACACACGAGAGAAGGCCTCTTCGAGGGAAGGAAGATGAGCCCCAGATAAAATTTGAGATCTAGCAGCCGCATATCGAGGCGGAAGTGCAGTAAGAAAGCTCATGGTCGCCATCTGCTCTCGGTGAGACACATTAACCTTCCGCTCATCAGAAATAGGCATAAGGGAATTGAGTTCCTCATACATTCCTTTGAAATCCATAAAGAAGGCTGTAAGAGGACGATCATCCGGCATCTCAGTGCGATGGAAAGATCTGCAAACCTCATATATTTGAGAAATATTATTTTTGCCTGAGTATAAGAATGCCAAGTAATCCATTAGTTCCTTAACAAATTCACAGTGAGTAATAGAGGGCATGATCTCACTGTCAATAGAATTACGAATTTGTAAGAGAAGCCGTGCATCATCCCTTAACCATAACTTGCGAGAGGGATCGTTCACTTCTGGAGGATCATCGGTCAAGTGATCTTCTTTCTCAATACTTCGAAAATAAATACGAATAGATTTACTCCAATCTAAATAATTTCTCCAAGTCAATTTGCATTCAGTAATCTTAGTGACTACTGGAACCATCTCAGAAACTATTGTAGACTTAGTTGAAGCCATCAAAATAGGTTAGTACTAAAAGAGCGAAAGTAACCGAACAGCGATTAACCAATTACCGTAGCTTCACCAGGAGCCTTGTAAGAACAACGATTCGAACCAGTAAAGGAAGACCACTCCAGGGGTCAAATAAAATCACCACAGTGAACAAACTGTTCTGAAAATCAGAAAGGGCAAATCTGCAGACAGAAAATACAGATCAGAGATGAAAGACCCAGTATGCGATAGTCAAAACCAGGGCACAAAACTCCAGGGTTATGCTGAGGAAGGTGAGTCGAGCCTAACGGAAAGCAGCGCCGTCGAAAAAGGTCACCGGAGACGGCCTCACGCGCCGGCGTGTGAAATTACCGGCGGACTGGCGGTGGCGCGTGAGCGTCACGCGCTGCTCAGATGGCCACGAAACTTTGGGGAAACGCCGATCGGCGCCGTGCGATCCTCCCTAGCTGGCTCGTGTCTGGAAACGTCGTCAGAAAAGAGGAGATCTCCGGCGAGCACAGTGCTGTCAGAAACAGAGACCAGAACCAGAAGATCTGACGCCAAAAAACACCCAGACAGGAATCCAAAACTCACAGCTCTGATACCATGTTGATTCTGGGAGAAAAGAGATGTGAAAAATACTCCTTGTTATTCATTGATATGTTGAATAGGTATTTATAGATACAATGGGTAATCCTAGACATTAATGGTATATCCTAGACATTAATACTACCATATCATATCAATATCATATCGTATCCTCTATACTAATTACAGAATATTACATATCGTATAATATCCCTACAATATCTCTACACCAGATAACCTTTCCTTTATCTGGCCTCCTGCCTCCGGTCTATCTCTAACTGGGTAACTATCTCTTTTGGACCTTCTCAACTCATGGCCCATACGCTTGGCACTACTTTAGTCACTAGTCGCGACCTAGCCATCATCTCATCGCGACTTAACACCTTCTGTGTTCATTAGTCGCAACCACAGCACTCTCTAGTCACGACCACAATATTCTTTAGTCGCGACCATAACAGTCTTTCGTCGCGACCACATCACTTTTTAGTCGCAACCAGGCTTATTCTACTCATTAGTCGCGACACCACAACATTATTCGTCACGACCAATCCTCTCTGCCAATATTAGTCGCGACCATAATACACTCTCGTCGCGACCAACGTCTCTATCATCGGGACCTAACTGGTCAACTCTTGAACCTTTGACCTTTACATCATCCCCAAATGGCCATTTACCCCTTGGGACTTCCACTGTTTACACATAAGTCCCCGCACCCTTACTTACTCGCAGCTCAGTCCCTGAAACTCTTTGCGTTCCTTTGGAACTTCTGCTAAAAAGGGGTCTAGCAGTCTCCTAATCTTAGGCTATCTCTGCATCTCTAGGCCTGAAAATTAGGATGTCACATTTCTCCTCCCCTATAAATAAATTTCGTCCTCGAAATTTAATCAGTACCATAGCCAAATAACTTAACATCTGGCAAAGTACTCATCATAACTTTACATCTCTTTATATCATGTTTATCTTTCTCTGGGTCAACTCAATCAGAGTTGAAATCTACTTTTCTCTTATGGATCACTCACTGCACTTATGAGCAGTGTCCATTTTTTTCATAGGAAATTCCCTCGAATATTACTGTATTCGGGAATTTCTACTCATCATATCTCTTCCAGTATCATACTTTGAGCATTTATCTCTTATTACTTCTCTTAATATCTCGCAGACTGCTTTAAAATCTGCAACATTTCATCTTTCTTTGCACTGAACGTCATACAGAGAGAGGACTTACGCAGCTATTCTTTCTTTACTTTGCTGCTAAATGAGAGCATCTACTCTTAAATAAGAGCATCTATGCATAATGCCTGGCCAACATATTGCAGGACTGCATACCTGCTTATGAATGCAAAGCTCTAACATCGGAGCTCAAGCATTCGTGTTCTAACTAGGCACAACTCTAACACTCGGAGCTTGCATAGTTTTAGCATAACATAAGGCCTAACATCTCATGCAAGGAGTGAAAGCTCTCATTTTCTATTCTCTTCCATAGCATAACATTTAAACATATGATCCCTAGCAAAAAGGGAAGCCTCTCTATCTGTTCATACAATGCACATCTCTAGGTGCGTGTCATATTACACGTCTACCATAGTGTATCTCATTGCATGCTTTTAATACTTTATCATGGCATATCTAGCCAACTCTGGCTATCTCATGGTGTATATCACCCTTTCATAACTTATCTCGAGATACCATAAGGCTAACATTCTCTTCCTCATAGAACTGTGTTCTATCTTTGCTTTGCCTTAGACCTTCTTCTCTAGGTCTTTTCTAGCCTTTTAATCTCTTTTCACCCTCATCTGGGGGAATCTATCTACTCATACTCTTCTGTTCTCATTACACTGAGGATTCTCTTCTCTGCTTCTCATTACACAGAGGATTCTCTTCTCTGCTTCTCAGGCATACTTCTACAAAACCTTGAATATCAGCACTCAGATTTGAACTTGGACTCCATCTTCGTTTAAGGGAAAGCTAAGTTCAGTTTGTATACTAGAGGCTACCTGAGGAAAATCATTATAAAACAATTTCTCTGGGTGAGTTTATCAACTAGTGAAGCTTCCTCACCTTAACCTTGTCTTTGGCATTCATCTTCCCAAAGAGATACTACATCGTACTCATGTCTCATGGCTCATTACTTTCCTTAGGCTAGGTCTAACTGCGACCTCGGGATCTAACTGCGATCAACCGTTAGCCTCTTCAGAATCTAACTGCGACTCTGAATCTCTTAGGATCTAACTGCGACCCTGGAGCCATGCTAGGATCTAACTGTGACCCTCCAGAATCTAACTGCGATTCTGTTGTACTGTATATCTCCCGAAATCTTAAACCAACAGACTAGGTTATAAGGTTAACTGCTTCCACTTGTTGATAACTCCATAACTAAATATTTTAGAAATTTTATAGCCTCATATCGTTTATCCAGACTCTACTTACTTCCTCTCTTACTCAGGAGTTCCTTCTTACTTTACTGTGGCTTACCATGCCTTGTGCCATCATGGTCTAACCACCTGCCATTGCATTCTACTGCATGGCCTCATCATACTTCTCATTTCAATCTGTGCTCTAACTGCGAGCCATTAGAACTATGCTCTAACTGCAAGCATTCTGTATCAGATCCAACTCTTATGAAGAGTGATCTATACTCATCTGAATCTAGCTCTATCTGGGAGCCATATGTTTCAGATCCCACTCTTATCTGAAGAGTGATCTAGAAACAATCTCTTTACTCTTTTCTGCTTTCTTTTTGTCTACCATTCCTTTCAACAGAAATGGCTCTGAGTACTGCATTCACAAGTCTGTAGAATTACCTGAGTATCCTCATTCATAAAACATATCTAAATAACTTATTGTCCCATGAACTGAGACTATCTATCATCCTCAATACATATCTCATTACATGTCATATGGTATGGGAGCAACATACTTTCTCATAACTTTCTTATCTCATATCTGTACTCATATATACTCTACCCTGCACGCACTGCCAAAAGGGGAGTATTCATTCATCATGGCATACTCTAACCTGCATGTCATCATATGACAACTGCAAGGAGATGCAACTATCATGACTTATGGCATCATAAGCCATATCATCATACTTTGCTCCACCATCCATCAGACTAACTAAACCTCAAGGCATATTTTCTTTATCATATTGCCTATCATATCTTGGTTAGTCATCCTGAACATTTATCTATTTCACTTAGGCTGCCACACTACCCTCTTACCAGGGTATAGACTCAACCCTTCATCACTCTCTCTTACATAGGGAATAGGGGAGTCACTTTATCTTTTTAAACTGTGGCCACCTCTTTACTATCTCTTAGCTTCTTCTGTCTATCCATCAGTCCCAGTCTATTCTTGATGGGACGGTGGTTCCTGAGCTGTCTTACTCTTGATCCTAGCGAACTTCAGTCTCATGGATCTCATTCCTCATCTCTTACTATCATTTCTACTTTCTAGGGTACTCTACCCTAGGTCTATCATTTCTCTGTGATGGAATCCCTCTCCCTAGGGAATATTAGCTCTTTAGCTATTAACCATCACGTCTCTAGCTTTAGGCCATGTCCTAGGCTCATTCCTAGATAAACCTCATACTAGCTATCTGGCTAGCTCATCTTAACTCATCATCATCATTCTTTACATCATCCTTTGCTGCTAATCTCGCCTAGCACGGATGACTCACATAGGGTCTACCTCATTGGAGTTGCCAGCTTTCTCTATGCACAGCTCCTCCACTCAAGCTCTATATTCTTTTCTCATGTTCACCATCTTTTTCCCTCAAAAAGAAAAATGAACACACATCTCATCTAGAAGCTTTATCTCCTCTGAGCTTTCTAAACCTCTATGTAAATAACTGTCTGTCGCAACCTGAGTATTGGATAGTCGTGACTCACATCCTTTGTGATCTTTAGTCAGTGACCATCATACTCAACTCACCATAACCTAATATTCCTGTCCTTTCGTCGCGACCTAACTCTTCTCACGTTGTGACCTGTACCTAACTCATTGCGACCTAGGCCTCCTTACGTCGCAACCTTAACTCTTCAGTCGCGACACAAGACCTTTCCCGTCGCAACCTGAGCTTTTCGCAATATACCGTCGCGACCTTGTAACATACACGTCGCGACCTATTCTCTCAGTAAATAACTGTCGCGACCTAGACACTTAATCGTCGCGACTAAAACTCTCTTTGAGCTACTCGTCGTGACCTAAAATCATATTAGTCGCGACTCAATGCCATTCTCACGCAAGGGAAAACACCCTATCAGAGTATCACTAAGCCAGAACCTTCTGTTCTGTGCCAGAATCTTATACTCTGAACCAGAGTCCTTTCTGGTCTATGCCAGAACCTCTTGCTCTGATACCAAAATGAAACATCCTCCTTTATACTCCTTAGAGTACACTTGCGGAAGCTATTTTAGCTTATCTTAAGTCCAGAGATTGAACTTTTAACTCTTAAGTTCCTTATTCTGAACCTTTACTTTGCGAACTGATTTCTCACCTTCTACACATCCAAATGAGGCTTAATACCTATCCACAGAATGCCCCAGATGTGTACTACCGGCTCACCAAATCTCGTGACCAGACTCCTCCGTTTACTAGGTCAAACTGAGGTCAGAACACTGCTGCCTCAGGACCTGCGAATTTCCCTCTTAATTTAACATACATAAATTGAATATGCCAAACAATATTTATCATTGAATAATATAATGTCATATAGCATGGCACACACAACAAGACATATACATAATCTTTCTATCTTTATTACATCTCTTTCTGCCTAAACTCCGGCAGCATAACCGCTACGCTTCATCTGTACAAAGAACTGAACCGTACTGATTCGGTAATCCCCTCATGAGAACTACCATTCTACGTAGTACCCAGGAAAGACTAGATGAACCGGCTAGGTCCACTCACTTCTAGCCTCCTTAGACAGCACTACGTACACAGTACTTATCATATACTGATGTTCAGTCTTTACTTCGGCAGCATAACGGCGTCTCTTAGGATTCTCAAATCCACTTCAGCATAACCTCCCTGTGATGGGTTATGTAGGGATGAGGTTCGGGGGAATCTCAGTAGCAACAATCATAACAATATATGTAATGCAGAGTGACAGTGCTTGCTTGTGATTGTGTACAGATAAGTATGCTGCGCTTCCATGCTTAATAACATATGATCATAGCATTACAGCAGAGCTTCAGACATAATATATAAGACAACAATCCAACCAAACAATAGCACATCAAATCACAAAGCCATTACATAAAAGCTAGGATTAGTTACTACCTGGCTAGCTTAGCAGAACTCCACTATCCTTATTCTGCTTCCAGCTCCACCAGAACTTCCTTTCTTCCTTTTCTCCTTTCTCTCTTCCCTTCCTTCTCCTTCTCTCTCTTCTTTCTCTCCTTCCCTTGCCCATGCGTGAATGGAAATGAAGGCAAGGGGGGTATTTATAATTGCCTTCATGGCAATTCTGTAGTTTCTATTAACTCTGATCCTGTGGTCCTGGTTTTTCCTGGATTTTCCTATTTTCTTTAATTCCTCATTTACTGCATCATGCATGACATCATCGGGACACCTCAGTATGCCACCTCAGCGTCACATTTTGCACATGCTGAAAAGCCTGGACACCTCAGCAGCTGACTCAGCAGGCTGACTCACCGGTCAAGTCTCTTACCTCGTAATGCGTGCCCTTAGCTTTATCTGCTTTCTCCAGACCAATGCCATGTGGCGACTGGAAGAGACCTTGCACGCTTCCCAATGCTATCCAGATAAGTCCCTGCCTTATCTGATCACCTCCTCGGTTCTCGTGCCAACCGAGTAACTTTACTCTACTGAAAGGTTACTGAATCATCACTCTAATGCCATGTGGCATCTTGTGGGTCCCATGAGGATACCTTATCAGTCCACCTCATGGTTTCCAGATAACCTTTCCTTTATCTGGCCTCCTGAAACATCCTCCCTTAGACTCCTCAGAGTACACTTGCGGAAGCAACATGAGCTTGATTATATCTTAACTTAAGCCCAGAAATTCAAAATTTTACTCTTAAGTTCCTTATTTTGGACCTTTAATTTGAGAACTGATTAATCTCATTCTACACATCCAAACAAGGCTTATTACCTATCCACGTAATGCCCTAGATGTATACAACTGGCTCACCAAATTCTGTGGCCAAACTCCTTCGTTTACTAGGTCAAACTGAGGTCAGAGCACTGCTACCTCAAGACCTGCGAATTTCTCCTTTAATTCCCCATTCACAAATTGAACATGTCAGACAATATTTATTATTAAATAATAAAATGTCATACAACAAGGCATACACAAAATTATCATATTTCTATTACATCTTCTCCTGTCTAAAATCAGGCAGCATAACTGCTACATTCCTTCTATAGAAAGTAACCGATCTTGTACCGATTCGGTAATTCCCGTAGGATTTACCATTCTACGTAAGTACCCAGGAAAGACTGGATGAACCGACTAGGTCCACTCACTTCCAGCCTCCTTAGACAGCACCTACGTACACAATAAGTATCAGTTCCTTTCTTTGTTCCTTCTTCATTGCCAGAATTTTGGCAGCATAACGGCGTCTCTTAAGATTTTCAAATTTTATTTTGACAGAACCTCCCCTATAATGTTATATTTGGGAATGAGATTCGGGGGAATCTCAGTAGTAATAATCATAACAATATATGTAATGCAGAGTGACGGTGCTTGCTTGTGATTGTGTACAGATAAGTATGCTGCGTGCTTCCATATTCAATGACATATGATCATAGCATTGTAATAGAGCTTCAAGCATAACATATAAGACAACAATCCAACCAAACAATAGCACAACAAATCACAAAGACATTACATAAGAGCTAGGATTAGTTACTACCTCAAAAGCAGAACTCCAGAACTTCTATACTGCTTCCAACTCCACCAGAACTTCCTTTCTTTCTTTCTTTCTCCTCCTCTCTCTTCTTTCTCTCTCTTTTCTTGCCAAAAACGTGGGATGCATAAAATGGGAGGGGAAAGGGGTATTTATAGCTTTAATGGATGGCATTTCTGTAATTTTGAAGCCATCTGAACATGTGGTCCTAATTTTTCCTGGATTTTCCTATTTTTCTTTATTTCTTTTTACTGCATCATGTATGACATCATCCAGGACACCTCACCGGGACACCTCATCGCCACATTCTTCACATGTCACAATTCCTGGACACCTCATCAGCTGACTCAGCAATTCAGTCCAATCCTGTACCGGTCCAGAGTCTTGAACCGTAATACGTGTCCTCAACTTTTCTTCTGCCTCTAAGATTGCGTCCTGTGGCACCTGGAAGGGACCTTTCACGCCTTCCAATGCTATCCAGATAAGTCCCAGACTTTATCTGTTCACCTCCTCGGTTATCGTGCCGACCGAGTAACTTTACTTTATTGAAACAACATTAAAATAGTATTTTAATGCCACTTTTTCCCACATATCATTGGGCCTACGTTTTTGGGCTCTGGGTATGTTATCTTGGATCCTGATCAAGCTCAAGTACTCTGATGGCTCGATTCCCAAGAAACATCCCTCGGCAAATTACTAAAATACCCCTGGGTGCCCTTTCTTGCACTATTTTAACCTTAAGGGTAAAATCGTCATTTCACACCCTTCTGTACTCTGTCAGGGCATATACTGACTCTAAGTAACTTTATCTGTATGTGCCCTAGCTTCTAGGCCTGTCCAGAATGACCAAAATGCCCTCATTCATCTCCTACCCCTTTAGTACAACACAGGGCATTTTCGTAATTTCGCACTTTTCCGGGGTTCTGCCGGACACTGGCCCACCTATCAGTCCAAGTGTCTTACTGGGCCTTGTTGGCGCCATTAGTGGGCCTCTTAGGGTCCATTACCTTCATGGCACGCATTACGAGTAATCTTCCCCTGTTAATAATTATTGAATATTTTATCTATTATTCACCGTTTATACACATATCCGGACACCGGCTCCTTCTGTCCGATACACTAGCCTGCGGTGTTCAGGCATCCCTATGAGTCATATCAGTCATCTGACCGAGGTTATCCGAACTCATTCAGTCCTTTTTCAAATACCGATAAATTTCCCTATCGGATACCCGGAGGCCTCACACTCCCGTCTGGATTTTCTGATTTGTGAATAACTTTCTCTACAGGCCTCCTATCGGTATTCTGTCAGTTTCCTGACATCCGCCCCATAAGGACGCATCATCCTGTATTTTCTCACCTAGATCTGAAATCTAGGATATCCGGTATGAATTTTTATAACTTTTGGACGATCAGTCCATTTCTGGCTATCTGGAGTCTTCAAAAATTCCTGTATTAAGCCAGATTACCGAGCGTCCCTTGCTCTCTCTACCGGTGAAATCTGGGACTGAAATGCCGTCGGACAGTCCAAACCACTTTCGGCCTGACTTTCTTTAATTACACTTTAGCCCCAAGGAACTTTTCTTCTTTTCATTTAAATCCCTTTTTATTTGGCTAAAATTACACTTAAGGACCCCTCCTTTTTGTCCTTAAACTTTTCATAATTCTTTCATACTCATAGAGACCTCATATACACATTTCATAGTTCAGTGAAATGATCAGCATAATTTTCTCTATTTTCTGGCAAAATATGGTACTCATCGGCTACCAGCCCGATCTTTCCCAAAATTACGATTTTGCCCTTGCATTCTCTTTCTGGCCTCATTACTCATCTTCTCATCCCTCATCTTAAGGTCTAGAATTTCTCTTTCAATAACTCATCCCTTAAACTCTTCGGGAGTCATCGTTAATTGAAAAGCTCGATAACCCGCCCATATCAGGTTATCTTACACAGGAGCCAGCCCATATCAAGCTTCCTGCAGAATTCCTAGGCTTAAGACTTAGGATATTCCTCACATTCCTCATTTTGAACCTAGGCGAACTCTCCTTATTCCGTAGGTTAAAGACTTAACTCATCTTTACATCCTGAAGGACTTAGCTCATCCCTCGGATCCTACAAAATACAGGTAAGTGATCCACCCATATCAGATTACTACCCTGGGACTACGGTTTTAGCAGCCTGCCCATATCAGACTACTTCCCAGTTCTCCTAGATCAAAAATCGGGATGTTACACCTCCTGCCTCCGGTCTATCTCTAACCGGGTAACTATCTCTTTTAGACCTTCTCAACTCATGGCCCACACGCTTGGCACTACTTTAGTCACTAGTCGCGACCTAGCCATCATCTCATCGCGACTTAACACCTTCTGTGTTCATTAGTCGCAACCACAGCACTTTCTAGTCGCGACCACAACATTCTTTAGTCACGACCATAACAGTCTTTCGTCGCGACCACATCACTTTTTAGTCGCAACCAGGCTTATTCTACTCATTAGTCGCGACACCACAACATTATTCGTCACGACCAATCCTCTCTGCCAATATTAGTCGCGACCATAATACACTCTCGTCGCGACCAACGTCTCTATCATCGGGACCTAACTGGTCAACTCTTGAACCTTTGACCTTTACATCATCCCCAAATGGCCATTTACCCCTTGGGACTTCCACTGTTTACACATAAGTCCCCGCACCCTTACTTACTCGCAGCTCAGTCCCTGAAACTCTTTGCGTTCCTCTGGAACTTCTGCTAAAAAGGGGTCTAGCAGTCTCCTAATCTTAGGCTATCTCTGCATCTCTAGGCCTGAAAATTGGGATGTCACATTTCTCCTCCCCTTTAAATAAATTTCGTCCTCGAAATTTAATCAGTACCATAGCCAAATAACTTAACATCTGGCAAAGTACTCATCATAACTTTACATCTCTTTATATCATGTTTATCTTTCTCTGGGTCAACTCAATCAGAGTTGAAATCTACTTTTCTCTTATGGATCACTCACTGCACTTATGAGCAGTGTCCATTTTTTTCATAGGAAATTCCCTCGAATATTACTGTATTCGGGAATTTCTACTCATCATATCTCTTCCAATATCATACTTTGAGCATTTATCTCTTATTACTTCTCTTAATATCTCGCAGACTGCTTTAAAATCTGCAACATTTCATCTTTCTTTGCACTGAACGTCATACAGAGAGAGGACTTACGCAGCTATTCTTTCTTTACTTTGCTGCTAAATGAGAGCATCTACTCTTAAATAAGAGCATCTATGCATAATGCCTGGCCAACATATTGCAGGACTGCATACCTGCTTATGAATGCAAAGCTCTAACATCGGAGCTCAAGCATTCGTGTTCTAACTAGGCACAACTCTAACACTCGGAGCTTGCATAGTTTTAGCATAACATAAGGCCTAACATCTCATGCAAGGAGTGAAAGCTCTCATTTTCTATTCTCTTCCATAGCATAACATTTAAACATATGATCCCTAGCAAAAAGGGAAGCCTCTCTATCTGTTCATACAATGCACATCTCTAGGTGCGTGTCATATTACACGTCTACCATAGTGTATCTCATTGCATGCTTTTAATACTTTATCATGGCATATCTAGCCAACTCTGGCTATCTCATGGTGTATATCACCCTTTCATAACTTATCTCGAGATACCATAAGGCTAACATTCTCTTCCTCATAGAACTGTGTTCTATCTTTGCTTTGCCTTAGACCTTCTTCTCTAGGTCTTTTCTAGCCTTTTAATCTCTTTTCACCCTCATCTGGGGGAATCTATCTACTCATACTCTTCTGTTCTCATTACACTGAGGATTCTCTTCTCTGCTTCTCATTACACAGAGGATTCTCTTCTCTGCTTCTCAGGCATACTTCTACAAAACCTTGAATATCAGCACTCAGATTTGAACTTGGACTCCATCTTCGTTTAAGGGAAAGCTAAGTTCAGTTTGTATACTAGAGGCTACCTGAGGAAAATCATTATAAAACAATTTCTCTGGGTGAGTTTATCAACTAGTGAAGCTTCCTCACCTTAACCTTGTCTTTGGCATTCATCTTCCCAAAGAGATACTACATCGTACTCATGTCTCATGGCTCATTACTTTCCTTAGGCTAGGTCTAACTGCGACCTCGGGATCTAACTGCGATCAACCGTTAGCCTCTTCAGAATCTAACTGCGACTCTGAATCTCTTAGGATCTAACTGCGACCCTGGAGCCATGCTAGGATCTAACTGTGACCCTCCAGAATCTAACTGCGATTCTATTGTACTGTATATCTCCCAAAATCTTAAACCAACAGACTAGGTTATAAGGTTAACTGCTTCCTGTAACATCCCGATTTTTGGTATAGGAGAACTGGGAAGTAGTCTGATATGGGCAGGCTGCTAAAACCGTAGTCCCAGGGTAGTAATCTGATATGGGCGGATCACTTACCTGTATTTTGTAGGATCCGAGGGATGAGCTAAGTCCTTCAGGATGTAAAGATGAGTTAAGTCTTTAACCTACAGAATCGGGACAGTTCGCCTAGGTTCAAAATGAGGAATGTGAGGAATATCCTAAGTCTTAAGCCTAGGAATTCTGCAGGAAGCTTGATATGGGCTGGCTCCTGTGTAAGATAACCTGATATGGGCGGGTTGTCGAGCTTTTCAATTAACGTTGACTCCCGAAGAGTTTAGGGGATGAGTTATTGAAAGAGAATTTCTAGAACTTAAGATGAAGGATAAGAAGATGAGTAATGAGGCTAGAAAGAGAATGTAGGGGCAAAATCGTAATTATGGGAAAGATCGGGCTGGTAGCCGATGAGTACCATATTTTGCCAGAAAATAGAGAAAATTATGCTGATAATTTCACGGAACTGTGAAATGTGCATACGAGGTCTCTATGAGTATGAAAGAATTATGGAAAGTTTAAGGACAAAAAGGTGGGGTCCTTAAGTATAATTTTAGCCAAATAATAAGGGACTTAAATGAAAAGAAGAAAAGTTTCTTGGGGCTAAAGTGTAATTAAAGAAAGTCAGGCCGGAAGTGGTTTGGACTGTCCGACGGCATTTCAGTCCCAGATTTCACCGGTAGAGAGAGCAAGGGACGCTCGGTAATCTGGCTTAATACAGGAATTTTTGAAGACTCCAGATAGCCAGAAATGGACTGATCGTCCAAAAGTTATAAAAATTCATACCGAATATCCTAGATTTCAGATCTAGGTGAGAAAATACAGGATGATGCGTCTTTATGGGCGGATGTCAGGAAACTGACAGAATACCGATAGGAGGCCTGTAGAAAAAGTTATTCGCAAATTAGAAAATCCAGACGGGAGTGTGAGGCCTCCGGGTATCCGATAGGGAAATTTATCGGTATTTGAAAAGGGACTGAATGAGTTCGGATAACCTCGGTCAGATGACTGATATGACTCATAGGGATGCCTGAACACCGCAGGCCAGTGTATCGGACAGAAGGAGCCGGTGTCCGGATATGTGTATAAACGGTGAATAATAGATAAAATATTCAATAATTATTAACAGGGGAAGATTCCTCGTAATGCGTGCCATGAAGGTAATGGACCCTGAGAGGCCCAATAATGGCGCCAACAAGGTCCAGTAAGACCCTTGGACTGATAGGTGGGCCAGTGTCCGGCAGAACCCCGGAAAAGTGCGAAATTACGAAAATGCCCCTGTGTTGTACTAAAGGGGTAGTAGATGTATGAGGGCATTTTGGTCATTCTGGACAGGCCCAGGGGCCAAGGCACACACATATAAAGTTACTTAGAGTCAGTATATGCCCTGACAGAGTACAGAAGGGTGTGAAATGACGATTTTACCCTTAGGGTTAAAATAGTGCAAGAAAGGGCACCCAGGGGTATTTTGGTAATTTGCCAAGGGGTGTTTCTTGGGAAGCGTGCCATCAGAGTACTTGGGCTGGATCAGAGACCCAAGATGATATTTCCAGGCCCAAAAACGCAGGGCCAGTGATTCATGGGGAAAAGTGACATTAAAATAATGATTTAGTGACTTTTCAATAAAGTAAAGTTACTCGGTCGGCACGATAACCGAGGAGGTGATCAGATAAAGTCTAGGACTTATCTGGATAGCATTGGAAGGCGTGAAAGGTCCCTTCCAGGTGCCACATGGCCAATCTTAGAGGCAGAAAAAAAGTTGAGGACACGTATTACGGTGCAAGACTCTGGACCGGTACTGGATTGGACTGAACTGCTGAGTCAGCTGATGAGGTGTCCAGGAATTGTGACATGTGAAGAATGTGGCGATGAGGTGTCCCGGGGAGGTGTCCTGGATGATGTCATGCATGATGCAGTAAAAAGGAATAAAGAAAATAGGAAAATCCAGGAAAAACCAGGACCACATGTTCAGATGGCTTCAAAATTACAGAAATGCCATCCATTAAAGCTATAAATACCCCCTTCCCCTCCCATTTTATGCATCCCACGTTTTTGGCAAGAAAAGAGAGAGAAAGAAGAGAGAGAAGGAGAAAGAAAGAAAGAAAGGAAGTTCTGGTGGAGTTGGAAGCAGTATAGAAGTTCTGGAGCTCTGCTTTTGAGGTAGTAACTAATCCTAGCTCTTATGTAATGTCTTTGTGATTTGTTGTGCTATTGTTTGGTTGGATTGTTGTCTTATATGTTATGCTTGAAGCTCTATTACAATGCTATGATTGTAACATCCCGATTTTTGGTCTAGGAGATCGGGACAGTTCATCTAGGTCCAAGATGAGGAATGTGAGGAATATCCTAAGTCTTAAGCCTAGGAATTCTGCAGGTAGCTTGATATGGGCTGGCTCCTGTGTAAGATAACCTGATATGGGCGGGTTGTCGAGCCTTTCAATTAATGATGACTCCCGAAGAGTTTAAGGGATGAGTTATTGAAAGAGAATTTCTAGAACTTAAGATGAAGGATAAGAAGATGAGAATAGATGCTAGAAAGAGAATGCAGGGGCAAAATTGTAATTATGGGAAAGATTGGGCTGGTAGCCGATGAGTACCATATTTTGCCAGAAAATAGAGAAAATTATGCTGATCATTTCACTGAACTGTGAAATGTGCATATGAGGTCTCTATGTGTATGAAAGAATTAGAAATGTGACCAGGGGTAAATTGGTCATTTTGGAAAAGTGTGCGCGTGAGTGCTTTTTCAGGCCAAAACAGCCCGGTCCGGATAAAATATCTGAAAATACCGGGAGATAGAGAAAAGGATTCCGGGTTGAATGAGGAAGTCACGGAATTTTGATTTGAGGTCCCGATTTTTCTGTAAAAATTCCGGAAGATGGGAATTTACAGTTATAATCGGTAAAGGAAAAGCAGTTCCGATAGGGATGATCGGACTGAGGCCAGGGGGCCGTATAGTGTTTCTAAGGCCTTTAGTGATACCAGGGAAGGCCCAAGCCCATTAGATCAGTCCAGTGGTAAAAGGGGCCGGTGTCCGGGAAAAAGGTGCGAAATGACGAAAATGCCCCTATGTTATAGAACAGCTGAAGAATGAGTAAAGGGTATTTTGGTCATTTGCCTAAGGTTAGACAGTCCAAGGAAGTTATCTGGATAGTTGACCAGGGTCAAAGAATACTCTGGTAAGATGTGAAAAGACATTAATGCCCCTAGACCTAATAAAGTAAACAAAGAGAGACTAAGGGCATTTTGGTAATTTGCCAAGGGGTGTTTCTTGGGAATCGTGCCATCAGAGTACTTGGGCTGGATCAGAGACCCAAGATGATATTCCCAGGCCCAAAAACGCAGGCCCAGTAGTTATGTGAGGAAAAGTTACATTAAAATAATGATTTAATGACTTTTCAGTAAAGTAAAGTTACTCAGTTGGCACGATAATCGAGGAGGTGATCAGATAAAGTCTGGGACTTATCTGGATAGCATTGGAAGGCGTGCAAGGTCTCTTCCAGGCGCCACATGGCATTGGTCTGGAGAAAGCAGATAAAGTTAAGGACACGTATTACGGTGCAAGACTCTGGACCGGTGAGTCAGCAGGCTGAGTCAGCTGATGAGGTGTCCCGGGTTTTAGACATGTGAGAAATGTGCCGCTGAGGTGTCCTGGATGATGCAGTAAAAAGGAATAAAAGAAAATAGGAAATTCCAGGAAAAACCAGGACCACAAGTTCATATGGCTTCAAAATTACAGGAATGCCATTGAAGGAAACTATAAATACCCCCTCCCCCTCCCATTTCATGCATCCCACAGTTTTGAGCCTTTTAGAGAGAGGAGGAGGTGCTAGAGAGAGAAAGTGAGAGGAAGAAAGAAAGAAAGGAAGTTCTGGCGGAGCTGGAAGCAGAATAGAGATAGTAGAGCTCTGCTAAGCTTTTGAGGTAGTAACTAATCCTAGCTTTTATGTAATGGCTTTGTGATTTGTTGTGCTATTGTTTGGTTGGATTGTTGTCTTATATGTTATGCTTGAAGCTCTACTGCAATGCTATGATCATATGTTATTGAGTATGGAAGCACGCAGCATACTTATCTGTACACAATCACAAGCAAGCACTATCACACTGCATTACATATATTGTTATGATTGTTGCTACTGAGATTCCCCCGAATCTCATCCCCCATCCATAACCCATTACAGGGAGGTTATGCTGAAGTTGATTTTGAGAATCCTATGAGACGCCGTTATGCTGCCGAAGTAAAGACTGAACATCAGTATATGATAAGTACTGTGTACGTAGTGCTGTCTAAGGAGGCTAGAAGTGAGTGGACCTAGCCGGTTCATCTAGTCTTTCCTGGGTACTACGTAGAATGGTAGTTCTCATGAGGGGATTACCGAATCAGTACAGTTCAGTTCTTTGTACAGATAAAGCGTAGCGGTTATGCTGCCGGAGTTTAGGCAGAAAGAGATGTAATAGAGATAGCAAGATTATGTATATGTCTTGTTGTGTATGCCATGCTGTATGATATTATGTTATTCAATGATAAGTATTGTTTGGCATATTCAATTTATGTATGGTAAATTAAGGGAGAAATTCGCAGGTCCTGAGGTAGCAGTGTTTTGACCTTAGTTTGACCTAGTAAACGAAGGAGTTTGGCTATGAAATTTGGTGAGCAGTAGTACACATCTGGGGCATTACGTGGATAGGTAATAAGCCTCATTTGGATGTGTAGAATGAGATTAATTAATTTTCAAATTAAAGGTCCAGAATAAGGAACTTAAGAGTAGAAATTTTAATTTCTGGGCTTAAGTTAAGATATGATTGAGCTAATATTGCTTCTGCAAGTGTACTCTGAGGAGTCTAAGGGAGGATGATTCAATGATCATATGTTATTGAATATGGAAGCACGCAGCATACTTATCTATACACAATCACAAGCAAGCACCGTCACTCTGCATTAGATATATTGTTATGATTATTACTACTGAGATTCCCCCGAATCTCATTCCCAAATATAACATTACAGGGGAGGTTCTGTCAAAATAAAATTTGGAAATCTTAAGAGACGCCGTTATGCTGCCGAAATTCCGGCAAGGAAGCAGGAACAGGGAAAGGAACTGATACGTACTGTGTACGTAGTGCTGTCTAAGGAGGCTGGAAGTGAGTGGACCCAGCAGGTTCATCCAGTCTTTCCTGGGTACTACGTAGAATGGTAGTTCTCATGAGGGAATTACCGAATCGGTACAACATCGGTTACTTTCTAAAGAAGAATTGTAGCAGTTATGCTGCCGGATTTTAGGCAGGAAAAGATGTAATAGAAATATGATAATTTGCTGTATGCCTTGTTGTATGACATTTTATTATTTAATAATAAATGTTGTTTGGCATGTTCAATTTGTGAATGGGGAATTAAGGGAGAAATTCGCAGGTCTTGAGGTAGCAGTGTTCTGACCTCAGTTTGACCTAGTAAACGGAGGAGTTTGGCTATGAAATTTGGTGAGCCAGTAGTACACATCTGGGGCATTCCGTGGATAGGTAATAAGCCTTATTTGGATGTGTAGAACGAGATAAATTAATTTTCAAATTAAAGGTCCAGAATAAGGAACTTAAGAGTAAAATTTTGAATTTCTGGGCTTAAGTTAAGATATAATCAAGCTAATGTTGCTTCCGTAAGTGTACTCTGAGGAGTATAAGGGAGGATGTTTCACTTCCACCTGTTGATAACTCCATAACTAAATATTTTAGAAATTTTATAGCCTCATATCGTTTATCCAGACTCTACTTACTTCCTCTCTTACTCAGGAGTTCCTTCTTACTTTAGTGTGGCTTACCATGCCTCTTGTGCCATCATGGTCTAACCACCTGCCATTGCATTCTACTGCATGGCCTCATCATACTTCTCATTTCAATCTGTGCTCTAACTGCGAGCCATTACAACTATGCTCTAACTGCAAGCATTCTGTATCAGATCCAACTCTTATGAAGAGTGATCTATACTCATCTGAATCTAGCTCTATCTGGGAGCCATACGTTTCAGATCCCACTCTTATCTGAAGAGTGATCTAGAAACAATCTCTTTACTCTTTTCTGCTTTCTTTTCTGTCTACCATTCCTTTCAACAGAAATGGCTCTGAGTACTGCATTCACAAGTCTGTAGAATTACCTGAGTATCCTCATTCATAAATCATATCTAAATAACTTATTGTCCCATGAACTGAGACTATCTATCATCCTCAATACATATCTCATTACATGTCATATGGTATGGGAGCAACATACTTTATCATAACTTTCTTATCTCATATCTGTACTCATATATACTCTACCCTGTACGCACTGCCAAAAGGGGAGTATTCATTCATCATGGCATACTCTAACCTGCATGTCATCATATGACAACTGCAAGGAGATGCAACTATCATGACTTATGGCATCATAAGCCATATCATCATACTTTGCTCCACCATCCATCAGACTAACTAAACCTCAAGGCATATTTTCTTTATCATATTGCCTATCATATCTTGGTTAGTCATCCTGAACATTTATCTATTTCACTTAGGCTGCCACACTACCCTCTTACCAGGGTATAGACTCAACCCTTCATCACTCTCTCTTACATAGGGAATAGGGGAGTCACTTTATCTTTTTAAACTGTGGCCACCTCTTTACTATCTCTTAGCTTCTTCTGTCTATCCATCAGTCCCAGTCTATTCTTGATGGGACGGTGGTTCCTGAGCTGTCTTACTCTTGATCCTAGCGAACTTCAGTCTCATGGATCTCATTCCTCATCTCTTACTATCATTTCTACTTTCTAGGGTACTCTACCCTAGGTCTATCATTTCTCTGTGATGGAATCCCTCTCCCTAGGGAATATTAGCTCTTTAGCTATTAACCATCACGTCTCTAGCCTTAGGCCATGTCCTAGGCTCATTCCTAGACAAACCTCATACTAGCTATCTGGCTAGCTCATCTTAACTCATCATCATCATTCTTTACATCATCCTTTGCTGCTAATCTCGCCTAGCACGGATGACTCACATAGGGTCTACCTCATTGGAGTTGCCAGCTTTCTCTATGCACAGCTCCTCCACTCAAGCTCTATATTCTTTTCTCATGTTCACCATCTTTTTCCCTCAAAAAGAAAAATGAACACACATCTCATCTAGAAGCTTTATCTCCTCTGAGCTTTCTAAACCTCTATGTAAATAACTGTCTGTCGCAACCTGAGTATTGGATAGTCGTGACTCACATCCTTTGTGATCTTTAGTCAGTGACCATCATACTCAACTCACCATAACCTAATATTCCTGTCCTTTCATCGCGACCTAACTCTTCTCACGTCGTGACCTGTTCCTAACTCATTGCGACCTAGGCCTCCTTACGTCGCAACCTTAACTCTTCAGTCGAGACACAAGACCTTTCCCGTCGCAACCTGAGCTTTTCGCAATATACCGTCGCGACCTTGTAACATACACGTCGCGACCTATTCTCTCTATAAATAACTGTCGCGACCTAGACACTTAATCGTCGCGACTAAAACTCTCTTTGAGCTACTCGTCGTGACCTAAAACCATATTAGTCGCGACTCAATGCCATTCTCACGCAAGGGAAAATACCTTATCAGAGTATCACTAAGCCAGAACCTTCTGTTCTGTGCCAGAATCTTATACTCTGAACCAGAGTCCTTTCTGGTCTATGCCAGAACCTCTTGCTCTGATACCATAATGAAACATCCTCCTTTATACTCCTCAGAGTACACTTGCGGAAGCTATTTTAGCTTATCTTAAGTCCAGAGATTGAACTTTTAACTCTTAAGTTCCTTATTCTGAACCTTTACTTTGCGAACTGATTTCTCACCTTCTACACATCCAAATGAGGCTTAATACCTATCCACAGAATGCCCCAGATGTGTACTACCGGCTCACCAAATCTCGTGGCCAGACTCCTCCGTTTACTAGGTCAAACTGAGGTCAGAACACTGCTGCCTCAGGACCTGCGAATTTCCCTCTTAATTTAACATACATAAATTGAATATGCCAAACAATATTTATCATTGAATAACATAATGTCATATAGCATGGCACACACAACAAGACATATACATAATCTTTCTATCTTTATTACATCTCTTTCTGCCTAAACTCTGGCAGCATAACCGCTACGCTTCATCTGTACAAAGAACTAAACCGTACTGATTCGGTAATCCCCTCATGAGAACTACCATTCTACGTAGTACCCAAGAAAGACTAGATGAACCGGCTAGGTCCACTCACTTCTAGCCTCCTTAGACAGCACTACGTACACAGTACTTATCATATACTGATGTTCAGTTTTTACTTCGGCAGCATAATGGCGTCTCTTAGGATTCTCAAATCCACTTCAGCATAACCTCCCTGTAATGGGTTATGTAGGGATGAGATTCTTGGGAATCTCAGTAGCAACAATCATAACAATATATGTAATGCAGAGTGACAGTGCTTGCTTGTGATTGTGTACAGATAAGTATGTTGCGATTCCATGCTTAATAACATATGATCATAGCATTACAGCAGAGCTTCAGACATAACATATAAGACAACAATCCAACCAAACAATAGCACATCAAATCACAAAGCCATTACATAAAAGTTAGGATTAGTTACTACCTGGCTAGCTTAGCAGAACTCCACTATCCTTATTCTGCTTCCAGCTCCGCCAGAACTTCCTTTCTTCCTTTTCTCCTTTCTCTCTTCCCTTCCTTCTCCTTCTCTCTCTTCTTTCTGTCCTTCCCTTGCCCATGCGTGAATGGAAATGAAGGCAAAGGGGGTATTTATAATTGCCTTCAATGGCAATTCTGTAGTTTCTATGAACTCTGATCCTGCGGTCCTGGTTTTTCCTGGATTTTCCTATTTTCTTTAATTCCTCATTTACTGCATCATGCATGACATCATCGGGACACCTCAGCATGCCACCTCAGCATCACATTTTTCACATGCTGAAAATCCTGGACACCTCAGCAGCTGACTCAGCAGGCTGACTCACCGGTCAAGTCTCTTGCCTCGTAATGCGTGCCCTCAGCTTTATCTGCTTTCTCCAGACCAATGCCATGTGGCAACTGGAAGAGACCTTGTACGCTTCCCAATGCTATCCAGATAAGTCCCTGACTTATCTGATCACCTCCTCGGTTCTCGTGCCAACCGAGTAACTTTACTCTACTGAAAGGTTACTGAATCATCACTCTAATGCCATGTGGCATCTTGTGGGTCCCATGAGGATACCTTATCAGTCCACCTCATGGTTTCCAGATAACCTTTCCTTTATCTGGCCTCCTGCCTTCGGTCTATCTCTAACCGGGTAACTATCTCTTTTGGACCTTCTCAACTCATGGCCCATACGCTTGGCACTACTTTAGTCACTAGTCGCGACCTAGCCATCATCTCATCGCGACTTAACACCTTCTGTGTTCATTAGTCGCGACCACAGCACTCTCTAGTCGCGACCACAGCATTCTTTAGTCGCGACCATAACAGTCTTTCGTCGCCATATCACTTTTTAGTCGCAACCAGGCTTATTCTACTCATTAGTCGCAACACCACAACATTATTCGTCACGACCAATCCTCTCTGCCAATATTAGTCGCGACCATAATACACTCTCGTCGCGACCAACGTCTCTATCATCATGACCTAACTGGTCAACGTACCTAGTCGTGACTAGAAAAAGATAGTCATGCAGCTGCGCGTTTCTGGTTAGGTCAAGATACTTTTAAAAGGGCAAGCAAGCTGCTGTCAAGCAGGAGGCTAGTTTTAAACCTGATTAGGCTAAGAAGCAGTACTCGAGCACTCTCTGATCACCTTCGCCACATATTCCATCCTTCTACACCTTTTCACAGATTTCTACACATCTCTACACGATCAATCTACCATCTATCCATCGTTTCTTCATGGCATCACACCTGAACAGCGATTGCAGTGCAGCAAAAGTCATGAGAGGCTAAATCCTTAGTCTCTTGGTGATGGATCTCATATCTTGAGCTGATGGACTAAACCGGGGAGTTTCTTTTTTTTTCTAATTTGCATCTTGTCATGTTATGATTGCTGCTAGATCTAGGGTTTTCATCACATGAACAAGTTTTGAATATCGATTGATCATTCTCAGATTATACTGTTGTAATTTGATTCTGGATGTTTGAACGCTGGATTTTAATTTAATATTTTAGTTTCAATTTTAAGAAAGTTGGGTTGTTTTTCAGCGATCGTTGCGAACCAATTCAATTGCTTGAAATCTAGGGTTTTCGATTGACGACCATTCGAGGGTGTTCTCATAATCTAGGGTTAATTGCAAGCTAAGTTGTTTCTAACAGTTCGCTAATAGTCTTTAAACTAGCTTAGATCAAAGGAGTTTAAAGAAGATTAGGGTTCTGGACTCAATCGATTGATTGAGGTTTTATTTGAGACTTAGTGATTTCAAACTTCAATTTAAACTTAAAAGCAAGGATAGATATTTTTTCATCATCAAGAGTCTTTCATAACATATTCTTTCAACAAAACGAACCAGTTTTCGCCTTAATCAAAAATCTAAAAACATCTATTTTTCTTCACCCTTATTTTACTACAAATCAAACCCTAAAACCATTTATCTCTACTCAGGTTTTCATTGTTTTTGACATCCAATTTGCTAGGTTTCCTTTAGAAAGGCTCTTTGAGAAGAACGATAGGGTTATGCCTTATACTATATTATTGGGTGCAATTACCTTTATTTTGATGGCTCGGACCGCGATAATCCGAGAGCCTCATCACCTTTAGTCAAGGTTAACGCGTTAGAGAACTTTTTAAGAGAAAAAATCATATGGATAAGTGTTAGCCAAAAGGCTTTGCACGATGAAGATTCAAATACTTTGCTCATACTCAAATACTGGATTTTTGAAAAATGATGAACTACAACCCGTTAGTCCAAATAACTATCGTGTTAAGTAGATTCTAGCCGAGAATACAAGTCATTTTATTGAAATGATTAACACATTTTCATGCTTGGAATAACTCAGCTAGCAAGGAATTTGCATATTAAGCATAAGGCTTTTATGTATTGTAATCTTTTCTATGAGGATAGGCTTGAAATTCATATAGATGATTAACATGTTAGACAGATATTAAGTCTCACTCATTGGATAGGAGGACTCAGAAGTTCAAGTATAGAATGGTTTATTAAGATCAATAATTAGTATTACAGAAATATCTTCAAAATGGATTTGAAGTATTTCAAAAATTTTCACTCAAAGATATTAACTTCCAACTTTGAAAAAATTTGAATGCTAATCAAAGTCAAATGCATTTTTCAAATCAAATTTATGCAAGTGAAAACATGAGTATTTTCATAATCAACTGTATACAATTTTTGTACAGATCAAAATATTTGATGCATGGATTTGAAATCCAATAAAACTAAATTTAGGATTATGCATTTCAAAACAAATTAAAAGGAAAAAACTATGCACAATTTTGCTTTCCTTTATGATGCATACCAAAAAATAAACACATATAGTATAGAAAATATCATGATCAAGATAGCTCGGATATATCCAATATAAAGAGAGGGTTTAGATATGCTTATTTAGTTTTAGCAATCTGATGAATTGATCCATGAATTCATTTGTCTTCCTCTCTTGTTGTATTTGAGCATTTTGTATTGGCAGTGATGTTGATCCTTTTAGTTGTTGCCAATTGATCTTTGTTGCTTCAGTGTTCATTGTCTCAGCTATCTCAATCTTGATGTATCAGTGTAGTCCATTGAGATATCTCATTATTCTTATGTCATGGATGTAAATCTCTTCCTTTCTTGGAGAATAGTTAATATGATCATATATAGATTAATTTCTAGATATATGTGAGATCATACAAAGATAACACATCATCGAAAGATATCAATTCTCAGTTAATGCTGATGAGTAGCTTGTAAAATATTATATGTATATAGACACAAAGCTCTTCCTTAAAAAAATCTAGCTTGAAAGATAATGTTTCATTTTGAAAAATATGCAATTTTAATGTTATTTTTGAAATATGAAAATCTGAAAATTGATTTCATAAAAATATGAAAAATTAGCTGATTGGAGATAGAAATACTTTAGAAGATCACATGTTTAAACAATAATGTTAAGAAGTTTGGGGATTTTTATAAGAGAAAAAGTCGAATAGGATATTAGCAGAAATAATAGTTCAAGGATTTTGCTCTTTTTTAAATAATGGTTAAACAATTAAGCACATTACTCTTTAGTCCAAATGACTAGAGTAGCCAGTATATTCTAGAGAATAAGTACTTTAAGTGTAAGGCTTTGAGGTACTGAAGTATTTTACTTACTGAACAAATTGACTTGAACTTCATCATGTAGATTGTTTAAATAGAAAAGTTCATTGGAGGATAGGGAGTTCGAGCACATGATAGTACATAGTCGATGACTCGAGCAAATGGTATTGGAATACTTTTGGAATTTTCATACACATATATTAATCTCCAATACTGGTTCCCATATGTTTCAAAAATCGATTTTCAAATCATTTACATGTATTTTGTAAAATTAAGATATTTGATGCAGAAATCTAAAAATTATCGTTTGTGTTTGAAATTATGAATATGCATATAAATCAAAATCAATTTATGCATTAAGATTCATAAAACAATGTTTGAAAGTATTTGAAAACATGTTATGCACAATTCATTTAGCAATATGAAAACAATGTTGACTGCTCAAAGAATACAACAAAGAACAAGCAATCTTTAATCTAATCTAGAATTCAATTAATCTTAGTAATGAGATCAGGATTAGATTTCACTGTATTTTCCTCGTCCTTGTGATAGCTAGCTTGATTATGATGAGTTGATGTTTAACTTCTCTTTAGTACAGAATCAAAAGTATGCTTTCTCAAGTTTTTTTTATTTGTCTCTGTTGTAATAGTCTTCTTGAGATGTAGCTTTTCTAACTTTATTTTTTACAATATAAATCTTTTTCTTTCAAATTATCCAACTTACTTGGATCCATCGCAAGTTAGTTTTATGAAACACATCATAATTCATATGCTCAGAGAATATAACCCGTTTATAACAATTAAGCAGAATGAGATAAATATGTCTTTATGCATAAAAAGAGATATTTGCTTTTTAGTTTATGTATGTACAAAGAATTAGGCTACTAAAAGTTTTATAAAATATTTATCAGTTGGGTTTCCACAATAGTATGAAAAACATAAAAATAGATTTTTGAATCATTGCAACACTTATTCCTATGGCTATTGATATAAACCTCAAATAATTGTTAAAAATGATAATACAGGAGATTTACCATTGTACCTTTATCTTAGGTGCATGGAGGATTACTTTTGCAAAACTATTGCATTTTTTAATATCTTCCCAGTGATGCTTGCAATGGTCTCTTAGCGGATGTAGACTTTGATGCTCTAGAGATCATTCTTCTTCTTCTTCTTCTTATCTCCTCAAGATAATTGAATGGAACATAATGATATTCCAATCTTGAGGTAGAGAGCACTTCTTGGGTTTTTGAAACATCCTGCCTTAGACTCCTCAGAGCACACCTGCGGAAGCTATAGTAAGAGATGATGAATGAGATCCATGCGACTGAAGTTCGCTAGGATCAAGAGAAAGAGGTAGGGAAGCATTGGCTAAGAGTACTCTGGGAGGTAGCTCAAGTTGTGAAGCCAATAGCAAGAGAAAGAGGCAATAGTTCAGGCAGGGGACTGATCAAGGAGAAGATCAGGTTGGAGAGCAGAGATGTGAAAGTGGTGAGCCATGGCACATAGGAGTGTCGAGCAGGGCAATGCAGTGGTGAGAGAAAGGCCACTTGGCGAGAGTTGCCTACGAATGCTGACATCCTAGGAAAGGTGTTTGCTACCACAGACAGAGTCTCCAAATTTCCCTGAGGTCGACCCTAAGAATGGTTAAGAGGAACCATAGCTGTAAGGGCAACTGAGCTGTAAGGAACTATATGCCTAGATGATAATGTGGACGAAGAGTTCTTTTCTGATCTAGAGAATGTGGTCATTATAACGGGTTATGAGAAATAATTAGTAAGATAATAAATCTGTCTTAGCTCAGTGATGAGGTTGCTGTATGAGGGGTTAGGACATGGATAGCTGTAAGCAACTATAATGAGAGATGTTAGTTGCTAAGAATCCATGTGGAAGGTCTGGGACCAAGCTGTTGCTCCTCTAGACCATCACTGGAGTGAGGATAAGACGGAGAGGGATGATCTTACTGGTTATATATATGATTGCGTTATAAAAATCACATAGCTGTATAGATCAGTAAGAAGTTCTCTTCAGGAAAGATGAGGTATCCCATAAAATTTCGAGGACGAAATTTTTAAAGGGGAGGAGAATTGTAACATCCCGATTTTTGGGTCTAGGAGAACTGGGAAGTAGTCTGATATGGGCAGGCTGCTAAACCCGTAGTCCCAGGGTAGTAATCTGATATGGGCGGATTACTTACCTTTATTTTGTAGGAATCCGAGGGATGAGCTAAGTCCTTCAGGATTTAAAGATAAGTTAAGTCTTTAACCTACAGAATCGGGACAGTTCACCTAGGTTCAAAATGAGGAATGTGAGGAATATCCTAAGTCTTAAGCCTAGGAATTCTGCAGGTAGCTTGATATGGGCTGGCTACTGTGTAAGATAACCTGATATGGGCGGGTTGTTAAGCCTTTCAATTAACAATGACTCCCGAAGAGTTTAAGGGATGAGTTATTGAAAGAGAATTTCTAGAACTTAAGATAAAGGATGAGAAGCTGAGTAACGAGGCTAGAAAGAGAATGCAGGGGCAAAATCGTAATTATGGGAAAGATCGGGCTGGTAGCCGATGAGTACCATATTTTGCCAAAAAATAGAGAAAATTATGCTGATCATTTCACTGAACTGTGAAATGTGCATATGAGGTCTCTATGTGTATGAAAGAATTAGAAATGTGACTAGGGGTAAAATGGTCATTTTGGAAAAGTGTGCGCGTGAGTGCTTTTTCAGGCCAAAACAGCCCGGTCCGGATAAAATATCTGAAAATACCGGGAGATATAGAAAAGAATTCCGGGTTGAATGAGGAGTCACGGAATTTTGATTTGAGGTCCCGATTTTTCTGTAAAAATTCCTGAAGATGGGAATTTACAGTTATAATCGGTAAAGGAAAAGCAGTTCCGATAGGGATGATCGGACTGTGGCCAGGGGGCCGTATAGTGTTTCTAAGGCCTTTAGTGACACCAGGGAAG
Organism: Leucaena leucocephala; assembly: GCA_037074615.1. NCBI lineage: Eukaryota > Viridiplantae > Streptophyta > Magnoliopsida > Fabales > Fabaceae > Leucaena > Leucaena leucocephala. The sequence goes on from CM073531.1 coordinate 9,620,833, forward strand.
GCCCAGGCCCATAATATCAGTTCAGTGGTAAAAGGGGCCGGTGTCCGGGAGAAAGGTGCGAAATGACGAAAATGCCCTTATGTTATAGGACAGCTGAAGAATGAGTAAAGGGTATTTTGGTCATTTGCCTAAGGTTAGACAGTCCAGGGAAGTTATCTGGATAGTTGACCAGGGTCAAAGAATACTCTGGTAAGATGGGAAAAGACAATAATGCCCCTAGACCTAATAAAGTAAAGAAAGAGAGACTAAGGGCATTTTGGTAATTTGCCAAGGGGTGTTTCTTGGGAAGCGTGCCATCAGAGTACTTGGGCTAGATCAGAGACCCAAGATGATATTCCCAGGCCCAAAAACGCAGGCCCAGTGATTCAGGGGGAAAAGTGACATTAAAATAATGATTTAATGACTTTTCAGTAAAGTTACTCGGTTGGCACGAAAACTGAGGAGGTGATCAGATAAGTCTGGGACTTATCTGGATAGCATTGGGAAGCGTGCAAGGTCTCTTCCAGGCGCCACATGGCATTAGTCTGGAGAAAGCAGATAAAGCTGAGGACACGCTTTACGAGGCAAGAGACTGGACCGGTGAGTCAGCATGCTGAGTCAGCTTCTGAGGTGTCCAGGATTTCAGACATGTGATAAATGTGGCGCTGAGGTGTCCCGGTGAGGTGTCCTGGATGATGTCATGCATGATGCAGTAAAAAGGAATAAAAGAAAATAGGAAATTCCAGGAAAAACCAGGACCACAAGTTCATATGGCTTCAAAATTACAGGAATGCCATTGAAGGAAACTATAAATACCCCCTCCCCCTCCCATTTCATGCATCCCACGGTTTTGGCAAGAAAGGAGAGAGAAGGAGGTGCTAGAGAGAGAAAGTGAGAGGAAGAAAGAAAGAAAGGAAGTTCTGGCGGAGCTGGAAGCAGAATAGAGATAGTAGAGCTCTGCTAAGCCTTTGAGGTAGTAACTAATCCTAGCTTTTATGTAATGGCTTTGTGATTTGTTGTGCTATTGTTTGGTTGGATTGTTGTCTTATATGTTATGCTTGAAGCTCTACTGCAATGCTATGATCATATGTTATTGAGTATGGAAGCACGCAGCATACTTATCTGTACACAATCACAAGCAAGCACTATCACACTGCATTACATATATTGTTATGATTGTTGCTACTGAGATTCCCCCGAATCTCATCCCCATCCATAACCCATTACAGGGAGGTTATGCTGAAGTGGATTTTGAGAATCCTATGAGACGCCGTTATGCTGCCGAAGTAAAGACTGAACATCAGTATATGATAAGTATTGTGTACGTAGTGCTGTCTAAGGAGGCTAGAAGTGAGTGGACCTAGCCGGTTCATCTAGTCTTTCCTGGGTACTACGTAGAATGGTAGTTCTCATGAGGGGATTACCGAATCAGTACAGTTCAGTTCTTTGTACAGATAAAGCGTAGCGGTTATGCTGCCGGAGTTTAGGCAGAAAGAGATGTAACAGAGATAGCAAGATTATGTATATGTCTTGTTGTGTATGCCATGCTGTATGAAATTATGTTATTAAATGATAAGTATTGTTTGGCATATTCAATTTATGTATGGTAAATTAAGGGGAAATTCGCAGGTCCTGAGGTAGCAGTGGTTTGACCTTAGTTTGACCTAGTAAACGAAGGAGTTTGGCTACGAAATTTGGTGAGCCAGTGATACACATATGGGGCATTACGTGGATAGGTAATAAGCCTCATTTGGAGGTGTAGAACGAGATAAATTAATTTTCAAATTAAAGGTCCAGAATAAGGAACTTAAGAGTGAAATTTTGAATTTCTGGGCTTAAGTTAAGATATATCAAGCTAATGTCGCTTCCGTAAGTGTACTCTGAGGGGTCTAAGGTAGGATGTTTCAGGGGACACCTCAGCAGCTGACTCATCACCACATTTTCCACATGCTGAAATTCCTGGACACCTCAGCAGCTGACTCACCGGTCCAATCTCCTGCCTCGTAATGCGTGCCCTCAGCTTTATCTACTTTCTCCAGACCAGAGCCATGTGGCGCCTGGAAGAGACCTTGCACGCTTCCCAATGCTTTCCAGATAAGTCCCAGACTTATCTGATCACTTCCTCAGTTTTCGTGCCGACCGAGTAACTATCTCCCTTGGACCTTCACCACTCTTGGCCCATGCGCTAGCACCACTTATGGTCACTAGCCGCGACCTCATCATCATCTTGTCGCAACCTAACATCTTTGTGTACACTAGTCGTGACTACAACATCTTCTCGTCGCGACCATATCACTTTTCAGTCGCGACCTCAGTACATTTTAGTCGCAACCAAACTCATTTACTTATTAGTCGCGACACCACACATATTTCCGTCGCGACCAATCATCTCTGCCAATATGAGTCGCGACCAAGACACTTCCTCGTCGCGACCAAAAGTCACTTTACATCTTTCCCATGGACAACTCTACTTCTCTCATAAGTAGTGTCCATTTCTTTCATATCTTTCCACACACAATCTTAGTATAATTCTGGGGTCTATCTTATCTCACTTTCTTCTTATCCTTCATCTTAAGTTCTAGAAATTCTCTTTCAATAACTCATCCCTTAACTCTTCGGGAGTCCTCATTAATTGAAAGGCTCGACAACCCGCCCATATCAGGTTATCTTACACAGGAGCCAGCCCATATCAAGCTACCTGCAGAATTCCTAGGCTTAAGACTTAGGACATTCTTACATTCCTCATTTTGAACCTAGGTGAACTGTCCCAATTCTGTAGGTTAAAGACTTACCTCATCTTTACATCCTGAAGGACTTAGCTCATCCCTCGGATCCTACAAAATACAGGTAAATAATCCGCCCATATCAGATTACCACCATAGGACTATAGGTTTAGCAGCCTGCCCATATCAGACTACCTCCCAGCTCAACTAGACCCAAAAATTGGGATGTTACAAATCTCCTCCCCTTTAAGAAATTTCGTCCTCGAAATTTCAAGGAATACCTCATCTTTCCCTAAAGAGAACTTCTTACTGATCTATACAGCTATGTGATTCTTATAACACAATCATATATATAACTAGTAAGATCATCCCTATCCGTCTTTTCCTCACTCTAGTGATGGCCTAGAGGAGCAACAGCTTGGTCCCAGACCTTCCACATGGATTCTTAGCAACTAACATCTTACATTATAGTTGGTTACAGCTATCCATGTCCTAACCCCTCATACAGCGCCCTCATCACTGAGTTAAGACAGATTTATTATCTTACTAATTATTTCTCCCGGCTCATTATAACAACCACATTCTCTAGATCAGAAAAGAACTCTTCATCCACATCATCATCTAGGCACATAGTTCCTTACAGCTCAGTCGCCCTTACAGCTATGGTTCCTCTTAACCATTCTTAGGGTCGACCTCAGGGAAATTGGAGACTCTGCCTATGGTAAGAGCAAATACCTTTCCTAGGAATGTCAGCATTCGTAAGGCAACTCTCGCCAGGTGGCCTTTCTCTCACCACTGCATTGCCCTGTTCGACAGTCCTTTGTGCCATGGCTCTTTCCACCACTTTGACATTTCTGCTCTCCAACCTGATCTTCACTTTGATCAGTCCCCTGCCTGAACTATTGCCTCCTTCTCTTACTATTGGCTTCACAACTAGAGCTACCTCCCAGAGTGCTCTTAGCCAATACTTCTTTATGTCTTTCCTCTTGATCCCAGCGAACTTCAGTCGCACGGATCTCATTCATCATCTGAATATCATATCATAACTTATCGTCCCATAACTGAGACTATCTATCATCCTCAATCATTTATCATATCATTTCTGTTCTCTAGGGTATTCTACCCTCGGTTACTACTTCTCCGTGATGGAATCCCTCTGCTTAGGGAACATCAGCCCGTCACATCTGTAGCCTTAGGTCTTGTCCTAGGATTATTCCTAGACAAACCTCATGCTGGCTATCTCATTCTAGCTCTTAGGTCTTCTATTCAGCCCAGCTGAATAAGACCTTTACAATGTAGATCTACATGGAGGTCTACCTCATTCTAGCTATCTCATCTAGCTAGCCCATCTTAACTCATCATTATCATCCTTTGCTACTTCTTTAGCAAGGATGACTCGCATATTGGAGTTGCCAGCTTCCTCTATGCATGGCTCCTCCACTCCAGCTCTACATTCTTATCTTGTGTTCACCATCTTTTTCCTTCAAAAAGAAAAGTGACCACGACACATTCCATCTAGGAATTTTATCTCTACCGGCCCTTTCTAAACCCTCTACATGAATACTGCCATGACCTGAGTGTTGGATAGTCATGACTCATCCTCTATGATCTTTCGTCGCGACCACCACACTCAACTCATCACGACCCAACATTTCTGTCCCTTAGTCGCGACCATATTCTTATCCCGTCGCGACCTGAACTTATCTAGTCGCGACATAGGACTCCTCACGTCGCGACCTCAACCATTACTAGTCGCGACACGAGACCTTTCTCGTCGCAACCTCAGCTCCCTGCCAAATACAGTCGCGACCTGGGAACATACCTGTCGCGACCAAAAATCTCAGTCTTGACCTAAAGCACATTAGTCGCGACCTGAGTGCTATTCTCTCGTACTCAAGGGCTAAATCAGAGCATCACTAGGCCAGAACCTTCTGTTCTGTACTAGAATCTTATGCTCTGAACCAGAGTCCTTTCTGGTCTATGCCAGAACCTATCGCTCTGATACCAAAATGAAACATCCTGCCTTAGACTCCTCAGAGCACACCTGCGGAAGCTATACTAGCTGTACTGATTCAGTAATTCTCTCATTAGAACTACCATTCTACGCAAGTACCCAGGAAAGACTGGATGAACCGGCTAAGTCCACTCACTACCAGCCTCCTTAGACAGTACCTACGTACACAGTACGCATCATATCCTTTACTGCTATCTCCGTCGAAATTTTAGCAGCATAATGGCGTCTCTCAAAATTCTCAAAATCTACCTTGACATAACCTCCCTGAAATGGTTATACAAGGGGGATGAGATTCGGGGGAATCTCAGTAGTAATAATCATAACAGTATATGTAATGCAGTGTGACAGTGCTTGCTTGTGATTGTGTACAGATAAGCATGCCGCGTGCTTCCATACTCAATAACATATGATCATAGCATTGCAGTAGAGCTTCAGACATAACATATAAGATAACAATCCAACCAAACAATAGCACATCAATCACAAAGCTATTACATAAAAGCTAGGATTAGTTACTACCTGGCTAGCTCAGCAGAACTCTACTATCCTTATTCTGCTTCCAGCTCCGCCAGAACTTCCTTACTTCCTTTCTCTCTTCCTTTCCTTCTCCCTTTCTCTCTTCTTTCTCTCTCTTTCCCTTCACCATGCGTGAATGGAAATGAAGCAAGGGGGGGTATTTATATACATCCTCAATGGCAATTTCGTAATTTCCATGCCATCTGATCCTGCGGTCCTGGTTTTTTATGGAATTTCCTATTTTCCTTAATTCCCTTTTACTGCATCATCAGTGCCACCTCAGGGGACACCTCAGCAGCTGACTCATCACCACATTTTCCACATGCTGAAATTCCTGGACACCTCAGCAGCTGACTCAGCATGCTGACTCACCGGTCCAGTCTCCTGCCTCGTAATGTGTGCCCTCAGCTTTATCTGCTTTCTCCAGACCAGAGCCATGTGGCGCCTGGAAGAGACCTTGCACGCTTCCCAATGCTTTCCAGATAAGTCCCAGACTTATCTGATCACTTCCTCGGTTTTCGTGCTGACCGAGTAACTATCTCCCTTGGACCTTCACCACTCTTGGTGAAACATCCTCCCATACAGCCCTCAGAGTACACTTGCGGAAGCTATACTAGCTCTTCTTCTGCCTAAACTCCGGCAGCATAACAGCTACACTTCATCTGTACAAAGAACTGAACCGTACTGATTCGGTAATTCCCTCATGAGAACTACCATTCTACGTAGTACCCAGGAAAGACTAGATGAACCGGCTAGGTCCACTCACTTCTAGCCTCCTTAGACAGCACTACGTACACAGTACTTATCATATACTGATGTTCAGTCTTTACTCCGGCAGCATAACGGCGTCTCTTAGGATTCTCTAAATCCACTTCAGCATAACCTCCCTGTAATGGGTTATGGATGGGGATGAGATTCGGGGGAATCTCAGTAGCAACAATCATAACAATATATGTAATGCAGTGTGACAGTGCTTGCTTGTGATTGTGTACAGATAAGTATGCTGCGTGCTTCCATGCTTAATAACATATGACCATAGCATTACAGCAGAGCTTCAAACATAACATATAAGACAACAATCCAACCAAACAATAGGACATCAAATCACAAAGTCATTACATAGAAGCTAGGATTAGTTACTACCTGGCTAGCTCAGCAGAACCCTACTATCTCTATTCTGCTTCCAGCTCCGCCAGAACTTCCTTTCTTCCTTTCTCCTTTCTCTCTTCCTTTCCTTCCCTTTCCCTCTCTTCTTTCTCTCTCATTCTCCTCTCCATGCGTGATGCAAGAATGGAATGAGGGGAGGGGGTATTTATAATAGGCTTCAATGGCAATTCTATAATTACCATGAACTTTGATCCTGCGGTCCTGGTTTTTCCTGGATTTTCCTATTTTCCTTAATTCCTTTTTTACTGCATCATCGTGCCAACTCACCGGGACACCTCAGCACCACATTTATCACATGCTTGAATTCCTGGGACACCTCAGCATGCTGACTCATCATGCTGACTCACCGGTCCAGTCTCTTGCCTCGTAATGCGTGCCCTCAACTTTATCTGCTTTCTGCAGACTAATGCCATGTGGCGACTGGAAGAGACCTTGCACGCTTCCCAATGCCACCCAGATAAGTCCCTGACTTTATCTGATCATTTCCTCGGTTATCGTGCCTCCTCGGTTTTTGTGCCAACCGAGTAACTTTATTCTACTAAACCATTACTTTAATGCCATGTGGCATCCCATGAGTATACCTTATCAGTTTACTTCATGGTTTCCAGATAACCTTTCCTGTATCTGATATCCTGCCTCCGGTCTATCTCCAACCGGGTAACTATCTCTCTTGGACCTTCACCACTCTTGGCCCGTACGCTTAGCGCCACTTTAGTCACTAGTCGCGACCTCAACATCATCTTGTCACGACCTTACAATTCTGTGTACATTAGTCGCGACCCAAACATATTCTCGTCGCGACCAAAACATTCTATCGTCGCGACCACAACACATTTTAGTCGCGACCATAACACTTTTTAGTCGCGTCTAAGGCTTTCTGCCACTATTAGTCGCGATATCACTGCTTTCTAGTCGCGACCATACTTCTTTTACGTCGCGACCATAATGCTTTCTTGTCGCGTATAGCTCTTTCTATAACCACTAGTCGCGACCATGCTTTACTCTAGTCGCGACCAGAACGGTCAGCTCGTAACTCTTCAACCTTTGACCTTTACATCACCCCAAATGGCCATTCTACCCCTTGGGACTTCCACTGTTTGCACATAAGTTCCCGTACCTTTACTTACTCGCAGCTTAGTCCCTAAAAACTCTCTTATGTCTCTGGGACTTCTGCTCAAAAGGGGTCTGGTAGCCTCTTATTCTCAGGCTATTTCCGTGTCTCAAGGCCAAAAAATTGGGATGTTACACTTGGCCCATGCGCTAGCACCACTTATGGTCACTAGTCGCGACCTCATCATCATCTTGTCGCGACCTAACATCTTTGTGTACACTAGTCGTGACTACAACATCTTCTCGTCGCGACCATATCACTTTTCAGTCGTGACCTCAGTACATTTTAGTCGCAACCAAACTCATTTACTTATTAGTCGCGACACCACACATATTTCCGTCGCGACCAATCATCTCTGCCAATATGAGTTGCGACCAAGACACTTCCTCGTCGCGACCAAAAGTCACTTTACATCTTTCCCATGGACAACTCTACTTCTCTCATAAGTAGTGTCCATTTCTTTCATATCTTTCCACACACAATCTTAGTATAATTTTGGGGTCTATCTTATCTCACTTTCTTCTTATCCTTCATCTTAAGTTCTAGAAATCCTCTTTCAATAACTCATCCCTTAACTCTTCGGGAGTCCTCATTAATTGAAAGGCTCGACAACCCGCCCATATCAGGTTATCTTACACAGGAGCCAGCCCATATCAAGCTACCTGCAGAATTCCTAGGCTTAAGACTTAGGACATTCTTACATTCCTCATTTTGAACCTAGGTGAACTGTCCCAATTCTGTAGGTTAAAGACTTAACTCATCTTTACATCTTGAAGGACTTAGCTCATCCCTCGGATCCTACAAAATACAGGTAAATAATCCGTCCATATCAGATTACCACCATAGGACTACGGGTTTAGCAGCCTGCCCATATCAGACTACCTCCTAGCTCAACTAGACCCAAAAATTAGGATGTTACAGTTTTCTCCATTGCTTCTTTTGGTTTGCCTTAGAAGCAACAGCAATGGATTCTCCATGAGTTCTCCTCATTGATGTGTCTTTCACAAATGCACGAGAAACTCTTGGATACACTTTTTCCTTTGTACCATGCCTATTCTTCTTAATATTATCCTACATATTAGAAATACTGGAAGGACTTTCTGGTACCCATTTGACTTTGGGTCCTTGAGCATTAATTTTAGACCTTAATTGACCTTTAGGAATCCAAACTAAATTTTTCTCATTAGAATTTCTTCTAATATAGCATGTGTGATAAATATGACCTTGTTTATCACAATAATTACAGACAATAGATTAGTGAACTTTAGAGGAATATCTGCATCTATTGTGTTGGTCTAATGAAAGTAATCTATAACCGGTGTACATAACTTTCTTCTTTCTATAACTTCTCTCAGATTTGGATGAATATTATGAAATATAAAACTCTCTCAGATAGAGTAAATAATATATTGTAGTACATGATATTTTTCTCTCTCAAAAAAAGATACATAATGAAGAACAAAGAGTTTGAGGCTTTTTGAGTCTAACAAAGTTTTTGGCATTATGATGATACATTCATAGCACATCTATTGCCTCATCTCAATTTTGAATGCTCTTCTATTTATAGTTAAAGTTGAGCCTTTGACCATTAAGTATAATCTCTCTCTCCATTGAGAATATAATCGTTGGAACTAACCATTGTAGCCGTTAGAGTGAAGGCATCATTGGTCATTGCCAAGTAGGTGAGCATTTAATGCTTTGCCAGAAGTAGAAAGTTTATGTTGACATAGCCTTCATCAATTCAATCTTTTAGCATTTTTTGAATACACTCAATTTCAAAAGATTTGTTAGTAGTTAAAGCATTGATTAAGTGTAGGAACTATTAATAATTAACTCATTATCAAAGATCAAGTTCTTAATCAAGTTCAGATAGTTTTTTATAAAAATATAATGTATTAATCAATTACCTAATCAATTAATTATCATTAATTCGATCAATATTTCAGTTAATGAGAGAAACAAAAAACAGAGAATCACATTAATAATATTTTTCAAGCATATATAATGTAATTTGATAAGATAAGTTTTTCAAAAGATATATAATGAAGAATGATGATAAACATAAGCATACTTTATACTTGAATCAAACATATATAGCTTAGAGAGAGACAAAATCAGTTTCAGCGTAAACAGAGAAGAATTTTTGAAATATATGAAGTTAATCGATTAACTAATCAATTATTGTAAGTTAATCAAATACCTAGTCGATTAATGTCTCTAGAGGAATTGATACATAAGTGTTTTCAATACACAATAATCGAACAATTAATCCATTAAAGTAAATTAATCGATTAACCAATCGATTAATGGATTCAGATTAAAATTTCACAAAATGATTCTTCACTGATTAATCGAGCAGTTAATATATAAATATAAATTAATTGATTAACAAATCGATTAATAGATTTAGATTTGAATTTCACAAAATACATCTTCAATGATTAATCAAACAGTTAATGGATTAATGTAAATTAATCGATTAACTAATTAATTAATACATTTATTTGTGCTCGAAGGAAAAACTATTCTTAACTAATTAATCGAACATGAGATCGATTAATTATAATTAATCATTAACCAATTGATTAATTGACTTATCTATTCAATTCTAGAGAGCAATCTTACAACATTAATCGAACACTTAATCGATTAACGGGCACTCATTAATCGATTAATGGACACTCATTAATCGGTTAACTAATCGATTAATTGAATTTCCTTTATAGCATAAAATATTATCAGATACTCATTAATCGAACAACTAATCAATTAAGTATCATTAATCGATTAACTCTTTTTGTTTTTCTGTTTATCATCATCTAAAGACAAAAACACTTTTGATTATTTTAAATCACTAACTATTTGAGCACATAAATATTATTGAATCAAATAACATTGACAATCAATCTTCAAATCATCATTTGTCAAAGCACAATATCAATCAAACTTGGCATAGACAATCTTGGCATTATCAAACTAAAATATCTTTTATTATCTTTAAAACAAACTTGGCATATATTTAATAACTTATGCATCATCAAAACATATAATGTAAAATTTTCTCCTATTTGTTAAAGCTTTAAGATCATTTTCTCAAAAGTATTATAAAACACTTTATTACTTAAAATTTTTTGTCATTTGTCATCATCAAAACATACTTTCCAAAACCCCTTATATCCCGTAAGGTAATCCAAGTGAGAATCTCTCTCACTCCCCCTTACAACTAGTAATGTTACAATCCACTTAAGAGATCCCAATCTTGAGCAACCTGTAAAGTTGATTGATACAAATAAAACTCTCTCAGTAGGGTGGATATGATAATCACTTAAGCTCTAAGACTCTCTAAGTTTCTCTCTCAGGAATATGTAAGCTCTTTGTATCAAAGGAGAGAAATAGAGTAGAATAGAGATACAACAACTAAATATAATCAAAGTGCATATTGAACATCAATTGTATCTTACGTCTCTCAACTTTTTTAGCTTTTTCATTTTGGCTTCTTCTTCTTCTTTTATATATCATTCTTCTTAATTCAGTTGAAGTAGCTGTTAAGATAACCATTGTCGAATATAATCGTTATTTACTGACGTGTGACTTTTTGGCTCTTTAGTTGATCTCTTTAGTTTGATATTGTTTAAGCCTAGAAATTATCTTAAAAATATGCTTTAGTAAAGATGTATATTCAGTGTAAGCATATATCAATTGTTTCTAAATGTTTTATAATTAAAGAACAAAATTTGATAAAGTCTGATTTAAAAATCTTTTCGCAAAATAGCTTGACTTATCGAAGAGCTTATCGAAGAATACTCTTATCGAAAAGGTCTTCGATAAATTTCTCAAAAAATTGCTTTGAAACAGTTAAGATCTTATCAAGCAATTCTTCGATAATCATCCTTATCGAAAAGGACTTCGATAAATTTTCATTGAATTTCATTCAAACAGATCTTAGATTTATCAAATAGTTCTTTTTAAAATGTCCTTATCAATAAACTCTTTGAAATATATTCTTTTAAAACATATACTTCATACTTATTGATATATTTCTCAGTACTTTATTTATCGAAGAGTTCTTCAATAAATATGCTCATTGAATAGCTTATCGATATATACTGAAGTTTTCAAACTTTTCATCCAAACTATCAAACTTTCTTTGATCTTTTCTTAAATCATATAACATATTTAGAAACAAAAGTTCATATGATCATTTAACAAATAAGATCAAAAGCTCAAGATCATTTAGCAAATTAGATTAGAGCATATTAGGACATATCACAACATTATAAGCAAAATAAAATATTTAACATATAAGAATGAGTCAAGAGCTTATATATTCATCTAGTAAATAATATCAAGATATAAATCTATGAAGATCAATCATTCAATCAAATCAAAGTAATTCATAAAAGGATCTTATCAAAGATCTCTTCAATAAATGATCTGATTGAGTATATCATTGATATGAGCATAATGAATCAGCTTTGAATCATTCATGAATAGAATTATCTTTATTAATTCAAATTATATTAAAAACATAGATGATTCAATAAGATAAATTAACACTCTAAGCACTGAATCATCTTCAACAATGTTTAAAACAATCAAATCTCCATCAAAACATTTATCAGATATAAATTTTAGTGATTTGAATTTGAAACAATTTTCTTCTCTTTCTTCCAATTGATCTTGTAGATTTATAAACTAGGTTTTCTTATATCAATTTGAGAAGACAATTAATCAATTAGATCACTGTAAACATCATTTTTGAAAACAATGCTTCAGTGATCTTGATTAAAAAAATTTCAATGATCATATTTTAAACCTTTAAAACTTTTCAAATTTCTGATCATGAAGTTTTTCAAAACAAAATGTCAAAAGCAAATGGTGAAATATATGAAAAATCATTTATCTGTGTTTTGAATAATTAGAAACTTTTTATATTTATCAAAAAGTTATTCGATAACTTCCTTTATCAAATAGTCTTTTGATAAATGGATCTTTAAAAATAGTATATCTTCTTTTGAAAATCAGAATTGATTAATCGAATATCTTATCGATAAATCAATTGTTCGATCAACTCTTCAATAAAACTTTTAATAAATAAATTGAGTCTTTTCACAACTTATCCAAGGTTTATTCGATAAATCCACTTATTAAATATAGCTTTGAATAATTTCAGTTTTAAGAATAACGTGACTTAGAATTTTCTCAACTAAATATGATTGATTTATCGAAGTCTTTATCGATAAAAAACTTTATCGAATAAGTCATCGATAAATGCCTTTCAGAAAACATATTTTCCCTTAAAAGTTATTTTTTATTTATCGAATGATTATCTTATCGATAAGCTTATCGATAAATGTTCTTTATGAAATCTTTTGAAATTCTTTCTTAGTTAATTGTCATCATCAAAATATTGGAGTCTAACATGTTCAACTTCTCATACATCTACTTCCTTCATCTTACTGCAATCGATGATATCCTTCTAAACTTGATATTTAATTTTATTTAAAGTTATTAAAAAAATTTAAAATTTTTAAAATCACCCAATTCACCCCTTTTGGATGAAATAGACGTTCTAACAACAATATAATAACATAATAGTATAACATTTTTCCCTTTTCATTAGAACTTAACCTTTTGTCACTACTCAAATCCTACAGGGACAACCTAAATTAGCCTTGATTATAGTTAATCATAAAATTAATTCTTATTTTTTAATTATTTAACATAATTATTTTAAAATCTAGGGTATAACTATATTGGAGTAGAGTTCTCATGTGTATCATTTATAAAGGAAAAATATCATTTTTGATATATTGATATAAGCAGTAGCAGTATATAGTTAAATTTTGATATCATATTAAGCATTAAATAAGTTGATATTGATAGTAATGTCAATGCTCTCACATATTTATTTTACTACCGAAAATGATGGCTATTATACACACACACACACACACATATATCTTGATGAGTAATATACGTATTGCAAAATGTCTACTTTTTGTGCCAACTTTAAAGAATGGCTATATGCCTCTATTAGGAAAAATATTCATATTTCACATTCCCTTCACAATACTCAATATTAAGTAATAACCATCAATTTGTAACTGGAATCATAAAAAAATCGTTGTAATCCTCAAAATAAATATACTGTATAAATTATGTGTGCTCCTCGTAAATGGTTCAAAATCTTAAAATAAAGGGAAAAATAACGCTATTCTAGTTTTATGTAAATTTTACTATTACTAATATTCGAGGGTTCATTTTACACACACATGTTTCACTCCCAGTAATAAATATATATTTTATTTTTCTAACTCTATTCTATCATTTATAAATTTATAAAATGTATAAATATTTAATCAAGATATAAAAATAATAAAATATATAATTCTTCAAATATATTTTATAAATATTCTATATATACGCATACCTATATTCTAAATATTATTAATATATATATATTTTAACCACTTAATCTATACCTAAATTTTAAATATTCTATTCCTTATTGGGTAAGCCATATGTCCAAACTAAAGTTCAGATGGCATGTAAAAATTTTATGACCATATATATAAAACTCCATCTCATCATTTAAGAAAACAAAAAACTAAGTTTGATTTAAAAATCAAAAACTAAATTGATGAAGAGAACGTACCTTAGTCGATCAGCTTCAAGTTGAAAAACATTAGGCAGGGGTATAATGATGCTGCACTCACCACCTCCTCCGCTCAAGAGTAAGTCGAAAACAAATTTTAAAAAAGAGGAAGAAGGATGGAAGGAAGAATCAAGGAAGGAGCTGAAGAAAGAAGAGTATATTTCAACGAGGATGAAGGGCGATGCAGCAATTTATAGACATACAACAAAAACTGTATACTCACATGCTGAAAAAATGTCATTAGATTATTATTACAGAAAAACAAAAGCTAAGAGACTTTACAATTCATTGATTTAGTTAAAATTGTTTAAAAATTTTATAATTTGAGTTAAAATAATTTAAAATATTTTATTTTTATTTTTATCGTCTTTTTTTTTTAATTTTTTTATAGAATTAAAATAATTTAAAATATTAAAAATAAAAATAGAAATAACTTCAATTATACCCAGCAGATTCCATTCTCACTTGTTCCCTTATACCAAACATGCCATACGAAATCTCTCTTCTTTCTCCTAGTGATGATGGGAATATTTTGAAAATGAATTTTACTTTCCTGTGAGGCTTTGTTGGAATTTTTTGAGAAGTAAAAATCGCAGAAGTCAGGAACGAGCAGGAGGGAGGAGGCGGGAAATAGTCGCTAAGGTATTGTTTGGTTGGGGGGTTTTGGAGGGGAGGGGAGGGGAGGGGAGATATAAGTGCGTTTGGTTGGGAAAAATGGAAGGGAGGGGAGGGGAGATATAAGTGCGTTTGGTTGGGAAAAATGGAGGGGAGGGGAGGGAAATTTTTTTGTCATTTTTTGCTCCCCTACCCCTCTCTCTCACCCCTCCAAATTTGGGGTTTTTTAGAGGAGTGAGAAATATTATATGTTATACTGACTAAATTATCCCTACTTATTTTTTAATTTTACACGTTTGTCTCTCGGGTGTAAAAACCCTTCTTCTTCTCGCCCCTGCGGCAGCCCTGTAACTTACTCATCATCAAATAATGGGTGAAGATATTCATGGAGCAGATTTTACACAAGTTAACTCCTTTCAATTAAAAATGCATTGGTACTAAATTCTCAAAATTTCCTCCCAAAACTTCACTCCCACTCACATATCGCTCCTCCGCTCATAGTTACGCTTCCTTCTGTCGTTCCAAATAGTCATTTCGCATTTTCAGGCCTTCCTCCTCCCTCGGAATTATAGAGCACAGTGGCAGAAGCTCTCCTTCCTCTCAAGATGACCGAGACTCCAGACCATTCCCAAAATCAAAGTCCCCAACTACCATGGATCACAGAGGACGAAGAGAGAGGGATGAGGAAAAGGAGGGTAAAGGTGCCAACTTTGGCGGAGCTAACTCTCGAGGACGAGGAACTAAGGTGACTGAGAAGAAATGGAATGAATGTTAGAGAGAGAATCAGCGTGCCAAAAGTTGGGATTAAGCAAGCTGTGGAAAAGATTCATGAGAAGTGAAGGAAGGAGGAGTTGGTGAGGCTCAAGTTTCATGAGGTGCTTGCTCGGGATATGAAGACGGCTCATGAGATTGTTGAAGTTTGTTGGTTTACTTGAATTTAAATATCTGAGCCTTGAAAATTGAGGTTGACATGAGAAATTACAATATAATGATCACCTTATTGGTGCATATGTAGCATTATTTTTGTGTCTTTTTCACGAATTTTTATTTGCTCTCTTGATATATATATATTCCACTCTAAATGCATGAATAGGCTCAGGCAAAAAAACTTAGAGCAGAAAGGCTGTTGGCTAAAATAGAAGCATCCATGGTTCCAACTGGTCCTGATTATGACCAGGAAAGAATCACAGATGAAGAGCATGTGATGTTTCTCCAGTCGGTCTAAAGAATGAAACTGTACTTGCTAGTTGGTGGGTAATTTTCAGCTAAATGAAAGTTTCTACATTGCATCAATTCAGTACTAACATTTTATTATGAGCATCTCTAGGTATACGTGGTGTCTTTGATGGTGTCATTAAGAATATGCATTTGCATTGGAAGCATCGAGAACTTGTAAAATTGATTACCAAACAAAAGATCCTTGTTTTTGTTGAAAAAACTGCTAGGTTGCTGGAATATGAAAGTGGTGGAATACTTGTGGTAAGAGAGAGAGTTCCCAAAGGATTGCCTCTTCTAACAAAAGCAATCTTCTAACAAAGGCAAAGGCATTGAAACATTCTGTAGCCATGCAACGCCATGAGGTTTCAACTTTTTTATTTTGAAATATTTGTAAAATTAATGAAGGATATTATTAAAATTTTATCATATTTTGTTATCATATATATATAAATAAGGTAAAAAAATAAATTTAAATAAAGATATAAAAGTATATATATAAATGATACAAATATTATAAATAAAAAATAAATAAATTTAAATAAAGATATAAGGGTATATTTGTCAATTTTCTATTACTTCCCCTCCCCTCCCTTTTTGAACTAAACAAAAAATATCATCTCTCCTCCCCTACCTTCACACTTATAACCTCATTTACCCTCCCCTACCCTCCTTTAAATTAACCTAATCTACCCTCCCTTTCATTGAACCAAACATAGTCTAAAGGACAAAACAAAAGTTGATGTCAGAGTGAACGATTTTAGTTTCTGATTTGACAGCAACCAAACTCGTTCTATGCAAATCTAAACTCGTTCACTCTGACAACGACTTTCAGTATAGCATTATCGTAAATAATTCCCACGGTATAGCATGTGGGTAATTTATTTTACTGTTAGCGTACGGAGATAAAAAAGCCCTTCTACACATCCAAAAGGACATTGGGTCGAATCTGTTAGTCCACGCTTTATCCTCAAATATGTTGTACAAATGCGTTCATGTGAGAAAAGCCACATAAAAGTTTTAATCCTTTTCAGCATATTCCATTGCCAAATTAGTTTTATCCGCTTGATGATGTGTACCTACAAGAAGAAAATGATATGCAGATTATATAGAAAACTAACTGTTAGTAGGGTTTCCAACAAAATTTATCATCTACCCTCTTCTTACAGAGTGTGGGTGCACAAATGAGAAGATCAATGATATCATGGGGCAACCAAATACCAAGCTTCTCTCTATCCCACTCCTCCCAAGGGTCACAAAATCCACCACCCTATCATTTACATTCTTCATGTCTTAAGTGCCCCAATCAGATCAATTAGGGAACATTCAATTTCGACTAATTCTCAAATCAAAATGAAGTAGAATCCCTATCCCCCAAATCTTTTTACACAAACCTGATTGAACCGTTTTCCACACTTCTCATGCACCTTTCCAAGTGAGGGAGGAATTAACAATCCTCTTCACAGTAGGCAAGTTATGATTACCACATCTATACTTAGCTCTCAAAGCTATAACCCATATGGCTTCTCTATCACAAAAAAGTTTGCACCAAATTTTCAACACAAAGGCCTCAATTTGTTTCCTCATATTCTTAATTCCTAGCCCTCCATCATTCTTCTCTTCAACTACCTATTGCCACAAAATGAGATGAATTTTCCTTTGATCTTCATTCTCTACCAACAAGAAACGTCTACTCTTCCTCTTGAGTTCATTAATAAGGCTTTTAGGCAACACAATGGTTTGCATCATGTGGTAAAAAGGGAGAGCAGAAAGGACAACTTTGATTAATATAGCTCTACCAAACAGGTTCAGGAACTTCTAACCTCTTCTGTAAATAAAGTTACTTTTAAAAATGATTATCGATAAAATTATATATTTTTAAAGTTATTTAACTAATAAATTTTTTTAATCCTTTAGGAATAAAAAAAATATGTAAAGCCTCAAAAATTAGCTTTATATAATGCTCCTTGGTACATGGCTAATATTTGCTTATTATAGTTATTTTGGTTAAAAACTTAGGCTAAATAAGTCTCCTTCTACTCACATCCTTATATCTATGAATAGACTCATCAGTCACTATGTCCTGTGTCAATCTTTCCTTTAAAAAAAGAGATGTGTTGCTGCTAGATTTGCTTCTTTCCTCTTAATTAGTTCCCAAAAGTTCCTCTGTGACCACATCAAGAGAAATATCAAGTGTCTATTTCTGCAAAAGAACATTATTTTATCAAAATATGTTTGTGTTCAAATGAGGTTAAAAGGAAAAATAGGAGTTAATTGATTAGTCATTCGATTAGTTAATCACTTAATGATATCAATTAATCGATTGGTTGTCCGATTAATATAAAAGCAGCATTATGTGCTAATACAAGAATATCAATTAATCAATTAATGAGTGTCCATTAATCGATTAAGTGTTCGATTAATGTCCAAAGCTTGTCTTCTAGAAGTGAATAGAAAAATCAAGTAATTGATTAATTGTAATTAATCGATTAGTGATTCGATTAATCTATTGATAATAGTTTTTTAATAGGAACAACAATTTCTCTATTAATTGATTGGCTAATCGATTAATTTATATTAATCCATTAACTATTCGATTAATCAGTGACAATTATTTTTGTAAAATTCAAATATGACTACATTAACAGATTAGTTAATCGATTAATTTATATTAACAGATTAATTGTTTGATTAATCTACTTTGAAATACTTTATGATTCAATTCTTCTAGAAACATTAACTTTTATTAATTTATTAGTTAATCGATTAACTGGAGAAATTTCAAATATCTTTCTCTGTTTAAGTTGAAATTAATTTCATATCTTTTTAAATTATATATGATTGATTCAAGTTAAAGTATACATATGTTTCTCATCATTCTTCTGAATAAACCTTTTGAGAAACTTGTCATACCAAAACTACATCATATATGCTTGAATAATCCGTTCAGTGTGATGCTCTATTTTCTATTTCACACATTAATTGAAACATTGATCAAACTAATTCTAATTAATTGATTAATATAGCATAGTTTTTGAAAGCAATCAGAATTGTATTTGATCTTGATGTGTTTATAACTAAGTTGATTTTATACACTTGATCATTATTTTATATACCAACTATGATTTCATCTGAGCATGCTTTATCTTACTGTCATATCATTCTTGTGATTTATTATCTTCAAGCTTACATATGATGCATCAATCCTCCTTCGTATAGTAATTCCTTATCTATCAAGATTCTGTTCAGATCAAAGATCAAAGCTAATAGACTCTCAACAAAAAAAGGCACTTTGTGTTAGAAGCCTCAACTGCTACAACGGCTAGTTATAATGGTCATATTCTCAAGGAAAGCCTCAACGATCATATTCTCAACAGAAAAAGAAAGCTTCAATGGAAATAATGCTCAACGGTCAGAAGCTTCAACAGCTACAACGACTAGGTACAATGGTCATATTTTCAATGGGAAAAGAAAGCCTCAACGTAAATAATGCTCAACTGTTAGAAGCTCAACATCAACTATAAATATAAGAGCATTCAAAATTAAGAGACTAAGAATGACGATAGATGACGAAAAATGAAAAGACGACATAACAACACAATTCATGAAAATGCTAAAAGGTCATTCAATTTAGAAAATCTTCAACTCTCTATTTTTCATGTATCATTCCTTGAGAGAGAGAAATATCATATACTACAATATTTTATTCACTCTATCTGAGAGAGCTTGATACACATTCACACATCCCAATTTTTTTCTATCTGTATAAGACTGACAGAGAAAAGAGGTTTAGAAGGGATTGTGACGATACATAGAGAGAAAATATAATGAGTAGACAAAGGTATAAAGAAGAGGGACTAAAGTGATAAATCTAAAAGTTCTATAGTTCAAAATAGAAGTAGACATAAAATTTGGGCCACTAAGTGTAATTATGAAAGTTGTGGGCCTAAAGTATAATTTTTAAAAATTCAGGAGTAAAATGGTAATTATGAGAAAGTTGAGCCAGAAAAGCCCCGAAATTGCCCAAAAATATTTTAGTCCCAAATTTTACCATAAAATAGAGAAAATTATTCTGGTCGATTTAACGCAACACAAAATTTTGATTTGAAGTCCTAATAAATTGATATTAATTTTTGAAGTCTAGAAATTGGTATAATATCCTCTGGACCTCAGAATCAGATGAAATTTGTTAGTAAATTATTATAATTAATATAAGAATTTATAAAATTGACAAAAGTCAAAAAGGAGTTATGTAGAATTTATAGTGGAATAAAACACCCGAATAAATACTTTTCTAGGGAATTTCTTGGGAGTTAAGCCCATAAAGGTAGGAGACCAAATAGAAGGCTTAAAATGGTGCCTCATAAGCCCAATAATATTTTCAGATAGATATGTGGGCTAGTGTTAATAAAGACCCTAAAAATATAAAATTATGAAAATGCCACTGTGCAATGCCACTATGTTATACTATTAAGCAAGAGATGAATAGAGGGTATTTTGGTTATTTGACTGATAACTGTCATTTTAATTATCAAACAAAACTAAGCTAACCAATAGTAAAGTAGAGGCTAACCTAGGTCGGATCACAAGGAGCTACTGGATGTTAGAGTTCCTAATTAATCTATTGAGCCATAATTTAACAAATTAAGCAGATGAGTTGTGTGCTGAACTGTTTAAACTAAAACTGAATGTAAATTATATGCTATTGTTTATGATTTATGTGTTTATAATGGTGAGATGAATGAATGATGACAAGTGTGTTCCCTTGGAGATTACCTTACCTTCATTATCCACAGAATATCAAGAGTTAATCAGTTGAATTAGAATATGTTATCTAACAACTCGCTAGCTAAATCTCAATCAAAGCTACAACTCACAGACATCAATAGAGAATAGGAATCATTCAACTTAGAGATAGTAGAATATGAACATTAATCAGAGGATCATTAATATAGAAATAAGGAATTCAACTCAGTTCCCTAATTCTTTGTCATCTATTACTCTAATTAAATCAATAAACCAGAAGTAAATACATCAACTAGATATAGTTAAATCTGACTTAAAGACTCAATAAACTCTCTCTTTAGCTCGAAAGACTCTGGTTTGGTGTCATCTCCAAGGAAGCACAGCTGCTCAACCTTGCATTGCTATCTGAACTCCAGCAGCAACCATCGGTACAGCAGCAGTAGTCATGTGGAAATGAAAGGAGAAGATGAAGATGAATTACAGAACTTTCCTCTGGTTCTATTAACTAGAACAGAGAAAAGTTACAGAAGAGAAATGGAGATGGAGAAAGAGAAGATGGTGTGCATGAGTGATCTGAATGTATGGATGTATGGAATATAAGAATGGAATTGTGGTGTATGGTGAGAGATCTGTGTATGAAGTATTAGGTCCAGGTGATGAATGATATAGAATGCTGTACAGATAGCGTGATATATAGGAGAAGTCTGAAATGCATGAGTGAGTCAATGGAGCTGTCCAGATGTCCTCTCTCTCCAGCGGTCAGCATGTCATATCCTAATTTTTTCCCTTATCTGTATAATATTAATAAAGGAAAGAGGTTTGAAAATGATTGTGATGATGAATGGAAAAGAAAAGAATGATTAGATGAAGGTTTAAAGAAGAGGGACTAAATTGAAAAGTATAAAAGTTCCATGGAGCAAAATGTAAAGTAGACATAAACTTTGGTCCATTAAGTATAATTTCAAAAAGTTTAAAGACCTAAATGTAATTTAAGAAAAGTTCAAGGGGCAAAATGGTAATTATAGAAAGTTGAGCGGAAGTGGCTTAGAACTGCCCGGAAGTATTTCAGTCCCAAAATTCATCAGTAGATAGAGAAAATGATGCTGGTTAATCTAGCTTAATACAGAAATTTTATTAGAGTTTCAGATAGCTAAAATTTATCTGATAGTCTGAAAGTTATCTGAAATTTTTATCAGATCTCTTGGACCTCAGATATGAGTAAAAAGTTACAGGAATGTGCATCCTGTGAAGCCAGAGGTCAGGGAACTAACGGAATCCAGAAAGAATTTCTGTAGAAAAAGTTATTCACTTTTTAGTGAATTTTGACGGGAGTTCGTGAACGCTCGATATCCGATTGGAAAATTAATCGGTAAGCAAATTGGGACTAAATGAGCCTAGATGACATCACATAGAGGCCCATGGTGATGCCAAGTGAGGCTAGGCCCATGATATCAGTTCATCGAGAGAAGGGGCCAGTGTCCAGAAGTTTGCAAAAAATGTGTAAAATTACAAAAATGCCCCTGTGTTGTAATATTGTACAAGAGATTAAAGGAGGGCATTTTAGTCATTTTGGATAGGCTAAAATGACAAAGTAAGTGCAAGAATGAGTACTCAGAGTCAGTATATACCCTGATAAGGTATAAAGAGGTGTGAAATGATAATTATGCCCTTAGGGTTAATATAGTGCAAGGAAGGGCACCAAGGGTATTTTGGTCATTTCATAATGGATAGATATCAGATGAAATTTGGCATTAAATTCTTATAATTAATATGAGAATTTATGAAACTGACAAAGTAAAAAAGGAGTCCTGTAGAATTAATTATGAAATTTACGATGAAAAAGGACACCGATAAAGGGTTTAAAGGAAATGTATGTAATTTTTATCAGGACTTCTGGGTCTCAGAAAAGTATAAAACTTTGCAAAGAATTCATTTTATATTAGAATTAATTTCTAAAAATGTTAGAACCATTAAAAGAGGTATTTAGCATTTATTCCAAGATCAGGGTAATTTAAGGATACCGGTATAAGAAAAGTGCATTGGGATTTGTGTCAAGTAGCTATTGGACCTAAAAGAGGCCCAACATTTCATTCTAGGGCAGCCTAATAAGTCCCAAAAGTTGTCTTGGAGCCCAAGTCCAATAAAGAATAATTTATGGATTTTTGAAAAAAAAAGGAATAAAGTAAGATTTATGATTTGCACATGGTGGGACCCACAAGGCTTTCCACATGGCGCCAAGACAAGGGGAGAAGAAGATTTTTTTTCATGTGATTTTATCTCAAATTAGCTTGGTGGAGAAGTTTGGTGTAAGACCAATTATGAGCCATTAGATCAAATAGTGCACAAAGTGATCTTGGCCATCCATTTTCCATGGAATTTTTCTATAAATACCCCCATATTTTCTGCTCCAAACCGTGGCATGAGAACCCTTGGGGAAACTATGCAAAATGGAAACTCAAGCCAAGACAAAGAAGAATCCAAGGTCCAAAGTTTAAGCAAGCTAGAGATTAAAGGTAAGCAATCTATCCTAGCTTATTTTCCTTTGATTTAGGAGCTTGAACTTAGGGTTTTCATGGAAGAAAGGTGAGTTTTCTCTAAGGTGTATATGCTGTCCAAAACCTTAGATGAAAGGAGAAAGAAGAGATTAAAGTTAGAGTTGTGAGATTAAAGCTTAAACAAGCTAGTTAGATGATTGGTTGTTGAATCAAGTTGATATTCTTGACTTTGCCACGGATGAAATATTTCAGTTTGCACTGTTCATACACTTTTCATGATAGAAGGAGATGGAATTTCAATGATCTAATGTTTACATCGAATTTATATGATGATTTTGTGTAGGATTGGATAGGTTTTGAACCTTGGAAACATTAGAATTGAAAGTTGTAATTCTTGGAATTCTTCTCTATTACTGTTTACTCGTATGAACAGTGATTGGATTTTCATGATTTTGATACTTCCAATGGTTTTAAAATAAAAAGTTGTGTGGGGTAAAGTAGAGAGACAAGTATGGGAAGCAATGGAATTAAGATGGGAATTTTTGGAAGAATTATGTATGTTTTGCAAATTCTGTCTAGAATAGTGCATAGTTGCTGGAATTTGGTTATTTTAAGTTCATAAATGGATTCAAAAGGCCAAATTGTGTAGGGTAAAGTCAATACATCAATTGATTCAAAGGCCAAGTCAATTGGTAAAGATTAAAGGAAGTTATGTTAGTTAAAGCAAGTCAATGTTCAAGAGAAGTTAGATTATAATAAATGAGTGATTATGTGATGTTAGGATTTGATTGTGGACTCAAAAGAGGCAGCCACACTCAAGGAGAAGTAAGAAGAAAGAGCAAAGTTAAAGTGAAAGAAAGTCAAGTATCACTGGTGGAAAATTGGCATTCTAAATCCCCATTTTTAAACCGGTCAATGCGGAGACGGTTTTAAAAAAATGAGCGGTGGCATTTTTGTAAATAAAATGAAATATTCACACCGTATTTACTCGTGACCGATGTGGAAATATTTAGTCCGGTTTAGATGTTTACTTTCTATAGCGGATGTTATAGAGACCGATGTGGAAATATTTAGTCCGATTTAGATGTTTACTTTCTACATCGGATTTATATTGACCGATGTGGAAATATTTAGTCTGGTTTAGATGAACTCCGTCAGTATCCTTTCCCGTCATTTTATATCAAGTCTTCTCATACATGCACAGTATTTCATCATGATCACCTTCTCCGATATCTATTTTATATTCATTTCTTCTATTCTTCTATCTTAACTCTCCAATGGCTTCTTCCTCATCCACCCCTCCTTCTTCGCCTCACAAAAGACAGAGACATAATGTTGAAGACAAAGATGTATCTCGTGATAACCCTTCAGTTCCTTCTCCTCCTCCCCTGCTTCAGCAACTGGTGGAGTGCCTGGAGGAACTCATCCCGCGCTTCAATGCCCTGGAACGCTCGGTGGAAGAACTAGCTCTGAAAGTGGAGAGGATGAATGAAAGTTTCAGAGCCTTCCGTTCTGAAGTTCGTCGCCATCAACAGGATGATAGTTTCTTTTATCCCGTTGTTGATCCCAATTCTGACTCCCAAAACACTGATTCGAAAGATGATGATGATGATCAGTGAAAATGGGGTCACCCCTACCTTTCTCTATTCCCCACCTCCTTTTTGATGTAATGAAAAGAATGAGGAGTTGATGATATTGTATTTATATAGCTAGCTAGGTTGATAGAGTGAGGTCCTTTTTTTTAGATTTCAAGATGTTAAGTTAGTTAGTAAAGTTTAATTTGAATGAATATAATGAAGTTTAACAGGTTTCTTGTTCTGCATACGTTGCTGATGATCCGTTTATTTTTCATGTAAATCCCACTTTTAAACCGGTCACTGAGGAGAAGACGATTTAAAAAAAATTAAATTTTTACACCGGTTTTAAAAGTAACCGATTTAAAATATAAACACCCGGTGCAGATTAGCTTCGTCCTATCTGCCTCTTCAGTTTCCTGTCATGCTTTCCTGCGAGCTTTCTTTATTCTTCAGACCGTTCATTTCACTTCTTCGGTTCTCAATGTTTGTAGTCATTATGATAGAAGGCCAATTGCATTCGTCTATATTCTTTTTGATCATGAACCATATATATATGTATACCATTCCTATGATCGATCTGTACATTTCGTCTCATCACTTTATTTCTATTTTATTTTCTTTTCATCTATTTGACTCCTCCAATGGCCTCTTCCTCACGCACGCCTCCTTCTCCGCCCCACAAAAGAAACAAAGACGACTTTGAAGACAAACATCCTGATCCTCACCCTTCTGTTCCTTCTCCTCCTCCCCTGGTTGTGACTCTAATGGAGCACCTTGAGGAACTCATACTGCGCTTCAATGGGCTGAAGGACTCCGTGGAAGAACTGAATCGAAAAGTTGACAGACTGAAAGAAAGTTTCAGAGATTTTCGCTCAGAAGTTCGCTGCCATCAACCCCGTGATAGCTTCTTTAATCCTGTTGATCTCACCCAATCTGATGACTCCCAAAACTCTGAGTCTGATAAGTAGTGCAAGATTGCAACTTTTATATATTCTGATATATATATATATTTTTTTTTGTAAAAGTTGATGACATAGTAGGGTCTATCACTTAAAAAAAAACTGATATATTTTACACCAGTTTATATATAGTAGCCGGTGTAAAATATACTCTCTACAACTGTTTTATATATATCTACACCGGTGTAACATTTTGTCCGGTGTATATTTTCTTACAAAATAAACTTTTTTGTGTAAAATATACTCTCTACAACTGTTTTATATATATCTACACCGGTGTAACATTTTGTCCGGTGTATATTTTCTTACAAAATAAACTTTTTTTTTTATTTTTTTTTACCAAATACTCTTTTATTTACTACATTTCTCACGCCTTCCATCTCTCATTTTTCCCTGGTTCGCGCGTTAAGTCTTCTCGGCGCTTCACAGACGGTGAGTTTTGTTTTGAACTTCTCTCAAGAACTAAAAATTTATTCTCTCCATGGATTAGCTCCAACGTAATGGTTTCTTATTTTTTGTTTTTCTAGTTTCTTAGTCTTCCACAAATATGGATCGTAGTTGGATAAATGCTAAACGAACAAGTATTGAGTATGCTGAGGGGGTGAAGGAGTTTTTGGATTTTGCTAAACGGAATGGTGATGATGACAATGGAAGGTTTTATTGTCCTTGTGTGAGTTGTTTGAATGAGAGGAAACAAAGTCCTGCTGATATTTACACTCATCTAATTTGTGAGGGGTTTTGCAAGAGTTACACGGTATGGGTATGGCATGATGAACAGGTGGAACAGACCTTTGACGATGACATGGATACTGATGATCGAGTAGAGGACATGATTCGTGATGTTGGAGAAGATGCTTTTATGCGGTCATATGCATATGGTAATATGTGCAATGATGCAGAAAAGCCTCTATACCTAGGGTGCAGAAAATACAACCTGTTGAATACTGTGTTGAGATTGGTAAGTGTGAAAGCTCGGCATGGGTGGAGTGACAATGGTTTTTTAGAATTGCTTGAGTTGTTACAGGACATGTTTCCTGAAGAAAATGCGTTACCCAAATGCTACTATGATGCGAAGAAAATAATAGGTCCTTTAGGCATGCAGTATAAAAAGATTCATGCATGCCCAAATGATTGCATATTATACAGGAAAGAGTTTGAAGATGAGGAGAAGTGTCCAATATATAAGATGTCACATCCTTGTTTTTATATGTCTTAAGGACCATTCAGTAGCACTTAGAACCACTTTCAGGGTTACTGAAGTCTAAACTCTTAATCTGGAATTTTTTTTCTCATCGGGTACTGTTAACTGTGGCAAATTCCAGATGAGTAACCTGACTTTGAAAAATCATAACTAATTCTAAAAAAATCGAAATGAAGTGGTTCAAATTGATACATGAAGATAACTTAATTATATTTTAGGGAAAAATAATTGGTTGACTATTCCTTGACAAATCCAACATGGATCAACGTTTCAAATTTACTGTTCATCCAATGATTTTCTCCTGAATCCAGCATTCTGGTCCCAACTTTAACAATTTATATATTTTTGTGTATACATCCAAATGAGGCACTCTATAAATATAATTAAAGATTATGATGTATAATATTTAACATAAAAATATCATATATTTATTCAACCATTTACTATTTTTAATGATTTATCAAATATCAATAGGTCTCCACGGATTACTGTTCACAAGGCCATTTTTCAGCAACCAACCTTACATATTAGTGCATACATACATCACATATCAGTCAAACATGCCAGATAACAATTATTTTTAAATAATCTACTGTTATACATCAGTGCATGATTAACATCCTCATATTTCTGTTACACTTTTCGTTGTCTAAAATCCGGCAGCATATCTGCTACATTCCTTCTGTAGAAAGTAACCGATCTTGTATCGATTCGATAATTCCCGTAGGAACTACCATTCTATGTAAGTACCCAGGAAAGACTGGATGAACCTTCTAGGTCCACTCACTTCCAGCCTCCTTACACAGCACCTACGTACACAGTACGTATCAGTTCCTTTCTTTGTTCCTGCTTCGTTGCCGGAATTTCGGCAGCCTACCGGCGTCTCTTAAGATTTCCAAATTTTATTTTGACAGAACCTCCCCTGTAATGTTATATATGGGAATGAGACTCAAAAGAATCCCAGTAGCAACAATCATAACAATATATGTAATGCAGTATGATAGTGCCTGCTTGTGATTGTGTACAAATAAGTATGCTGCATGTTTCAATATTCAATAACATATGATCATAGCATTGTAATAGAGCTTCAAGCATAACATATAAGACAACAATCTAACCAAACAATAGCACAACAATTCACAAAGACATTACATAAAAGCTAAGATTAGTTACTACCTTAAAAGCAGAACTTCAGAACTTCTCTACTGCTTCCAACTCTACCAAAACTTCCTTTCTTCTTTCTTTCTCTCACTTTCTCTCTCAAGAACTTCCTTATCTCTCTAAACCTTGCTCTTGGACGTGAGAATGAGAGGCATGGGGGGTATTTATAGTTTTCTTCAATGTCATTCTTGTAATTTTGAAGCCATCTGATCCTGTGGTCCTGGTTTTTCTGGAATTTCCTATTTTTCTTTATTCCTTTTACTGCATCATGCATGACATCACTCAATGCCACCTCAAGGGACAACTCACCACCCACATTCTTTACATGGTGAAAATGGAGAGGAGAAAAGCCTTCTGGAAGCTTTCCGGTCCAATCCGGTACCGGCTCGGTCCGTCGCCTCGAAAACTGGACCGTTTTCTGATTCCAATTTTTCTAAAAACCTATATTATGTCTTCTGGCCTTGAACTTAGTATCTGGATCCTTTATATCATTAACATTTTAATACTGGGTCTAACCTCAATTACAGATCCCCTGCAAAATGACCAAAATGCCCTTGGTGCCCTTTCTTGTCCTATTTTAACCCTAAGGACAAAATCGTCATTTCACACCTTTCTGTACCTGGTCAAAGCATATACTGACTCTAGTCAACCTTATTTAGATATGTCTTAGCCTCTGGGACTATCTAGAATGACCAGAATGCCCTCCATTCATCTACTATCCTTTGTACAACACAGGGGTATTTTCGTAATTTTACACTTTTCCGGGGTTCTGCTGGACACTGGCCCACCTATCAGTCCATGTATCTTATTGGTCCTTTGATGGCGCCATTTTTGGTCCTTTCTGGGTCCAACACCTTCATGGCACATATTACGAGGAATCCTCCCCTGTCCAGGTTCACCGAATATTTTAGCTTATTATACACCGTTTACACACATATCCGGACACCGGCTCCTTCTGTCAGATACACTACCCTACTGTGTCTGGGCAGTCATTTGGGTTCTAACGGGCATCTGACTGTTGTTACCCGACCTCATTCAGTCTTAGTTTAAATACCGATAAATCTCCCTATCGGATCCCTGGAGGCCTCATACTCCCGTCTGGATTTTCTAATTTATGAATAACTTCTTCTACAGACCTCCTATCAGTATTCTGTTAGTTTCCTGACATCCGCCCCATAAGAGTACATCATCCTGTAATTTCTCACTTATATCTGAAATCTAGGGTATCCGGTAGGAATTTTTATAACTTTTGGACGATCAGTCCATTTCTGGCTATCTGGAGTCTTAAAAAATTCCTGTATTAGGCTGCATTACCCGGCGTCACTTGCTCTACCTACTGGTGGGATATGGGGCTAATCGGAGTACGATCACTATTTTTGCCTATTTCCGATCCAAGTTTTCATAATTACACTTTTGACCCGGAAACTTTTCTTTTTTTCAACTAAGTCCCTTTATTTGGCTAAAATTACACTTAAAGACCCCACATTTTTGTCTACCTTTCTTTCCTAACCTTAAACTTTCCTTAATTACATTTAAGTCCTTTCATTTCCTTTCTTTTGCAATTTAATCCTTTTCTTTACAGAAAGGACCACATCTTTCTCCTGAAAAGGAACTCATATATTCCATTTAATCTGTACATAGAAACCAGTACAGAAAATTAAGGATATTACATAAGACACCATAGTACATATCAAATAACTCTCCTACTAAGTTGTTATGGTATCTTCCAATTGTACCAAGGTTTAAGCGACTTTTTTCTAATGAAGATGATGCAAAGAAAATGTTATGGCATTCAAATGAAAGGATTAATGATGGAAAGATTCGTCATCCTGCTGACTCTTTGCAATGGAAGAATATTGATGACTTATTTCCCGAGTTCGGTAATGAACCAAGAAACCTAAGGCTTGGACTTAGTATGGATGGAATGAACCCTTATGGTAGCCTTAGTAGTATACATAGTTCATGGCCCGTCCTTCTGGTGATTTACAACCTATCTCCCTTGTTGTGTATGAAATGGAAGTATGTAATGTTGTCTATGCTAATCTCAGGACCAAAACAACAGTGAAATGACATAGACGTTTACCTAACACCCTTGATCGAAGATTTGAAGAAGCTATGGGAAGGTGTGGATGTTTTTTATGCGATTAAGAAGGAGGTCTTCAATATACGGGCCATGATCTTTTGTACAATTAATGACTTCCCTGCATACGAAAATTTGCCAGGGTATAGTGTTAAGGGCCATAAAGCATGTCCGATTTGTGAGGAAGGGACTTGTTACTATCAACTTCGTCATGGAAGAAAGACAGTCTACCTAGGTTATAGGAGATTTCTAAGATAAGCCCACCCATACCGTCGACTAAAGAAGAAATTTTATGGCGGCCAAGAATTTGAAAATGCTCCAAAGCCATTGACTGGCGAACAAGTTTATGAAAAGGTGAAAGACATCATTGTCACTTTCGGTAAGATTATCGAGAAAAGTGAGAAAAATGTATGGAAAAAAAGATCTGTGTTCTTTGAGCTTCCGTATTGGCGACATCTTCATGTAAGGCACTGTGTTGATATGATGCATGTGGAGAAAAATATGTGTGACAGCATTGTTGGAACACTTCTCAACACACATGGTAGTTTCAAAGACGGTTTGAAGGCAAGATTGGATTTGAAAGAAATGGGAATACGAGAGGATTTACATCCGAGGCCAGATGGTGAGGGGAGCTATCATGTTGAAGAGACTAATATTTGCGAGTATTTGCGAGTGTTTGCAAGGAATCAAAGTTCCCTCTGGGTACTCATCTAATATTAAGAGAAGAAGTATTTGCGAGTGTTTGCAAGGAATCAAAGTTCCCTCTGGGTACTCATCTAATATTAAGAGGATTGTGTCCATGAAAGATTTAAAATTAGTAGGCCAAAAGTCTCATGATTGTCATGTATTGATGCAACAATTACTCCTAGTGGCTGTTCGAGGAATCCTTCAAGATGATTTGAGACACATTGTAACCCGACTTTGCTTCTTCTTTAATGCTATATGTGGCAAAGTCTTTGAGACTAAAAAGTTGGAGGAATTGGAGCACGAGGGTTATGTTATTTTGTGCCAGCTTGAAAAATAGTTTCTTCCTACCTTTTTTGACATCATGGTACACCTCATCGTTCATCTAGTGCGAGAGATAAAACTGTGTGGCCCTGTATACTTATGATGGATGTACCCATTTGAAAGATACATGAAAATCCTTAAAGGGTATATGAAGAATCCAAATCGGCCCGAAGCATCCATTGTTCAAAAATATGTTGCCGAAGAAGCTATGTATTTTTGTCAACAATACCTGTCTAAAGTAAGACTTACTGGTCTCCTCAAACCCCGTACCAAACAGGGGGATCAACGCGGAATATCGGTGAGGAGTGTTAATCGTAATGAATTGCAGCAAATACACTTACACATCTTGAATAACATTGATGAAGTTCAAGACTATATTGCTGTTCATAAAGATCTTGTTCGGAAAAAAATAATAGGATGACAGAGCAAATGCTGATTAGAGAACACAACAAATCTTTTGCACATTGGTTCAAACTGGAGGTTGAAAATGAGAATTGTGTTTCTGATACAGTTAGATGGTTGGCATATGGTCCTGGACATAATGTGATCTGTTGGAATTCATTTGATATCAACGGGTATTCCTTTTATACGAAGTCCCTAGATGATAGAAGTAGCATACAAAATAGTGGTGTTATGTTAGTGGCTGAAGCTATGC
This sequence comes from Leucaena leucocephala, assembly GCA_037074615.1. NCBI lineage: Eukaryota > Viridiplantae > Streptophyta > Magnoliopsida > Fabales > Fabaceae > Leucaena > Leucaena leucocephala. The sequence goes on from CM073531.1 coordinate 9,652,713, forward strand.
ATTTCTCTAGTTCAAAAGACAACAATCCTAAATTAGCAGCCATCCCTTATTATGGCATTGTTGAAGAGATTTGGGAGGTGGACTACTCCAAATTCAAAGTTCCCGTATTCAAATGCAAGTGGGCTAATGTAAACAACGGTGTTATGGTCGATCAGTTAGGATTTACACTGGTGGATTTGAATAATATAAGTTTTGGGGATGAGCCTTTCATTATGGCAGACCAATCAAAGCAAGTGTTCTATATCACTGATCCTCAAAATGAAAGATGGTCTGTCGCGCTCCAAGGAAAAAGGGTTGTTGACAATGATGATTCTATTTGTGAGATCCCCTCTTTTTCAGTAGGTTTACCATAATTAAATGAAGAAGAAGTGGATTCTGATTAATTTCTATGTGTTTCTTGTTTTTGATGTAGTCTAAACATGCAATATTAAGTTTCTTGTTATGATTGCGTATATGATTTTGATGTAGTAATAACAGAGACAGATTCTTGTTTTTATAAGAATGTTGTGACGCCAAGGATGGGATGATATATATGATTATGGAGTTTAAAAAAATAACTACAACATTAAAACCGGTCTTAAGTGCTATCTGTAACATCCCAATTTTTGGGTCTAGGAGAATTGGGAGGTAGTCTGATATGGGCAGGCTGCTAAACCCATAGTCCCAGGGTAGTAATCTGATATAGGCAGATCACTTACCTATATTTTGTAGGAATCCGAGGGATGAGCTAAGTTCCTTAGGATTTAAAGATGAGTTAAGTCTTTGACCTACAAAGTAGGGACAGTTCACCTAGGTTCAAAATGAGAAATGTAAGGAATATCCTACCTACAAAGTAGGGACAGTTCACCTAGGTTCAAAATGAGAAATGTAAGGAATATCCTAAGTCTTAAGCCTAGGAATCTGCAGGTAGCTAGATATGGGCTGGCTCCTGAGTAAGATAACCTGATATGGGCGGGTTGTCGAGCCTTTCAATTAACAATGACACCCGAAGAGTTTAGAGGATGAGTTGTTGAAAGAGAATTTCTAGAACTTAAGATTAAGGATAAGAAGATAAGAAAAGGTGTTAGAAAGAGAGTTCAGAGGCATAATCATAATTATAGGAAAGATCGGGCTGGTAGCCAATGAGTACCATATTTTGCCAGAAAATAGAGAAAATTATGCTGATCATTTCACTGAACTGTGAAATTTGCATATGAGGCCTCTGTGAATATGAAAGAATTAGAAATATGACCAAGGGTAAAATGATCATTTTGGAAAAGTGTGCGCGTGAGCGTACTTTCAGGCAAAAATAGCCCGGTCCGGATTAAATATATAAAAATACCGGGAGATAGAGAAAAGGATTCCAGCTTGAATGAGGAGTCACGAAATTTTGATTTTAGGTCCCGATTTTTCTGTAAAAATTCCTGACAATGGGAATTTACAGTTATAATCGGTAAAGAAAAAGCGGTCCAAATAGAGATGATCGGACTGTGGTTGAAGGCCATATAGTGTTTTTAAGGCCCATATTGACACCAGGGAAGGCCCAGGCCCATGATATCAGTTCAGTGGAAAAAGGAGCCGGTGTCCGGAAAAAGGTGTAAAATGACGAAAATGCCCTTATGTTATAAAATAGTGAAAGAATGAGTAAAGGGTATTTTGGTCATTTGGCTAAGGTTAATCAGTCAAGAAAGGGTATCTAGATAGTTGACCAGGGTCAGAGAATACTCTGGTAAGATATGAAAAGACAATAATGCCCCTAGACTTATTAAAGTAAATAAAGAGGAACCAAGGGCATTTTTGTAATTTGCCAAGGGATGTTTCTTAGGAATCGAGCCATCAGAGTACTTGAGCTTGATCAGGGCCCAAGATAGCAGTCCCAGAGCCCAAAAATGTAGCCCAATTTATATGTGGGGAAAAGTGGCATTAAAATAATGTTTTAGTGACTTTTCAATAAAATAAAGTTACTCGGTCAGCATGATAACTGAGAAAGTGATCAGATAAAATCCTGGACTTATCGGATAGCATTGGATGGCGTGAAAGGTGCCAGTAAGATGCCACATGGCGCCAACAAAGAGGAGGAAGAAAAAGCTGAGGACACGTGGCACAATCTCAGCCGTGTATTCCAGTGCAAGACTCCGAAATTCTCTGGAAGCGCTGAGTTAGCTGGTGAGGTGTCTAGTGGGCCCCACCATTTCGCCACATGCTGAATAGGTGTCCCCTGAGGTGTCCCTTGGATAATGTCATGATGATGGTGTCATAAATGGAAATGAAAATTGGAAATTCCAGGAAAAACGGTGGCCACAAGTTCAGAGTTCTTGAGAATTACGAAAGTGCCATCCGTGGAAACTATAAATACCCCTCCCCCTTTCATTTGCATCACGGCCAAGGCAAGAAATAGAGAGAGAAGTGAGTTCTAGAGAGAGAAAGTAAGAGGAAGAAAGAAGGAAGGAAGTTCTGCTGGAAGTAGTATAGAGATACTAGAGTTCTGCTAAGTTAGCCAGGTAGTAACTAATCCTAACTTTTATGTAATGGTTTTGTGATTTGATGTTCTATTGTTTGGTTGGATTGTTGTCTTATATGTTATGTCTGAAGCTCTGCTATAATGCTATGATCATATGTTATTAAGTATGGAAGCACTCGTCATACTTATCTGTACACAATCACAAGCAAGCACTGTCACACTACATTACATATATTGTTATGATTATTACTACTAAGATTTCCCAGAATCTCACTCCCCATGTCTAACCCATTACAGGGAGGTTATGTTGAAGTGAATTTTGAGAATTTTAAGAGACGCCGTTATGCTGCCAAAATTATGGCAAAATGGCAGTAATGAAGAAAGGAGCTAATATGTACTATGTACGTAGGTACTGTCTAAGGAGGCTGGAAGTGAGTGGATCTAGCCGGTTCATCCAGTCTTTCTTGGGTACTTACGTAGAATGGTAGTTCTCACGGGAATTACCGAATCAGTACAAGATCAGTTACTTTGTAAAGATGAAGCCTAGCGGTTATACTGCCGAATTTCTGGCAGGGAAAGATGTAATAGAGTTACGAGGATTTTATGAATGCTCTGTTGTATGATAATTTATTATTTAATAATAAATATTGTTTGGCATGTTTCAATTTGTGTATGAGGAATTGAGAGAGAAATTCGTAGGTCCTGAGGTAGCAGTGCTTTGACCTCAGTTTGACCTAGTAAACGGAAGAGTTTGGCCACAAAATTTGGTGTGTCAGTAGCGCACATCTGGGGCATTACGTGGATAGGTAATAAGCCTTATTTGGATGTGTAGAATGAGAAAAATAAGTTTTCAAAATAAAGACTCAGAATAAGGAACTTAAGAGTAAAATTTTAAATTTTTGGGCTTAAGTTAAGATATAATCAAGCCAATATCACTTTCGCAAGTGTACTCTGAGGAGTCTAAGGAAGGATGTTTCACTATCCAGTGTAAAAAGTCTACTATTGACAATTTGTAAATAAATTATAGTTCAATTTTACACCGGATTAACTTTATCCGGTGTTAGTTTTTACACCGGTTTTATACTTTATCTGGTGTAAAATGTATCAATTTTACATCGGTTATGTTTTTACCCGGGTTAGAATAATTTATATCCGATGTAAAATGTTTATATTCATTTTTTAAGCCTGCCCCTTGGCGTGACCATCATTCTCATTTCTCACGTACTCTGTCATATCTCCGCTCGTCGTGCTCTGTGGTTTTCGCGAGGCTTCTAGCTTCTCTATGCTCAATCATTCTTCTCTGTTGTCTCTCTCGTTCTGCTATTCCGTGTACGTGTTTTCTGCACTTATTTTCCCCTATGTACGTGCTTCACCGTTTTTATGTTCGTTTAATCTAGGTTTTCTATTTTTCCTGATGAATGCTTGCACATCTTTCCATTCATAACTGCTAAAGGAACAAGTTTTGTGTACTCTGACGGGTTGAAGGAAAAAGGGTTAAGTCTATTTTCAATATTTTTGATGTTGTTATTGCGTACATAGGAATATGGGGGATAGAGTTACTCAGATTGAGGTTAGCGATGCTCCAAGCGCCACTACGCAAAGGAAGGGCAGAAGTGCGACTCGTTTGAAAGACATTACGAAGGACAGGATAGAGGGGAAACTGCTTCCGATAGAGTTTGACAGAAACTGGAACCCAACTGGTGAACACAGGGCAACAAGCCTAGCATCACCTATATTTGACTTGGGATGCTATGGATGATCGCGTGAAGAATCAAATTTGGGACACTATCCAGGTATAGGAACTATCTAATATTGCATGCAGAGCAATACCAAATACACAACTGTTTGTTGATTACTCTGCTTTCAATGGCAAACATTGCAGCTCACTTATGATGTTCCCAACAATGAGTTCTTGAAGAAGAAGATGTTGTCTTATTGCGCTGAGCGTTGGAGGGCATTCAAGACACAACTAGCTCGTCAGTATGTGCATGGACAGGACAGAAGTGGTCATTTTCAACCTTCTCCATGCAGCAAGTATCGATTCATTGACGAAGCTGCTTGGGAAGAATTTGTTAGGATTCGGACCACGCCAGCAGCAATGGTGAGTGTATCCTTTTGTATGTGTTGGCAGAAAATGTACCAGAATATCATATGTATTGATTTTAACTACTTCATGTCTTATAGGAAAAAAGGGTAAAAGCGATTGAATATGCCCTCAAGAATGATTGCCCCCACACAATGTCTCGAGGGGGTTATGCGAAGGCAGAAAGAGAGTTGTTGGGGGCCAAGGGGAAGAGGCTAGAAGAAAATGCTAGGTCGGATCCTAGTGTTCTTCTAGACCCCCCTCTCCGATACGTCGCGAAGAAAAATGGCTGTACGCTCGCCAAAGAAAGAGTGGAACATTTACAAGCGACAATGCTCACATGATTTCTGAAAAAATTGTAAGCACTACTTGCATTATTTTGTTTTAGTAGACTATAATTATAGAGTGATCTTAAACAACAAGAGTCCCATGGATCCTTCAAGTCAGATGGTAGGAATGACATCTTGACTGTTGCCACTGGGAAACAAGAACATGGGGGCCATGTCAGGGGAGTTGGAAGAGGTGTGGGTATAAGAGATTACTTTGGAGCATCTCAAAGACGTTCCCCACATGTGGTGCCGAGGGCAGAGTTGGAATCCTTACTCTCCACCATAACAGCAAAGGCTAAGGAAGAGGCTTGGATAGAGGCAAGGGCACAAGCAGAAGCTTCAATTGAAGCGCGATTACAAGAGGGGTTCGCAAAGATGAAGGAAGAAATATTATCCATGATGACATCAAGGCAGCATGAGCCAACTGATCCCCTCCTGCCCTCAATTGCAACCCGTCCAAGTGAAACATCCTCCTTTAAACATCTCAGAGTACACTTACGAAAGTAATCTTAACTTTATTATATCTCTCTTTGCCAAAAATCCTGACAGAAGATAACTGTACTGATTCGGTAAGTCCAATGAGAACTACCATTCTACGTAAGTACCCAGGAAAGACTGGATAAACTGGCTAGGTCCACTCACTTCCAACCTCCTTAGACAGCACCTACGTACACAATACTTTTGATATTCTGCCAGTATAACAGCGTTTTCTAGTAAATATCTTTAAATCTTAACCTTAAAGCTTGACCATAAATCTTAACCTTACATATCCTCAATTGCAATTATCTTAGATCATTGGAATACCTTTTAAACTTAAAAACATTAATTTCCAAGAGTTGGGCTTACCGGGTACTGTTCACTGTCACTATTCACTAGGTAATTCCAGATTACAGCCTGAATTTTGAAAATTCATAATTAAATCTAGAAAAATCATATTGAGGTGGTTCCAATTTCTAATGAAAGCTCTTTCATTTAAATTTGATAGAAAATATGAAAATGAGGTTTCCTTGTCCAGATCAAATCAGTTTATTCGTTGAACTTTACTATTCATTTGGTAAATCTGGAAGTTCCAGTTTCTTTGCCCCATATTCAAAAATTCATTTCTCCTTGTATACTTATCCAATTGAGTCTAATTACATATGGATTTAAAGCTTAGAATGTTTACTTTAAGCTCAACAAATATCGCGGACAAACTCATTCATTTACTATATGAAAACCGCATATGAACCTTACTGTATCGGATGAATTGTTTTATCTTGATCCAGAGTTTAAGTCCAACTTTGAAAAATCATATCAATTTGAAAACTTAACCAAATTACGCGTTATTGGTGTCCAATTAAAGCTATGGATCTTAGCTATGTTCATACCAAATTTCACTTAAAAACTTGCTGGATAAGCTGCTCAAACTATCGCTGGAAGTAGACTGCCTCTCATCGGATCCAGTGCATGCATACAATATACATACCAATATATCATCACATAAATTAAAGGCATGCTTTCCAAGTCATACACCATTCATACATCCACAATTACCTCCTTCCTTGTGATGTTCCATCACCTAGATCATGGTTATGGGGGGTGAGATTCGGGGGAATCTCAGTAGCAAACAATACCAAACAATGCATGTATTAATGTAAAGACTTGTGCTTACTTGTGAAGTGTTATCATAGTGTGATGAGCATGCTTCCATGTATCATATGAAATACAATTGGCCAAAGTAATCATAACATAACAGAGCTTCAATCATCTACCATATACACACAATTCAACCAAGCCATAGCACAATCAAGCATACATTACATACATACAAGTTTAGGGTAAGTTCACTACCTTGGATTTAAGCTTTCTTTCTTATGCTTGCACTTGCTTCCCAAGCTTTCCAATCATGAAGCTTTTTGGTCAATCATTCCCCAACACCTTCTTAGAGGTTTCAAGGTCCTAAACACATTCATATTCATTACATAATCCATTAGGACCATGAACTCAAACACTACTCAAGACTACCTCTCTTGAACCTTTAACTTGCTTTAACTAACATAAATTGCTTTAATCTTTGCCAATTAACTTGGCCTTTGAACCAATTGATATCTTGACCTTACCCTATACAATTTCACCTTTTGAATCCATTTATGAACTCAAATTAACCAAATTCCAGCAAGAATGCACTGTTCTGTACAGATTTGAAAAAGCATACATAAATCTTCCAAAAAATCTCATTTTGATCCCAATGCTTCCCATACTTGTTCCTCCACACAAAATCTCATTTTAAGACCATTGGAAGCATCAAAATCATGAAATTCAAATCACTATTCATGCGAGTGAACAGTAACCGTGAGGAATTTTTAACATTATAACCTTTAATTCCAATGGTTTCCAAGGTTCAAAACCTTTCCAATCCTACACAAAATCATCATATAAACTCAATGGAAGCATTAAATCATTGAAATTCCATTTCCTTCTATCATGAACAGTACATGAACAGTGCAAACCGAAATGGTAAAGTCAAGAACATCAACTTACTTCACAACCAAGCATGTAACTAGCTTGTTTAAGCTTGTCTTAGCTATCTATGACCCAAAACTCATATTCCTTTCACATATACACAAAAATTCCAGCAGCATCTCCCCAAGATTTAAGCCTCAAAAACCACTTAAACTCAAGCACAAACCATAAGAACAAAGGGTAGAAGCAAGGAGACAACTTACCTTGTTTCTTCAAGATCCTTGCTTCCTCCAAGCTTGAGAGAAAATTTTGCAAGAGGTTCCCTATGGTCTTGTGCTCACGGTTTTGGAGTCTCCAAGGGGGGTATTTATACAACTCATATTTGTACTAATTTTTAATATGTTAAAAGAGAGTTTATTATTGATTCTTATCCACATTTATTACTATATTGAGCAAATTAGTTAATAATATGAAATTGGACAAGTGGGAATTTAAATGATGTGATTTTAGTGCTTAATTGGATAAATAATCTATTAAATGTCCATTTTAGGTCAACACAGCAATCAATCAGCAAAATGGAGCGTCTCTGTGGAATTAAGTCGCGACCTTATTGATTCACCGTCGCGACCAAACTTCAATCAGCGAAGAAGAAGCGCTCTCTATAAATATTAGTCGCAACCTAATGTATATAAGGTCGCGACCAAAAACTTCAAAATGCAGAAATCAATCAGCGAATGACAGAAGGGACAGCTGGATAGAAAGGTGACTTTAAGCATGGGATGGATTGCATAGCTGGACGTAACAGATTGCAAATGGGAAATCAAACATGTGCAGCAACAGAAATGAAATCCACACATCTGGCACTGTTCACGAGCGTACTGTACACATCAGCACACTCCATCTGAATAGAATGAGCAAGTTACAACAGCAAGTGGGAAGCATGTGCTGAACAGAATGCCAGCTCATGTGCTGACAGCTGGAGCACATCTGGACAGCTCCATTGACTCACTCATGCATTTCAGACTTTTCCTATATATCACACATTCTGTATAGCATTGGATCACTCATCATCTGAACCAGACACTTGATACAGAGATCACTCTTCTCACACCTCACCATTCATTCCATTCAGCTCCATTCCATCTGCTTCCTCATTCATTCACGCATCCATCAATTCTTCTTCTCCATTCTCATTCCCTTTCTGCAACCTTGCTCTGTTCTAGTCAATAGAAACAGAGAAAGGTTCTGCAGCTCATCATCTTCATTTTCTTCTTCCATTTCCACATGACTACTGCTGCTGTACCGATATTTGTTGCTGGAGTTCAGATAGCAATGCAAGGATGAGCTGCTGTGCTTCCTTGGAGATGACACTGAACCAGAATCTTAGAACTGAAACAGGGAGTGTCATTGAGTCTTTAATTTAGATGTACTTGTATCGAGTTGATATGTTTACTTCTGGTTTATTGATTCAATTAGAGTAATAGATGACAAGGAATTAGGAACCGAGTTGGATTTTTTCTTTCTACAGTAATGATCATTTGATTAATATTCATATTCTATTATCTCTAAGTTGAACAATTCATCTTCTCTATTGATGTCTGCAAGTTGTAGCGTTAATTGAGATTTAGCTAGCGAGTTGTTAGCTAACCTATTCTAGTTCAATTGATTTACTCTTGATATTCTGTGGATAATGAAGGTAAGGATATCTCCAAGGGAACACACTTGTCATTATTCATTCATCTCATCATCTTAATCACATAGAAACAGAAATAATAGCATAGACTTTACATTCAGTCCTTAGTTGATAGTTCAAAACATAACTCATCTGCTTAACTTGTTAAATTGTGGCTCAATAGATTAATTATGAACTCTAATATTCAGTAGCTCCTTGTTATCCGACCTAGGTTAGCCTCCACTTACTATTGGTTAGCTTAGTTTTGTTTGATAATTAGAAATGACAGTTATCAAAATGGCGCCGTTGCCGGGGAGCCTTACTTGTTAAGGTTTCCTAAGCAATCTCCTGGGCTCAAAAACATAAAGAGTAGGTAGTTGTTTTCAGTTCTTCTGCGATTTTTTTTCTGTTTATATCTGTTAAGTCACGACCCTTTGGCTTTTTAGTCACGACGAAAGTGCTCTGTGATTTCAAGTCGTAACCAGATACACATTTGGTTGCAACCTAAAATCAGTTTTCAACTCAGATTTACTGTGTGTCAGTATTTATAGAAAAATCTTGGGAAAATTGAAGGCCAAGATCACCTTGGGAACTATTTGATCTAATGGTTAAAGGTTTGATCTTGGAATGTCTTTTCACTTTTCACGCATGACCGTACCACCATGACATCACTAGCATGGCCTCACTTGGTACACCTAACCCTTCCTCTTTGGCCCCATTTTGGTGTCCTTGTGGGTCCCACCATGTGCAAAACCTAATTCTTACTTTATTCTCTTTTTCTTTCTTTTCAACAATCCATAAATTATTCATTATTGGACTTGGGCTCCAAGATAACTTTTGGACCTTATTGGGCTGGCCTAGGATAACATGTTGGGCCTCTTTTAGGTCCAATATCTAATTGGCCCAAATCCCAATGTACTTTCCTCATACCGATATCCGTAAATTACCCTGATCTTAACATAAATGCTAAACACCTCTTTTAATTGTTCTAACATTTTTATAAATTCATTCTAATATAAAATGAATTCTCTACAAAGGTTCATAATTTTCTGAGACCCAGAAGTCCTGTTAAAAATTACATATGTTTCCTTTAACCCTTTATCGGTGTCCTTTTTCACCGTAAATTCCATAATTAATTCTACAGGACTCCTTTTTGACTTATGTCAACTCCATAAATTCTCATATTAATTATAATAATTTACTATCAAATTTCATCTGATATCCATTGTGAAATGACCAAAATGCCCTCCATTCACTTCTGGTTTCTTAGGGTATCACAGGGGCATTTTTGTAATTTTGCACTTTGGCTGTTACACTTTCTTCCTCTTCCAATTTAATCCCTTTCTTTACATAAATGGCCACATCTTTTCCTGATAAGTCTCATATATATTTTATTCAATCTGTACATACAACTCAGTATAGAAAATTAGGGATGTTACATTTCTCTCCCCCTTAAAATAAATTTTGTCCTCGAAATTTACTCAGTACCTTAGTCAACAATCTTAAATATACATCCTCTTTAAATCTCTTTCTGCTTTATGACTTAGAATCGGGGTATCCATCTCTTATCTTCTATTTTCTTATCTAGCGGAGTACTTTCATTATCCGCTTTATGTCCATGTTATCATTACTCTTTTTTATCTGAATCAACTCATTTAGAGTTGAATATTACTTTATGTTGCTACTTACTTACCTGCTATGTATCCATTTGCTTATGGACAACTCATTGTACTAGGCTTGTGAGTAGTGTCCATTTCTTTCATATCAAACTCTCTCGAATATTACTGTATTCGGGAGTTTTCATTAATTACTCATCATACTTCTAGCATTTATCTCTTGTCACTCTCCTTAGCAGCTCGCAGACTGTCTTAACATCTACAGCATTTCGTCTCTCTTTTCATATCATTATATGTTCTCATCATCGTTACTCACTTAACATCATACAGAGAGAGGACTTATGTAACTATCTATTCTTTACTTTTGCTACTAAATAGGAGCACATACTCTAACATGCATAATGCCTGGCCCTCAAATTGCAAGACTGCATACCTGCTTATAAATGTGAAGCTCTAACATCGGAGCTCAAGCATTCCTTTTCTGAATATGCACAGCTCTAACACTTGGAGCTTACACAGCTCTAACATCGAAGCTCAAGCATATTTACAAACATAACATAATGCCTGGCATTTTATGCAAGGAGTGAAAGCTCTCATCTCTATCTGTAGCATAACATTCGTCATCCTATCCCTTTTTCAATAAGGGGCCTCTCTATTTGCTCATAAAATGCATATTTCTCATTGCGTGCCACCTTACATATTTATCACAGTGTATCTCATTACATACTTCTGATGCTATATCATGGCATGTCTAACCAAATATGGCCATATCGTAATATATCTTACTCTTTCATGATTTATCTTGCCTTATCATGACATATCCTGAGATACTATAAGTCTAACCTTTTCTTTATCCTCATCTTAGAAGTATCTATTAACTTCACTTCACTCTTCATCTAAGAAGATTCTGAGTTCAGTCTATAATAATAATAAGGCTATCTGAAACTAACATTGTGGGTACTCTCTCTGCTATGAGTGAACAACTGGTGAAGCGCCTTTACCTTAACTTTGTCTTTGGCATTCATCTTCTCACAGAGATATTACATTGTACTCATATCTGCATAGCTCATTACTTTCCTTAGGCTAGGTCTAACTGTGACCTCAGGATCTAACTGCGATCAACCGTTAGCCTCTTCAAAGTCTAACTGTGACTCTGGAACTGTTAGGATCTACTGCGATCCTCCAGAATCTAACTGCAATTCTGTTGTACTGTATTAGTATCTCTGGAAGATCTTAAACTAACAGACTAAGTTATAAGGTTAGTTACCTTCACTTAGTTGCTACTCCACAGATAATTTTCCAAGACTGAACACAGAAGCCAATATTATATATTTAGACTTTACTCATTTTGTCTAGCATTGAGAAATTTCTCACATCATTCTCATCTTTCATAACCTTGCTATATCTCTGACTACAAGGAGCTACCTAGGCTCTACCATGCACATCCCTATCATGATCTGTATAACTCATATGATGGACATAGCTTCATCATAAACTAAACTGTCCATTTTCTTAGCTCTATTTCATGAGCAATCTAATTCTATCGCAAGAGCAATCTAGCTTTATTGTGAGAATGCTAACTTCTCTTACATAGATATTGCTCACTCTCAGAGCTGTATCATCTTTCATGGCTTTACCTTATCTCATTTCATGCTCATGGTACATCATTCATATATCTTGTTCCCAATGAAGGAATATATTCTTAGCACTGTAATCACAAGCCTATGGATTTGCCATCAACATTCATCTTTAACCTCATTCTCTGTCTGTCTTTAATTTTCATTCTAAACTTTAGGGATTAACTGGCTAACTATCTCATTTATCACTTGTCTATTGCTTTATCATCATTACCAAGTTGAATTATCTAATTGCATGTTGTATGGTATAGGAGCAACATAACTTTCTCATCTCATATGTACTCTACCCTGCATGTACTGCAAAAAAGGGAGTATTCATTCGTCATAGCATACTCTAACATGCATGTCATTATATGATAACTGCAAGGAGATACAACTAATTATCATATTCTATGGCAACATAAGCCATATCATCATCTAATCATCATAACTTATGGCAACAAAAGCCATATTATCATCACATAATTTGCTCCACCATCCATTATACGTACACTGCAATTAACCAATTAACTAGGTAATCCTTTTAAGCATTCTATCCCTTTATCACCTTCTCTGCCAGATCCCCATCATTTACTCATGAACTTGAGATAAATACTCATTTACTTAGGCTGCCACATTACCCCTTGCTAGGGTACAGACTCAACCCTTCACTACTTTTTCTTACATAGAGGATAGGGGAGTCACTCTATCTTTAAAATTATGGCTATCTTTCCCTGTCTAGGCATTATACATTTCTGTTTCTAATCTTGTATACATCTACCGCTCTATTGAACTTCTATGACTACCAGAGAAATCCTTTGTAACAGAAATCCAATCCATAAATTAACTCTTTAATCATTCAACTCTCTCTGTTCATATATATGAACGTGGCTAAACATTCATCAAAAGGGTTTCTCTTTCTCTATTTAACCTTTAGCCTCACGCTTATCTCTATTTAACTGAGAGGAATACTTTTCATAAACTTTACTCAAGGAATACTTCCCAGGTGAGTGGAATAGTCTCCATTTCTCTGGAGCAACTTTGGTGTCTTTCTACTATCTCTCAACTCTTTCTGTTCATATACATCAGTCTCAGTCTACTTTTGACCGGACTATGGTTCTTTTCTGGTCTTTTTCTTGATTCTAACCAACTTAGATCACATAAATCTCATTCATCATCTAGCACCATTACTTATGTTCTCTAATAGCCTAGCACCCTTTCACATAGATATTGTCCGCTTTTCCATTAGGCAGTCCTGAGGCCACACGAGAGCATAGTTTTGTTCTCTAGGCACATGAGGACTTTAACCCCTTAGGCACCCAAAAACGCGTCCTCCGGGTCTCAGAGCTATGCAGTAAAAGATATTATCCCCTCTCCCCTTAGGAAGGCACCTCTGGGCCCACACGAGGTCAGGATTTTGTTTCCCATGACACGAAGACTCAAACCGCTTAAGCCACAGGAAGGCGTCCATGAGGGAGAGGTATCCACACCCTTATAAGGCATGCTTCGTTCACCTCCCCAACCGATGTGGGACTAATATCCTGTTTCAGGGACTTTAACTTTTGAGAACTTGAAGCCATATGTTAGGCTCATTTCTTGCGCAAGCCTTATCCTAACTTTTGATTCTTTTGTTCATAAAAGACTAACTGAACAAAGTCTTTCCAAATGTAGATCTACTCTTGATAGTCACATAGAGGATCTACTTCTGAACATTATCTTAGACTAGCATGTATCTCTATTTCTCATACTGTTCAGCTTGCCTACATCATGTGCTAAACCTCTAGCTGATAACCTTCAGTGAGGCTGGCATCTTCATCCTTTATCAGGTCCCTGTGTATCTTCATCGTGACCTGAGTATGAACTAGGCGTAACGCATCTATGAACTTTAGTTGTGACCACACTACTTCACATCGCGACCTGTACATAGCTTTCTCTAAACATTATATTCTAGTATTCTTGCCCAGTCTTTACTCTAATAATGGCCAATTCTTATTCTCAACCTTGATGAGCCTAAGCGATTTGAAACTCATCCATATCTATCTATTATAATTGAATTAAATAGGGAACATATTCATATCAATGTTCAACCAACTATCATTTCACTATATCACATCAAAACTCATATGTCATATTACCATAACATTCATACATACATTACATATATGTCAATTACATATAAGGGGTAAGTCATAATTATCATATATCCATGCAATTTACACTGTTTACGTTATCCTTCATCTCTTTTTTTACGTTCTTTTCTAGGGAATTGCAAACTGTAAATACTTCTGCATACGGAAATGCCACCCTTGTATATCAGTTGGTGGATCATTAGCCAAAAACTAACTTAGCTCCACATGCCACGTGGGAGTATATAGCAATATCTGACTTACGATCATCTCATGCCAATCTTGTAACATCCCGATTTTTGGTCTAGGAGAACTGGGAAGTAGTCTGATATGGGCAGGCTGCTAAACCCGTAGTCCTAGGGTGGTAATCTGATATGGGCGGATTATTTACCTGTATTTTATAGGAATCCGAGGGATGAGTAAGTCCTTCAGGATTTAAAGATGAGTTAAGTCTTTAACCTACAGAATTGGGATAGTTCACCTAAGTTCAAAATGAGGAATTTGAGGAATGTCCTAAGTCTTAAGCCTAGGAATTCTGCAGGTAGCTTGATATGGGCTGGCTCCTGTGTAAGATAACCTGATATGGGCGGGTTGTCAAGCCTTTCAATTAACGATGACTCCCGAAGAGTTTAAGGGATGAGTTATTGAAAGAGAATTTCTAGAACTTAAGATGAAGGATGAGAAGCTGAGTAACGAGGCCAGAAAGAGAATGCAGGGGCATAATCGTAATTATGGGAAATATCGAGCTGTAGCCAATGAGTACCATATTGTGCCAGAAAATAGAGAAAATTATGCTGATCATTTCATTGAACTGTGAAATGTGCATATGAGATCTCTATGTATATCAAAGAATTAGAAATATGACCAGGGGTAAAATGGTCATTTTTGAAAAGTGTGCGCGGGAGCGTACTTTCAGGCCAAAATAGCCCGGCCCGGATAAAATATCTAAAAATACCGGGAGATAGAGAAAAGAATTCTGGGTTGAATGACGCAACACAGAATTTTGATTTGAGGTCCCAATTTTTCTGTAAAAATTCCTGAAGATGGGAATTTATAGTTATAATCGGTAAAGGAAAGGCAGTCCGAATAGAGATGATCGGACTGTGGCCAAAGGCCATACAGTGTTTTCTAAGGCCCATAGTGACACCAAGGAAGGCCTAGGCCCATAATATCAGTTCAGTGGTAAGAGGGGCCGGTGTCCGGGAAAAAGGTGCAAAATGACGAAAATGCCCTTATGTTATAGAATAGCTGAAGTATGAGTAAAGGGTATTTTGGTCATTTGCCTAAGGTTAGTCAGTCCAGACAGGGTATCTGGTTAGTTGACCAGGGTCAGAGAGTACTCTGGTAAGATGGGAAAAGACAATAATGCCCCTAGATCTAGTAAAGTAAAGAAAGAGAGACTAAGGGCATTTTGGTAATTTGCCAAAGGGTGTTTCTTGGGAATCGTGCCATCAGAGTACTTGGGCTGGATCAGAGATTCAAAATGATATTCCCAGGCCCAAAAACGTATCCCAGTATATATGTGGAAAAAAGTGGCATTAAAATAATAATTTAATGACTTTTCAGTAAAGTAAAGTTACCCGGTTGGCACGATAACCGAGGAGGTAATCAGATAAAGTCTGGGACTTATCTGGATAGCATTGGAAGGCGTGAAAGGTCCCTTCTAGGTGCCACATGGCGCCATCTTAGAGGAAGAAGAAAAGTTAAGGACACGTGGCACAATCTCAGCCGTTGAGTCCGGTTTGTGGGAAATCGGACCGGACCAGTACTGGATTGGACTGGAAATGCTGAGTCAGCTGATGAGGTGTCCAGGAATTGTGACATGTGAAGAATGTGGTGATGAGGTGTCCCGGTGAGGTGTCCTGGGTGATGCAGTAAAAAGGAATAAAAGAAAATAGGAAATTCCAGGAAAAATCAGGACCACATGTTCAGATGGCTTCAAAATTACAGGAATGCCATTGAGGGAAACTATAAATACCCCCTCCCCCTCCCATTTCATGCATCCCAAGGCCAAGAGCAAGATTAGAGAGAGAAGGAAGTTCTTGAGAGAGAAAGTGAGAGAAAGAAAGAAGAAAGGAAGTTCTGGCGGAGTTGAAAGCAGTATAGAGATTCTAGAGTTCTGCTTTTGAGGTAGTAACTAATCTTAGCTTTTATGTAATGGCTTTGTGATTGGATGTGCTATTGTTTGGTTGGATTGTTGTCTTATATGTTATGTCTGAAGCTCTACTGCAATGCTATGATCATATGTTATTGAGTATGGAAGCATGCAGCATACTTATCTGTACACAATCACAAGCAAGCACTGTCACACTGCATTACATATATTGTTATGATTATTTACTACTGAGATTCCCCCGAATCTCATTCCCCATGTCTAACCCATTACAGGGAGATTATGTTGAAGTGAATTTTAAGAATGTTGAGAGACGCCGTTATGCCGCCGAATGTAAGACTGAACATCATAATATGATAAGTACTGTGTACGTAGTACTGTCTAAGGAGGCTGGAAGTGAGTGGACCTAGCCGGTTCATCCAGTCTTTCCTGGGTACTACGTAGAATGGTAGTTCTCATGAGGGTATTACTGAATCAGTACGGTTCAGTTCTTTGTACAGATGAAGCCTAGCGGTTATGCTGCCGGATTTTAGGCAGGAAAAGATGTAATAGAAATATGAGGATTTTGTGTATGCCTTGTTGTATGACATTTTGTTATTCAATAATAAATATTGTTTGGCATGTTCAATTTGTAAATGGGGAATTAAAAGAGGAATTCGCAGGTCCTGAGGTAGCATTGTTCTAGCCTCAGTTTGACCTAGTAAACAAAGGAGTTTGGCCACGAAATTTGGTGAGCCAGTTGTATACATCTGGGGCATTACGTGGATAGGTAATAAGCCTTGTTTGGATGTGTAGAATGAGATTAATCAGTTCTCAAAATAAAGGTTCAGAATAAGGAACTTAAGAGTAAAATTTTAATTTCTGGGCTCAAGTTAAGATATAATCGAGCTAATATTGCTTCCATAAGTGTACTCTAAGTGGTCTAAGGGAGGATGTTTCAAATCTTCTAAAATATAAGCCCGATTCATATCAATACCTTCTATAGTATATCTATTTATCATCCTTGCTACGGCATTGAGGAATTGCAGGTAGACTGCCTGCTCTTGATCTCTACTTTTATCCATCCCTTGACCTAAACTGAGTAATTCACTCTCCACAACTTTCTTGAGACTAATATAGTCAATATTATTCATCTTTAGCAAAGAAGGTTGGGATTGACTAGGACCAGGAACATCCTTCTGATCTTTATCTATAACTTCATATATTCCTGGACTACGAGATTGGGAAGGGACTGTCCTAAGTTATGACTGGATCTCTGGATTACGGTATTACTGTAAGTTACTCATATCAAATCTATCCTCAAACTTTGGTGGAGGAGGAATAATATCTGGTCTATCCATAATCCAGTACCAGTACTCAGCTTCCTCAGCTATAATCTATCCTCTCATCGGAGGAATAGAACTTATATCAGGATTAGAGGGCACTCCAACAAACTCATACTGTATAGAGTCACTAGACTCAGCATCATCTGGGGTATATACCATATCTTCTTCAATCCTCTGTCCTCCTATTACAATCGAACTAGCATCTGTTGGGTCTAGAGGTGGACAAGCATAGGGAAAACTGGGACAGGTTTTTCTAGCAAAAAGTTTGACCCCATTGAGGAGCTATCGGATCTATCTAGATCAGAGTCACTAGAATCAAAGATGTGAGCTACATCAAAATCTTTGTCCATCATAGGCTCCTCCTCTGATTGGTCTAACTAATAACCTCAGGCCTAGGATCCCCTTGGTTAACTGTGGTTTCTGACCCGGTTTTATGCCTAGCCATCCTGCAAACACTAACTTAATGTCAATTATGACTGCTTTACCATTAGGTATCTATCTATAAATCATCTATTCAGAGCATTACTTAAGCCAGAATCCTATGCTTTGATACCAAAGTACACTTACGGAAGTAATCTTAACTTTATTATATCTCTCTTTGAAAAAAATCCTGACAAAAGATAACTGTGCTGATTTGGTAAGTCCCATGAGAACTACCATTCTACGTAAGTACCCAGGAAAGACTGGATGAACTGGCTAGGTCCACTCACTTCCAGCCTCTTTAGACAGCACCTACGTACACAGTACTTTTGATATTCTGCCAGTATAACAGCGTTTTCTAGTAAATATCTTTAAATCTTAACCTTAAAGCTTGACCATAAATCTTAACCTTATATATACTCAATTGGAATTATCTTAGATCATTGGAATACCTCTTAAACTTAAAAACATTAATTTCCAAGAGTTGGGCTTACGGGTACTGTTCATTGTCACTATTCACTGGGTAATTCCATATTACAGCCTGAATTTTGGAAATTCATTATTAAATCTAGAAAAATCATATTGAGGTGGTTCCAATTTCTAATGAAATATCTTTCATTTAAATTTGATATAAAAATATGAAAATGAGTTTTCCTTGTCCAGATCAAATCAGTTTATTCGTTGAACTTTACTGTTCATTTGGTAAATCTGGAAGTTCCAGTTTCTTTGCCCCATATTCAAAAATTCATTTCTCCTTGTATACTTATCCAATTGAGTCTAATTACCTATGGATTTAAAGCTTAGAATGTTTACTTTAAGATCAACAAATATCGCGGACAAACTCATTCATTTACTATATGAAAACCGCATATGAACTTTACTGTATCGGATGAATTATTTTATCTTGATCCAGAGTTTAAGTCCAACTTTGAAAAATCATATCAATTTGAAAACTTAACCACATTACGCGTTATTGGTGTCCAATTAAAGCTATGGATCTTAGCTATGTTCATACCAAATTTCACTTAAAAACTTGCTGGATAAGCTGCTCAAACTATCGCTGGAAGTAGACTGCCTCTCATCTGATCCAGTGCATGCATACAATATACATACCAATATATCATCACATAAATTAAAGGCATGCTTTCCAAGTCATACACCATTCATACATCCACAATTACCTCCTTCCTTGTGATGTTCCATCACCTAGATCATGGTTATGGGGGGTGAGATTCGGGGGAATCTCAGTAGCAAACAATACCAAACAATGCATGTATTAATGTAAAGACTTGTGCTTGCTTGTGAAGTGTTATCATAGTGTGATGAGCATGCTTCCATGTATCATATGAAATACAATTGGCCAAAGTAATCATAACATAACAGAGCTTCAATCATCTACCATATACACACAATTCAACCAAGCCATAGGACAATCAAGCATACATTACATACATACAAGTTTAGGGTAAGTTCACTACCTTGGATTTAAGCTTTCTTTCTTATGCTTGCACTTGCTTCCCAAGCTTTCCAATCATGAAGCTTTTTGGTCAATCATTCCCCAACACCTTCTTAGAGGTTTCAAGGTCCTAAACACATTCATATTCATTACATAATCCATTAGGACCATGAACTCAAACACTACTCAAGACTACCTCTCTTGAACCTTTAACTTGCTTTAACTAACATAAATTGCTTTAACTAACATAAATTGCTTTAATCTTTGCCAATTAACTTGGCCTTTGAACCAATTGATGTCTTGACCTTACCCTATACAATTTTACCTTTTGAATCCATTTATGAACTCAAATTAACCAAATTCCAGCAAGAATGTACTGTTCTGTACAGATTTGAAAAGCATACATAAATCTTCCAAAAATTCTCATTTTGATCCCATTGCTTCCCATACTTGTTCCTCCACACAAAATCCCATTTTAAGACCATTGGAAGCATCAAAATCATGAAATTCAAATCACTGTTCATGCGAGTGAACAGTAACCGTGAGGAATTTTTAACATTATAACATTTAATTCCAATGGTTTCCAAGGTTCAAAACCTTTCCAATCCTTCACAAAATCATCATATAAACTCAATGGAAGCATTAAATCATTGAAATTCCATTTCCTTCTATCATGAACAGTGCATGAACAGTGCAAACCGAAATGGTAAAGTCAAGAACATCAACTTACTTCACAACCAAGCATGTAACTAGCTTGTTTAAGCTTGTCTTAGCTATCTATGACCCAAAACTCATATTCCTTTCACATATACACAAAAATTCCAGCAGCATCTCCCCAAGATTTAAGCCTCAAAAACCACTTAAACTCAAGCACAAACCATAAGAACAAAGGGTAGAAGCAAGGAGACAACTTACCTTGTTTCTTCAAGATCCTTGCTTCCTCCAAGCTTGAGAGAAAATTTTGCAAGAGGTTCCCTATGGTCTTGTGCTCACAGTTTTGGAGTCTCCAGGGGGTATTTATAGAAAAATCTTGGGAAAATTGAAGGCCAAGATCACCTTGGGAACTATTTGATCTAATGGTTAAAGGTTTGATCTTGGAATATCTTTTCACTTCTCACGCATGACCTTACCACCATGACATCACTAGCATGGCCTCACTTGGTACACCTAACCCTTCCTCTTTGGCCCCATTTTGGTGTCCTTGTGGGTCCCACCATGTGCAAAACCTAATTCTTACTTTATTCTCTTTTTCTTTCTTTTCAAAAATCCATAAATTATTTATTATTGGATTTGGTCTCCAAGATAACTTTTGGGCCTTATTGGGCTGGCCTAGGATAACATGTTGGGCCTCTTTTAGGTCCAATAGCTAATTGGCCCAAATCCCAATGTACTTTCCTCATACCGATATCCGTAAATTACCCTGATTTTAGCATAAATGCTAAACATCTCTTTTAATTGTTCTAACATTTTTAGAAATTCATTCTAATATAAAATTAATTCTCTACAAAGTTTCATAAATTTCTGAGACCCAGAAGTCCTGTTAAAAATTATATACGTTTCCTTTAACCCTTTATCGGTGTCATTTTTCACCGTAAATTTCATAATTAATTTTGCAGGACTCCTTTTTGACTTCTGTCAACTCCATAAATTCTCATATTAATTATAATAATTTACTATCAAATTTCATATGATATCTATTGTGAAATGACTAAAAGACCCTCCATTCACTTCTGGTTTCTTAGGACATCACAGGGGCATTTTCGTAATTTTGTACTTTGGCTCTTACACTTTCTTCCTCTTCCAATTTAATCCCTTTATTTACATAAATGGACACATCTTTTCCTGATAAGTCTCATATATATTTTATTCAATCTGTACATGTAATATCCTTAATTTCTGTACTGATTTCCATATACAGATTAAATGGAATATACGAGTTCTGTTTCAGGAAAAAGATGTGGTCCTTTATGTAAAGAAAAGGATTAAATTGCAAAAGAAAAGAAATGAAAGGACTTAAATACAAATATGGAAAGTTTAAGGTTCGGAAAGAAAGGTAGACAAAAATGTGGGGTCTTAAAGTCTAATTTTAGCCAAATAAAGGGACTTAAGTGCAAAGAAGGAAAAGTTCCCTGGGGCTAAAGTATAATTAAAGAAAATTAGGCCAGAAGTGGTTTGGACTGACCGGTGGCATTTCAGTCCCAGATTTTACCAGAAGATAGGGCAAGTGACGCTGGGTAATCCAGCCTAATATTGGAATTTTTTAAGACTCCAGATAGCCGAAAATGGACTGATCGTCTGAAAGTTATAAAAATTTATACCGGATACCCTAGATTTCAGATATAAGTAAGAAATTATAGGATGATGCACCCTTATGGGGCGGATGTCGGGAAACTGACAGAATACCGATAGGAGGTCTGTAGGAAAAGTTATCCGCAAATTAAAAAATCCAGACTGGGTATGAAGCCTCCAGGGATCCGATAGGGAGATTTATCGGTATTTTTAAAGGGATTCAATGCGATTGGATGACTTCAGTCAGATGACTGTTATAACCCACAGGGATGCCTGAACACAGTAGGACACTGTATCTGGGAAAAGGAGCCGGTGTCCGGAAAGGTGTATAATCGGTAAATAATAATTAAAATATTAGGTGAACTGGGGCAGAGAAAGATTCCTCGTAATGTTTGCCATACAGATAATGGACCCAGGAAGCCCAAAAAGGTGCCATTAGAGGCCCAATAAGACTCTTGGACTGATAGGTGGGCCAGTGTCCAGCGGAACCCCGAAAAAGTGTGAAATTACGAAAATACCCCTGTGTTGTACAAAAAGGGCAGCAGATGAATGGAGGGCATTCTGGTCATTCTGGACAGGCCTAGAGGCTAAGACATATCTAAATAAGGTTGACTAGAGCCAATATATGCTCTGACTAGGTTCAGAAATGTGTGAAATGACAATTTTGCCCTTAGGGTTAAAATAGGACAAGATAGGGCACCAAGGGCATTTCGGTCATTTCGCAGGGGATCTGTAACTAAGTCTGGACCCAGTATTAAAAAGTTAATGATATAAATGGTCTAGATACTAAATGTGAGGTCAGTAGACATAAAAAGGATTTTTAGAAAAATCAGACTCAGAAAACAGCACATTTTTCTAGGAGACGGACCGGCCGATACCGGATTGGACCGAAAAGCTTTCGGAAGGCTCTAGCTCCCTCTCAATTTCGCCATGTGAAGAATGTGGGAGGTGAGGTGTCCCATGAGTTGGCATTGAGTGATGTCATGCATGATGCAGTAAAAGGAATAAAGAAAAATAGGAAATTCAGGAAAAACCAGGACCACAGGATCATAAGTCTTCAAAATTACGAGATTGCCATTGCTCAACACTATAAATACCCCCCTAGCTCCTCATTTCGGCACAAGCAAGAAAGAGAGGAAGAAAGAAGCTCTTGAGAGAGAAAGTGAGAGAAAGAAAGAAGTAAGGAAGTTCTGGTGAAGTTGGAAGTAGTAGAGAAGTTCTGGAGCTCTGCTTTTGAGGTAGCAACTAATCCTAGCTCTTATGTAATGTCTTTGTGATTTGTTGTGCTTTTGTTTGGTTGGATTGTTGTCTTATATGTTATGCTTGAAGCTCTATTCTAATGCTTTGATCATATGTTATTGAATATGGAAGCATGCAGCATACTTATCTGTACACAATCACAAGCAAGCACCGTCACTCTGCATTACATATATTGTTATGATTATTACTATTGGGATTCTTTTGAATCTCATTCCCAAATATAACATTACAGGGGAGGTTCTGTCAAAATAAAATTTGGAAATCTTAAGAGACGCCGGTAGGCTGCCAAAATTCCGGCAACGAAGACGGGACAAAGAAAGGAACTGATACGTACTGTGTACGTAGGTGCTGTCTGAGGAGGCTGGAAGTGAGTGGACCTAGCAGGTTCATCCAGTCTTTCCTGGGTACTTACATAGAATGGTAGCTCCTACGAGAATTACCGAATCGGTACAAGATCGGTTACTTTCTACAGACAGAATGTAGCAGTTATGCTGTCGGAATTTTAGACAACGGAAAGTGTAACAGAAATAGGAGAATGTTAATCATGCACTAATATATAACAGTTAATTATTTAATATTAATTGTTATCTGGCATGTATAACTGATATGTGTTGGTTGTGTGCATGTGTATGTAAAGACTAAATGCTGAAAATAGGCTCAGTGAACAGTAATTCGTGAAGACCTATTCATGTTTGATAAAACATTAAAAATAGCAAATGATTGAATTAATGTACGAAATTTTTAGGGTAAAACGTAGACATACTAATATTTAATTTGACATATAGAGTGACTAATTTGGATGTATACACGAAAAGATATAAATTGTTAAATTTGGGACCAGAATGCTGGATTCAGGAGAAAGTCATTGGATGAACAGTAAGATTGAAACGTTGACCCACGTTGAATTTATCATGTATTGGTCAACCAATGATTTTTCCCTGAAATATACTTAAGTTATATTCATATATCAATTTGAACCACTTCATTTCTATTTTTCTAGAATTAGTTATGAATTTTCAAAGTCAGGTCACTCATCTGGAATTTGTCACAGCGAACAGTACCCGATAAGAATGAAATTCCAGATTAAGAGTTTAGACTTCAATGACTCTGAAAGTGGTTCTAAGTGCTACTGAATGGTCCCTAAGATGTATAAAAATAAGGATGTGATAGTACATACAACTCAGTACAGAAAATTAGGGATGTTACACTAAGCACTAAGGGGAGCTGTTGCTTGCCGCTGTTAGAGGATGCAGAACATTGTGATCTATATGTGGAGGATCCTCTTAGACGCTTAGTGGCACATTGCTCCATCCATAGCCTAGGGGCAACTGTTCACCATATCCAAATTTAGGACGATCAATTAAGGGTGACAGTTGAAGACGTACTAATTGGAGATGCTCTTGTCCCAATTCCCACTGATGAGATGAAGACAGTGAGCCAAGCAAAAGGGACTTTCATATTGTGGCCAAAGCATCTTGTTTCGGATCACGTCGCCTCATCCCCTAGCCAACTTCCCACCCCTCCCACTTTGAATGCCATGCAAAGTGTGATCCTATTGGCATATGACAAAATGTTCCATGTGGACGCGTTACCTATGGATTCAGTTGTGGGCGACATGGGGGCACTGGCCTTCGTTGACCATGCGGACGTCAAATCTCTTATCACTCCCAAGGAAGAACTGACCTCCGGCTGTATCCAAGTGTTTTTTATGTAAGTATAATTTAAATATAAATATATGTAATAACAAAGTTCAAGTCTTACAACTAATGTCGTGTATGCATTGGCTGTAGGTAAATGCAAGCTGAGTTGGTTTCCTCCAAGGGCAAACAAAAAAAGTTCGGATTCCTATACCCACTTCAGATTTATGCTAAAGGGACCTCTCAATCTTTGAGGCTTGCATACATTTCAAGGAGGCTCGGTGAAACCGATATTGATTGTTTCTTCGCACCATATATGCAGGAGTAAGAATAATAATATTTCATTTTATTTCATATATACTAGTTTTGTATTTGCTTAAGTATAATACTCATTCTCTTTTAACTAATCTCTACAGCAATCATTGGCAACTTGTCATCCTATCTAAGTATAGCTATAAAGTTTTCTTTTTATGCTCCCTCCATTACAAGCCATCGGTTGATGTCAAGAAGATCATGAACACTTGAGTTCTCTTCTATACACAATGATCTTTGTGATAAATGGGTTACTAACTTATTAACTTTGGTCATAGGGCTATGAGGACGTTCGCGGTTGCAAGGGGCCTTAGGCACGCTAATTTGGTGAGGGACCCTGAATGGATCACACCGAAGGTAATAAAAGTATATATTAGGTGTTAGCTAGCTAGGTTCCCCGTTTTGATGATGATAAATAATTTTTATCTTGTTAACATTATAGAGTCAAAGGCAACCCAAAGAAAGCAACTTATACGGCTTCTACATAGTTAGACACATGGTCAATATTATCTTGTCAAATAGGATTGACCTAACTGAGGAGGTAAAATTGTATTTTTAATGATTTCATATTTCTTAATTCTCAATCTAATCTATATTAATAATGCCTTAATTTCTTTGATTTTGATTTCATATTTCAGATGTTTGATCAACCTGATCCATTTCCTGACCAAGATATTGAGGACCTGCGTAATCGGTGGGCAGAGTTTTTTGTTCAATTCCTTCCTTCTCAATAGTATTTGTCTTTCACTGAATACCTTTTTCTACTTTTCTGTTCAAATTGTAGCAATTTTGTATTGAATTTTATTAAATGAATAATATAATGAGCAATTGAATTATATATGTCTCTGGCATCTTGAACTGATGATGATCGATGATTGAGTTTATTTATGAAGCTTCAGGCCAACGAAATGTATTAAGTATAAATTTAATAACATCCACATTGGAGGTATATACCTACCGGTGTAGAAAGAATATATATCATAATATAAATTTAATAACATCTACATCGGACATATATACAACCAGTGTTAACATTTGAATAATCTACACCGTCCCAATATTCAACCGGTGTAGATGTTAAAAAATAATACACCGGATGTAAATGTGAACCGCTTTAAAATGTAGACCGGTGTAAAAAAGTATACATTCTACACACCGTCCCAATATTCAACCGGTGTTAACATTTGAATAATCTACACCGTCCCAATATTCAACCGGTGTAGATGTTAAAAAATAATACACCGGATATAAATGTGAACCATTTTAAAATGTAGACCGGTGTAAAAAAGTATACATTCTACACACCATCCCAATATTCAACCGGTGTTAACATTTGAATAATCTACACCGTCCCAATATTCAACCAGTGTAGATGTTAAAAAATAATACACCGGATGTAAATGTGAACCGCTTTAAAATGTAGACCGGTGTAAAAAAGTATACATTCTACACCGGTCTTGTGACCGGTGTAAAATGTCTTACTTTTTACACGGTCCGTTTCTACACCAGTTATATGTGCGATGTTGAATGCCATTTTCAACCGGTGTAGAAATACTTTTTTTCCAGCCGTGTATATGAGGTAGTAAACTTACCCTAAACTTGTGTGTATTGAATGTTATGCTTGATTGTGCTATGGCTTTATTGAATTATGTGCATATGTGTAGATGATTGAAGCTCTGTTTCTATGTTTACCTTGGCCAATTATATTTCATATGATACATGGAAGCATGCTCATTACACTATGGTAACACTTTCATAAGCAAGCACAAGCAATTACATTAATACATGCAATGTTTGGTATTGTTTGCTACTGAGATTTCCCCAGAAATCTCACCCCATCTATGTAATCCCAATTTCAACATGTTTATGAATGATGAGAGAGGATGAAGAAGCATGAAGAGGAGTTAGGGATTGGTCAATGTAAATGTTATATAATGTTATGTAAAGAATTCTTCCAAGTAATGATGCTGTATGCTTAGTTTAAGCAATAATGTTTATGATGTGAGGAAAAATAGTAAATGATGGAATAAAATTATGAAATTTTACAGACATTTAGTTAACATGTCAAGCTTTGTTTTGACTCCAATAACACCTTATTTAGATGTCTGTACAAAGAGAACCAATTTTCCAAAAATAGGGACCAGAATCTGTTTTCAGAATTTTCGACCAAATTAATAGTAAACTTTAACGAATAAAATATATCAATGTGCTAAGTATTTGGTCAGAAACTTATTTTTCATTAAATTTCAAGATGTTATCTTAGAGTATAATTTTGAACCACTTCATTTTGATTTTTCTAGAATTAGTTATGATTTTTTCAAAGTTCGTCTCCGAATCTGGAATACCATATGAACAGTAACTCGCCAAGAGTAAAAATTCTAAATTTAGCTAATGGACTACAAAGGTCATATAAGTGGTTCTAAATACTAACGAACGGTCCCTAAGACGTATGAAAGTAAGGATGTTACACATCACATGATCTGGTATTCTGTTTACAGCACATGCTCCCTACTTGCTGTTAGCAACTTGCTCATTCTGTTCAGATGGAGTATGCTGATGTGTGAACAGTACCAGACACGTGAACAGTGCACAACTCATGCATGATCTCGCACTTGTAATTTGTTATCATCTCTTGTTTGCAGTCTGATAAGTCCAGTTATGAAATTTATCACATCCTCACTTTCCTAGCTCCATCTTCTCCAAACCAGTACCCTATTATGTTTGGAAAAGGTAGGGGTGAGATTTCAGGGGAAATCTCAGTAGCAAACGATACTAAACAATATATGCATCAATGATTGGTATTAGTGCTTGCTCGTGATTGTGTCAACTTAATGTAATGTGCATGCTTCCATATAACATATGAAATACAATTGGCCAAGGTAATCATAGCACAAAGCTTCAACAATTATATATTAACATCAATCAATCAAGCCATAACACAATCAACCATATATTCAACACATACAAGTTTAGGTAAATTTACTACCTGGCATGTAGCCCTTCCTTTATTCCTTAGCCTTTACTCTAAGATTCCTATTTTTTATAGGTCAGAGCCTATTCATAGCATAATAATATTTCATCATTATCATCTTATCTAGCATAACTCCACTTAACTCAAGCTTATCTTGAGGTAATACCCCTATTCTGACAATCCCCTAACTTTCTTTCTATCCACGGCTAACCTTATAGAAAGAGATATTTCTCTATTCTAACTATCTAATTTATAAGAACAATCCTCTAATTTATTAGGGCAGGGACTAGAATAACTTACTTACCTTATTCCTAAGCTTGTCGAGTCCCTAAGCTCCTTGGATTGCTCCTAACTTGGCCAGAACTCCTTCTTTCTATTTCTTTCTCTCTCTCTTTCTCTTTTTCTCTCTTCTTTTCTCTTCTCTTCTTGGTTCTTGCCGTGGGTGCCTTGGAATGGGAGGGGGTGATGGGTATTTATAGTTGAAGGGAGGTGGAATGGATAACTTAGATCGAATCATGATGAACGGCTCAGATCGCTTAGCTTCCTCAAGAAGCTTTGCCTGCATCATCGCGATGACATCATCATCCTGAATGACTCATCAAAATGACATCATCTATAGACACCTCACATGCTTAGGTGGCTCAATGGTGGGGCCCTCGGGACACCTCACCAGCTGACTCAGCGCTTCCAGAGAATTCCAGAGTCTTATCCCGGAATGAACGGCTGAGATCGTGCCACGTGTCCTTAGCTTTTTCTTCTTCCTCTATGCTCATGCCATGTGGCACCTTATGGGTACCTTTCATGCCAGCTCATGGCTTCCGGATAAGTCCAGAACTTTATCTGATCAAGTCCCCAATTATCACTTCAATCGTGTAACTTTACTTTATTGAAAAGCCACTAAAATATTATTTTAATGCCACTTTAACCCACATAAATATTGGGCCACGTTTTTGGACTCTTGGAATGCTATCTTGGGTCTCTGATCAAGCTCAAGTACTCTGATGGCTCAATTCTCAAAAAAATCCCTTGGCAAATTACCAAAATGCCCTTAGTTCCTCTTAATTTACTTTATGTAGTCTAGGGGCATTATTGTCTTTTCACACCTTACCAGAGTATTTCCTGACCCTGGTCAACTATCCAGATAAACTTCCTTGATTGTTTAGCCTTATTCAAATAACCAAAATACCCTTTACTAATTCTTTAACTATTTTATCACATAAGGGTATTTTTGTCATTTCGCATATTTTCTGCATATTTATGGACACTAGCCCCTTTTACCGCTGAACTGATATCATGGGCTTGGGCCTCCCTTGGCGTCATCATGGGCCTCTATGTGACATCATCTGGGCTCATTTAGTCCCAGTTTACTTACTGTAATATCCTTAATTTATGTACTGATTTTCATGTACAGATTAAATGGAATATATGAGTCCTGTTTTAGGAAAAAGATGTGGTCCTTTATGTAAAGAAAATGATTAAAATTGCAAAAGAAAAGAAATGAAAGGACTTAAATGCAAATATGGAAAGTTTAAGGTTAGAAAAGAAAGGTAGATAAAAATGTGGTTTCTTAAAGTGTAATTTTAGCCAAATAAAGGGACTTAAGTGCAAAGAAGGAAAAGTTCCCTGGGGCTAAAGTATAATTAAAGAAAATTAGGCCAGAAGTGGTTTGGACTGACCGGTGGCATTTCAGTCCCAGATTTTACCAGAAGATAGGGCAAGTGACGTGGGTAATCCAGCCTAATACCGGAATTTTTTAAGACTCCAGATAGCCGAAAATGGACTGATCGTCCGAAAGTTATAAAAATTTATACCGGATACCCTAGATTTCAGATATAAGTAAGAAATTACAGGATGATGCACCCTTATGGGGCGGATGTCGGGAAACTGACAGAATACCGATAGGAGGTCTGTAGGAAAAGTTATCCGTAAATTAGAAAATCCAGACGGAAGTATGAGGCCTCCAGGGATCCGGGTAGGAGATTTATCAGTATTTTTAAAGGGGCTGAATGCGATCGGATGACTTCAGTCAGATGACTGTTATAACCCACAGGGATGCCTGAACACAGTAGGACACTGTATCTGGGAAAAGGAGCCGGTGTCCGGAAAGGTGTATAATCGGTAAATAAAAATTAAAATATTCGGTGAACTGGTGCAGAGGAAGATTCCTCGTAATGCGTGCCATACAGGTAATGGACCCAGGAAGCCCAAAAATGGCGCCATTATAGGCCCAATAAGACTCTTGGACTGATAGGCGGGCCAGTGTCCAGCAGAACCCCGGGAAAGTGCGAAATTATGAAAATGCCCCTGTGTTGTACAAAAGGGCAGCAGATGAATGGAGGCATTCTGGTCATTTTGGACAGGCCTAGAGGCTAAGACATATCTAAATAAGGTTGACTAGAGCCAGTATATGCCTTGACCAGGTTCAGAAATGTGTGAAATGACAATTTTGCCCTTAGGGTTAAAATAGGACAAGATAGGGCACCAAGGGCATTTCGGTCATTTCGCAGGGGATCTGTAACTAAGTCTGGACCCAGTATTAAAAAGTTAATGATATAAATGGTCTAGATACTAAATGTGAGGTCAGTATACATAAAAAGGATTTTCAGAAAAATCAGATTCAGAAAACAGCAAGTTTTTCGAGGAGACGGACCGGCCGGTACCGGATTGGACCGGAAAGCTTCCGGAGGGCTCTAGCTCCCTCTCAATTTCGCCATGTGAAGAATGTGGGAGGTGAGGTGTCCCATGAGTTGGCATTGAGTGATGTCATGCATGATGCAGTAAAAGGAATAAAGAAAAATAGGAAATTCAGGAAAAACCAGGACGACAGGATCATAAGTCTTCCAAATTACAAGATTGCCATTGCTCAACACTATAAATACCCCCTAGCTCCTCATTTCAGCACAAGCAAGAAAGAGAGGAAGAAAGAAGTTCTTGAGAGAGAAAGTGAGAGAAAGAAAGAAGTAAGGAAGTTCTGGTGAAGTTGGAAGTAGTAGAGAAGTTCTGAAGCTCTGCTTTTGAGGTAGCAACTAATCCTAGCTCTTATGTAATGTCTTTGTGATTTGTTGTGCTTTTGTTTTGTTGGATTGTTGTCTTATATGTTATGCTTGAAGCTCTATTCCAATGCTTTGATCATATGTTATTGAATATGGAAGCATGCAGCATACTTATCTGTACACAATCACAAGCAAGCACCGTCACTCTGCATTACATATATTGTTATGATTATTGCTATTGGGATTCTTTTGAATCTCATTCCCAAATATAACATTAAAGGGGAGGTTCTGTCAAAATAAAATTTGGAAATCTTAAGAGACGCCGGTAGGCTGCCGAAATTCTGGCAACAAGGAAGGAACAGGGGAAGGAACTGATACGTACTGTGTACGTAGTGCTGTCTAAGGAGGCTGGAAGTGAGTGGACCCAGCAGGTTCATCCAGTCTTTCCTGGGTACTACGTAGAATGGTAGTTCTCATGAGGGAATTACCGAATCGGTACAATATCGGTTACTTTCTAAAGAAGAACTGTAGCAGTTATGCTGCCGGATTTTAGACAATGAAAGATGTAATAGAAATATGAGGGAGTTACTCATGCATTGATATATAACAGTTGATTATTTAATATCAAGTATTATCTGGCATGTATGACTGATATGTGTTGGTTGTATGCATGTGTATGTAAAGACTAAATGCTGAAAATAGGCTCAGTGAACAGTAACTCGTGAAGACCTATTCATGTTTGATAAAACATTAAAAATAGCAAATTATTGAATTAATGTACGAAATTTTTAGGGTAAAAAGTAGACATACTAAGATTTAATTTTATATATAGAGTGCCTCATTTGTATGTATACACAAAAAGATATAAATTGTTAAATTTGGGACCAGAATGCTGGATTCAGGAGAAAGTCATTGAATGAACAGTAAGATTGAAACGTTGACCCACGTTGAATTTGTCAAGGATTGGTCAACCAATGATTTTTTCCTGAAATATACTTAAGTTATATTCATGTAGCAATTTGAACCATTTCATTTCGATTTTTCTAGAATTAGTTATGAATTTTCAAAGTCAGGTCACTCATCTGGAATTTGCCATAGTGAACAGTACTCGATATGGATAAAATTCTAGATTAAGAGTTTAGACTTCAATGACCCTGAAAGTGGTTCTAAGTGCTACTGAATGGTCCCTAAGATATATAAAAATAAGGATGTGACATTTTGGTATCAGAGCAAAGGATTCTGGCTTAGGAAATGCTCTGAGTAGATGATTTGTAGATAGATATACCATGATAAAGCCATCATAATTGACACTAAGTTAGTGATTGCAGGATGGCTAGACATAAATGTGGGTCTGAAACTACAGTAAACCAATAGGAATTAAGACCAGAGGTCTCTAGTTCAAATAGTTCAGAAGAAGAGATAGTAAGCAATGATTCTGACCTCTGGACACCTCCAGTAGCTGGTGATTCTGAGGAGGATAGTTCCTCGGTAGGATCAAACTTTCCGATTGATGATCAGGAGGTGATGATAACAGAAGGCCCTATTCCTGCCATTCCCATAAGTGCGGTACCCTTGAATATAGCAGACAGTTCAGGATCCATCCAGGTACGTGGTCAGAGTAATGCGCCAGGTCCCAGTAGGCCCGAAGTGACCCTAGTAGAAATACATTTGGGAGGTTTAATCGTAAGAATGGTCCCAGGGAGGAACCTGAATAGAGAACAATTTGAGAGCTCAGTAGCATTAACCTGACAACTATACGAGTTGAGGCAGACTCTGATAAGAAACATAGATCAAGATTATACGGTCTACAAGGAGTTTATTACGAGAGTAAAAGCAATATACCAAGCTTGGGATCTAAATGTGCTGACCATGAGTCTTTAGGAAGCTATCATGGACGATGTACTACCCACTACCCCTACGTGGAGATCAGAGTTGGACCGGTATTTTGATGAAGAACCATACTGTACCGTATCCGACTGGATCTACTTAGTAGGAGAGTTTATTAGAATAAAGTTTAAGAAAAATTAGAGTAATGTTTCCAATGTATAAAAGATCAGTACAATAGCATATATAAGACTGTAATATGTACTTTGTATGCTATGTTTGAAATGAAATAAGAAATGTTGTTTATCGCATTCCTTTCTATGTTAGAACATAACAAAATGGTTCGAACAAGAAGAACGATTCCAGCGGAGGAACCACAGGAAGCTGGAAATCTTAATCAACTAATTTTAGAGCGATTAGAGCAACAACAAAAGATGATAGAAGAAATGAGAGCTGCTCAGGCATGAAATGAGCAGGAAAGAGATGCTGCCATAGCCGCAGTAGTAGCAGCAGTGGTAAATAATTTAAGACCGCCGGAGCCTTCAGGAGCAACTAGTAGAGAACCTGAAGAAGTACCACAGCAGGCGGAGCAGCCCCAGAGACGGGTTGAATCGAGGGAGGAGGCAGTAGGAATCAAACAATGGATGGCTCAATTTTGTAAACACGATCCTCCAGTATTCGAAGGGACATTCGAAGTACAGGTAGCAGAGAATTGGGTCAGCATATTAGAAAAGATCTTTAAGGTCCTCGACTGCCCAACTGAAACTAAGGCCCAAATGGCCATCTATCAATTGGAAAAGGATGCGGATAGATGGTGGAAGAATACAGAGTTACTTCTCCAAGCAAGAGACATTTCAGTTACCTAGGAAGTGTTTCTTGAGCAATTTTATGAGAAATATTTTCCTCAATCTGTCAGAGATGAAAGGGAGGCCGAATTCCTTGTGCTGAGGCAAGGAGAAAAAGAAGCTTTTGATGAATATTTGGCCAAGTTCATCCGGCTATCTCAATATTCAACTTACCTACGCCAAGTGGATGACGAACGCTGGATGACAGAAAGAATGATTAGAGGACTAAACTCTATGCTAAAGGAGAAGTTAACTCCGCAACAATACAGCCAGTTCAATAAGGCTGTGGAAGCGTGCCGAATTGTAGAAAACAGCATGAATTATCGAATGCTGTCCAGACCCGGGAGTAGAGATCAGGTGATCCCGGATAAGGCCGGTCGAAATCAAGAAGCTACAGGTGGGAGCAGCTATAAGAAGAGGAAGCGACCGTGGCAGAGCAAAAAGCCGAATAGAGGAAATTTCCGTGGCAGATCCAATAACAGGGATTCAAAGGCCCCAGTATGTGAAAAGTATGGAAAGAATCATGGTGATAGACCATGTTTGATGGGCCAGAATATTTGTTACACCTGCGAAAAGCCCGGACATTTTTCCAGAGAATGTCCTCAAGCAATAACTGATCCAAGGCCAAGGACGGCAGGACGAGTGTTTGCACTCACTAGAGAGGACGCTCAGCGATCATATGAGATGATCCAAGGTACAATCTATCTCAATGATCATGCTGTGACTGCTCTATTTGATTCGGGTGCAAGTCATTCCTTTATATCTTATGACTGTGCTAAAAGCCTAGGCCTTCTGATCAGTAAATTGCGTTATGATATACATGTGAAAACCCCCACCAACACTAAAGTAATCACGTCTGATGCCTGTCTAAATATCGTTGTGCGTTATGAGCACTGCAGTACCACCCTGGACCTGATCTGTATGCCTTTCCGGGAGATTGATGTCATACTCGGTCTAAATTGGTTATCCTCCAATAATGTGATGTTGGACTGCAGAAGCAAGACCCTAGTTCTTGGTCCAAAGATCACTGATAGGAGCTCAGAAGTGTAACTGAACTTCATGACGGAGGCTCAGGCAGAAAAATGTTTACGGAAAGGATGTCAGGGATATGTGGTATTCTTTTCTGTCCAAACAGAAGTAGAAGGCATTGAGGAGGTTCCTGTAGTCAATGAATTTCCTGAAGTCTTTACAAAGGAAATTCAGGGATTGCCTTCAGAGCGTGAAGTGGAATTTGCGATCGACATTATACCTGGAGCTGGACCAGTATCAAAAGCCCCATACAGGATGGCTCCCAATGAAATGATGGAACTGAAAAAGCAAATTAAGGAGCTATTGGAAAAGGGTTTCATACAACCCAGTGTATCGCCATGGGGTGCTCCAGTGCTATTTGTCAAGAAGAAAGATGGCAGTTTAAGGCTATGTATTGACTACAGGGAATTAAATAAGCTTACAGTTAAGAATAAGTATCCTCTTCCCATAATTGATGACCTGCTAGACCAGTTGGCAGGAGTGAGCTTATTCTTCAAGATTGACTTGAGATCTGGCTATCATCAACTAAGGGTCAAGCCAGATGATATTCCAAAGAAGGCATTCAGAACGCGCTACGGGCATTTTGAGTTCCTTGTGATGCCTTTTGGACTAACCAATGCACCTGCTATTTTCATGGACTACATGAATCGGATCTTCAGGCCTTATCTAGATCAGTTCGTTGTGGTCTTCTTTGATGATATTCTGGTGTACTCCAAATCTCCAGAGGAGCATGAAAGGCATTTGAGGATTGTTCTTGTTACCCTTAAAGAAAAGAAGCTCTATGCTAAGCTGAGTAAATGCGAGTTTTGGCTGTCAGAAGTCAAATTTCTCGGTCATGTCATATCCCGAGATGGGGTAGCTGTGGATCCTAGCAAAGTTGAAGCAGTTTTGAGCTGGGAGCAGCCCAGGACAGTGACGGAGATCAGAAGTTTTCTCGGCCTAGCAGGGTACTACAGAAGATTTATTCAAGACTTTTCTCGAATTGCCTTACCACTTATCAAGCTGACCAGAAAGAATCAGCAGTTTAAGTGGGATGAGAAGTGCGAGGCTAGCTTCCAGCAGTTGAAGCAGAGATTAACGACTACTCCCGTGCTGATTATTCCAGACCCAACTCAGACTTATGTAGTCTATACTGATGCTAGCAAGCAGGGGCTGGGATGTGTGCTTATGCAGCAAGGTCGAGTAGTAGCCTACGCCTCTCGACAGTTAAAGCCAAATGAAGAAAATTATCCCACTCATGATCTGGAGCTTGCTGCGGTGGTCTATGCCTTAAAGATATGGAGGCACTATTTATATGGAACAACGATAGAATTGTTTTGCGACCACAAAAGCCTGAAGTATCTATAGGATCAGAAGGAGTTGAACATGAGGCAGCGACAATGGATGGAATTGCTAAAAGATTATGATTTTCAGATCAAATACCATCCAGGGAAAGCCAATGTGGTAGCTGATGCCCTGAGTAGAAAGGTGGTGCAGGTTGCATACATGATGATCAAGGAATTGGAATTGATAGAAAATATGCGCGACTGGAGCCCTCTATATCAAATGCAACTGACGGAGAATCCCTTCGGAGGAGTTCATGTCAGAACTTGCATAGAAGATGAGATCAAAGAGGCTCAAAAGCAGGATAAGCTCGCGGCAATATTCAAAGACAAGCTGGAGAAGGGGAAGACAGGGAATTTTGAGATGTCCCCCGACGGATTACTACAGTTTCGGGGAAGACCCTATATCCCTAATGTTGTGGGATTAAGGGAAAGGATTCTGGAGGAAGCACATAAAAGTCGGTATACTGTACATCTAGGTATGACCAAGATGTACCATGATGTTAAAAGGTTATTTTGGTGGCCTGGATTGAAGAAAGATGTCGTGACTTACGTGTCTAAGTGCTTAACCTGCCAGAAAGTGAAAGTTGAACATCAAAAGCCAGCAGGAACATTACAGCCTCTAGAAATCCCTGAGTGGAAATGGGATGGGATTGCCATGGACTTTGTGGAAGGACTACCCCTGACTCCAAGTAGACATGATGCAGTGTGGGTAGTAATTGATCGACTGACAAAGTCAGCACATTTTTTGGCAATCAATAAGAGAGATTCTCTTGAAAAGCTGGCAAAGCTGTATATAAAGGAGATAATTAGACTTCATGGTATCCCAGCAGCATTGTGTCTGATAGAGACCCTCGATTTACTTCAAATTTCTGGAGGGCTTTACAGGAAGAAATGGGCACTACTCTCAGATTTAGTACAGCTTATCATCCTCAGACAGATGGTCAATCTGAAAGAACAATACAAACGTTAGAGGATATGCTGAGAGCATGTGTCTTAGATTTCAAAGGCAGCTGGGATATCCATTTGCCCCTTATAGAGTTTGCTTATAACAATAGTTATCAGGCCAGTATTCAGATGGCCCCTTTTGAAGCACTTTATGGACGAAAATGTAGATCCCCCTTATGCTGGCTAGAGTTGAGTGAGAGACGAATGCTTGGTCCAGATATAGTAGATCAAACCGCAGAACAAGTTGCAATGATTAGAAAGTGATTGTTAACGGCTCAAAGTAGACAGAAAAGCTATGCAGATACCAGAAGGAAGCCGTTGGAGTTTGAAGAAGGAGAACATATATTCCTTAAGTTAACTCCAACCAAGGGAGCCGAACGATCGATTAAAGTGAAGAAGTTGCATCCAAGATACATACGACCATTTCAGATTCTCTCAAAGATAGGAGCAGTAGCCTACAAGTTCGCTCTTCCTCTGAATCTCAGCCAGATACATAATGGTTTCATGTTTCCCAATTAAAGAAGTATGTTCCAGATCCATCTCATGTGATTGAGCAAGATGAGGTCGCACTGCGAGATGACTTGACCTATGAGGTTGGACCGGTGCGACTTGCTGATAGAAAAGTCAAGCAGTTACGGAATAAGCAGATTCCTTTAGTTAAAGTGATCTGGAAAGGCTTGACTGAACAAGAGGCTACATGGGAAACAGAAGAAAAGATGAGAGAGAAGTACCCTGGATTATTTGTATAGGATAGATGTAATGTAAATTTCGGGGACGAAATTTAATTTAAGGGGGAGAGAAATGTAATATCCTTAATTTTTGTACTGATTTTCATGTACAGATTAAATGGAATATATGAGTTATGTTTCAGGAAAAAGATGTGGTCGTTTATGTAAAGAAAATGATTAAAATTGCAAAAGAAAAGAAATGAAAGGACTTAAATGCAAATATGGAAAGTTTAAGGTTAGAAAAGAAAGGTAGATAAAAATGTGGTTTCTTAAAGTGTAATTTTAGCCAAATAAAGGGACTTAAGTGCAAAGAAGGAAAAGTTCCCTGGGGCTAAAGTATAATTAAAGAAAATTAGGCCAGAAGTGGTTTGGACTGACCGGTGGCATTTCAGTCCCAGATTTTACCAGAAGATAGGGCAAGTGACGTGGGTAATCCAGCCTAATACCGGAATTTTTTAAGACTCCAGATAGCCGAAAATGGACTGATCGTCCGAAAGTTATAAAAATTTATACCGGATACCCTAGATTTCAGATATAAGTAAGAAATTACAGGATGATGCACCCTTATGGGGCGGATGTCGGGAAACTGACAGAATGCCGATAGGAGGTCTGTAGGAAAAGTTATCCGTAAATTAGAAAATCCAGACGGGAGTATGAGGCCTCCAGGGATCCGGGTAGGAGATTTATCAGTATTTTTAAAGGGGCTGAATGCGATCGGATGACTTCAGTCAGATGACTGTTATAACCCACAGGGATGCCTGAACACAGTAGGACACTGTATCTGGGAAAAGGAGCCGATGTCCGGAAAGGTGTATAATCGGTAAATAATAATTAAAATATTCGGTGAACTGGGGCAGAGGAAGATTTCTCGTTTTTCTAGGAGACGGACCGGCCGGTACCGGATTAGACCGGAAAGCTTCTGGAAGGCTCTAGCTCCCTCTCAATTTCGCCATGTGAAGAATGTGGGAGGTGAGGTGTCCCATGAGTTGGCATTGAGTAATGTCATGCATGATGCAGTAAAAGGAATAAAGAAAAATAGGAAATTCAGGAAAAACTAGGACCACAGGATCATAAGTCTTCAAAATTATGAGATTGCCATTGCTCAACACTATAAATACCCCCCTAGCTCCTCATTTCGGCACAAGCAAGAAAGAGAGGAAGAAAGAAGTTCTTGAGAGAGAAAGTGAGAGAAAGAAAGAAGTAAGGAAGTTCTGGTGAAGTTGGAAGTAGTAGAGAAGTTCTGGAGCTCTGCTTTTGAGGTAGCAACTAATCCTAGCTCTTATGTAATGTCTTTGTGATTTTTTGTGCTTTTGTTTGGTTGGATTGTTGTCTTATATGTTATGCTTGAAGCTCTATTCCAATGCTTTGATCATATGTTATTGAATATGGAAGCATGCAGCATACTTATCTGTACACAATCACAAGCAAGCACCGTCACTCTGCATTACATGTATTGTTATGATTATTGCTATTGGGATTCTTTTGAATCTCATTCCCAAATATAACATTACAGGGGAGGTTCTGTCAAAATAAAATTTGGAAATCTTAAGAGACGCCGGTAGGCTACCGAAATTCTGGCAACAAGGAAGGAACAGGGGAAGGAACTGATACGTACTGTGTACGTAGTGCTGTCTAAGGAGGCTAGAAGTGAGTGGACCCAGCAGGTTCATCCAGTCTTTCCTGGGTACTACGTAGAATGGTAGTTCTCATGAGGGAATTACCGAATCGGTACAATATCGGTTACTTTCTAAAGAAGAACTGTAGCAGTTATGCTGCCGGATTTTAGACAATGAAAGATGTAATAGAAATATGAGGGAGTTACTCATGCATTGATATATAACAGTTGATTATTTAATATCAAGTATTATCTGGCATGTATGACTGATATGTGTTGGTTGTATGCATGTGTATGTAAAGACTAAATGCTGAAAATAGGCTCAGTGAACAGTAACTCATGAAGACCTATTCATGTTTGATAAAACATTAAAAATAGCAAATGATTGAATTAATATACGAAATTTTTAGGGTAAAAAGTAGACATACTAAGATTCAATTTGATATATAGAGTGCCTCATTTGGATGTATACACAAAAAGATATAAATTGTTAAATTTGGGACCAGAATGCTGGATTCAGGAGAAAGTCATTGAATGAACAGTAAGATTGAAACGTTGACCCACGTTGAATTTGTCAAGGATTGGTCAACAAATGATTTTTCCCTGAAATATACTTAAGTTATATTCATGTATCAATTTGAACCACTTCATTTAGAGTTTTCTAGAATTAGTTATGAATTTTCAAATTCAGGTCACTCATCTGGAATTTGCCACAGTGAACAGTACCCGATA
Organism: Leucaena leucocephala; assembly: GCA_037074615.1. Classification (NCBI taxonomy): domain Eukaryota; kingdom Viridiplantae; phylum Streptophyta; class Magnoliopsida; order Fabales; family Fabaceae; genus Leucaena; species Leucaena leucocephala. The sequence goes on from CM073531.1 coordinate 9,692,856, forward strand.
TGGATAAAATTCCAGATTAAGAGTTTAGACTTCAATGACCCTGAAAGTGGTTCTAAGTGCTATTGAATGGTCCCTAAGATATATAAAAATAAGGATGTGACACTTACCAATTAAATTCCTAATCGGATATCGGGTGTTCTCGAACTCCCGTCAAAATTCACTAAACGGTGAATAACTTTTTCTACAGAACTCCTTTAGGGATTCTGTCAGTTCCCTGACCTCTGGCTTCACAGGACCCATATTCTTGTAAACTTTCACTTATATCTTAGGTCCAAGAGATCTGATAAAAATTTTAGATAACTTTTTGACTATCAGATAAATTTCAACTATCTAAAACTCTAATAAAATTTCTATATTAGGCTAGATTAACCAGCACAACTTTCTCTACCTACTGATGAAATTTGGGAGTGAAATGCTTTGGGCAGTTCTAAGCCACTTCCAGCTCAACTTTTTATAATTACCATTTTGCCCCTGGAAACTTTTCCTCTTTTTAATTAAGTCCCTTAACTTTTCATAATTACACTTAATGGCCCACAACTTGTGTCTACTTTCATCTGTGCACCATGAAACTTTTAGACTTTCACTTTAGGTCCTTTCTTTTCTAAAATGACCATTATATCCCTAGGGACTTTTACTATTTACATATAAGTCCCTGTACTTTCACTTATTTGCAGTTTAGTCCCTAAAAATCCTTTGTATGTTTCTGGGACTTCTGCTCAAAGAGGTCTGGTAACCTATCTATTTCAGGCTACTTTATGAGTCTCTAGGCCTGAAAATAGGGATATTACATTTCTACCCCCTTAAAATAAATTTTGTCCTCGAAATTTAATCAATTCCTTAGCCAAACTATCTTAACATTTGGCTGAGTGCTCTTATCATCCATAAAAACTTTACATCTCTTTTGTGGTACTATGTTCTCTTTTTTGAATCAACTCAATCTGGGTTGAAATCTACTTCTTTCTATTACTCATCGTTCTTCTATCATCTATTTATTTGCTTATGCTTATGGATAACTTACGAGACTTTTGAGTAGTGTCCATTTCTTTCATATCTTACCCTTCAGAATTTTGATGTAATTCTGGGGTCTCCATCATTCCTCTTAAACTTTGCTAGTCTATCAGGAGAAATACTATTCTTTTGCCTTTCTTTCTCTTGATACAACATCATAATTTGAATTATGATTCTAATAATTTCTCTAACTTTTCTTAACTTTTCTCATCCTTTTATATAACTTTATGCATTTATTCCAAACTTGGTGGCATTTGTACTCTTTCTTATCCCTTCTCAGGGCTTACCTATCATTAGGCTACTTTTGCCTTAGCACCTTTCGTGCTACTAGGTTAGAGCTAAGTTACTCTTTGTATAGCTCTAGGCCCTAGCATTCCTTTTTTTCATAGAACTACGTTCTATCTTTGCTTTGCCTTAGACCCTCCTCTCTAGGTCTCTCTAGCCTTTTAATCTCTTTATCCTCATCTAGAGGATCTATCTACTCATACTTTTCTATTTTCAAAATGTATGGGGTTCTCTTCTCTATTTCTCAAGAATACTTCTAAAAAACTTTGAATATTAGCACTCAGATTTGAACTTGGACTCCATCTTCGTTTAAGGGAAAACTAAATTCAGTCTGTATATAATAGAGGCTATCTGAGGAAAACCATTATAAAATAATTTTTTTGGGTGAGTTTATCAACTACTGAAGCTTCCTTACTTTAACTTCGTCTTTGGCATTCATCTTCTCACAGAGATACTACATTGTACTCATATCTTCATAACTCATTACTTTCCTTAGGCTAGGTCTAACTACGACCTCGGGATCTAACTGCGATCAACCATTAGCCTCTTTAGAATCTAACTGCGACTCTGAAGCTGTTATGATCTAACTATGATCCTTCAGGATCTAATTGCGACCCTCCAAAATCTAACTACGATTTTGTTGTACTGTATCATTATCTCTAGAAGATCTTAAACCATCAGACTAAGTTATAAGGTTAACTGCTTCCACTTGTTGATAACTCAATAAAAATTTTAAAATATATTCAATAGCTCATATTATTTACCAAGACTTTACTTATTTCCTTTTTTACTCAGGAGTTCCTTCTCATTTTTCTTACTTTACTGTGGTTTACCATTGGCTATGGTCTAACCACCTGCCATTGCATTCTGCTGTTATGGCCTCATCATAACTTCTTATTTGAATCTGTGCTCTAACTGCGAGCCATTTGAACTATGCTCTAACTGTGAGCAATCTGTATCAGATTCAACTCTTATCTGAAGAGTGATCTATACTCATCTGAATCTAGCTCTATCTGAGAGCCATCTGTTTCAAATCCAACTCTTATCTGAAGAGTGATATGAAAATAATCTCTTTATTGTTATCTGTTGTTCTTTCTGTATACCATTCTTTTCAATAGAAATGGCCCTGAGTACTGTATTCATAAGTTTGCAAAAATACCCGAATAACCCCAATCATACTGTAACTGACTTACTGAGACTGTCTATCATTATGGGTACATTCCTATTGCATGTCGTATGGTATGGGAGCAACATAACTTTCTTATCTCATATATACTCTACCTTGCATGTACTACAAAAGGGAGTATTCATTCATCATAGCATTCTCTAACATACATGTCATCACATGACAACTGCAAGGAGATGCAACTATCATAACTTATGGTAAAATAAGCCATATCATCATAATTTGCTCAACCGTCCATCGCACACTGTGAAACATCCTTATTTTTGTACATCTTAGGGACCAATTGGTAGTATTTAGAACCACTTTCAAGGTCATTAAAGTCCAATTTCTTAATCTGGAGTTTTACTCTTATCGAGCACTGTTCACTGTGTAAATTCTAGATGAGTGACCTGACTAATTCTAGAAAAATCGGAATGAAGTGGTTCAAATTTCTACATGAAGATAACTCAATACTATTTCAAGGAAAAATAACTCGTTGACCATTTCTTGTCCAAGTCAACGTCAGTCAAAGTTACAACTTTACTGTTCATCCAGCGTTTTTCTCCTGAATCCAGCATTTTGGTCCCAACTTTGATAATTTATATCTCCATGTGTAGACATCGAAATGAGACATTCTATATATCAAATCGAAGCTTGGTATGTCTACTATTTATCATAAACATATCATACATTTATTTAATCATTTACTATTTTTAATTATAGATCAAACATCACTATATCACCACGAGTTACTGTTCATGGTGGCAAATTCCAGCAAGCAACTTTACATACATATGCATACATTAATCACATATCAAACAAAATGCCAAACAATACTTATCATTAAATAATAAATCTTTATACAATAGGGCATGAACAAGATCCTCGTATCTCCATTACATCTTTCCTGCCTGAAATCCGGCAGTATAACTACTATACTTCATCTGTAAAAATAACTGATCTTGTACTGATTCGGTAATTCCCGTGAGAATTACCATTCTACGTAAGTACCCAGGAAAGACTGGATGAACCGACTAGGTCCACTCACTTCCAGACTCCTTAGACAGTACCTACGTACACAGTACGTATCATCTCCTTATGTTCAGTCTGAAAATCGGCAGCATAACGGCGTCTTACAGCATTCTCAAAATTCACTTCGATATAACCTCTCTGTAATGGGTTATAAATAGGGGATGAGATTCGGGGGAATCTCAGTAGCAAACGGTACTAAACAATGCATGCATTAAAGTAAATACTTGTGCTTGCTTGTGAAAGTGTAAACATTGTGTAATGTGCATGCTTCCATGTAACATATGAAATACAATTGGCCAAAGTAATCATAGAAACAGAGCTTCAATCATATACACATATGTACACAATTCAACAAAGTCATAGCACAATCAAGCATAACATTCAATACATACAAGTTTAGGATAAGTTTACTACCTTGGATTTAAGCTTTCTTTCTTATGCTTGCACTTCCTTCCCAAGCTTTCCAATCATGAAGCTTTTTGGTCAATCATTCCCCAACACCTTCTTAGAGGTTTCAAGGTCCTAAACACATTCATATTCATTACATAATCCATTATGACCATGAACTCAAACACTACTCAAGACTACCTCTCTTGAACCTTTAACTTGCTTTAACTAACATAACTTTCTTTAATCTTTGCCAATTAACTTGGCCTTTGAACCAATTGATGTCTTGACCTTACCCTACACAATTTCACCTTTTGAATCCATTTATGAACTCAAAATAACCAAATTCCAGCAAGAATACACTGTTCTGTACAGATTTGGAAAAGCATACATAAATCTTCCAAAAATTCTCATTTTGATTCCAATGCTTCCCATACTTGTTCCTCCACTTTTCCCCCACACAAAATCTCATTTTAAGACCATTGGAAGCATCAAAATCATGAAATTCAAATCACTGTTCACGCGAGTGAACAGTAACCGTGAGGAATTTTCAACATTATAACCTTTTAATTCCAATGGTTTCCAAGGTTCAAAACCTTTCCAATCCTACACAAAATCATCATATAAACTCAATGGAAGCATTAAATCATTGAAATTCCATTTCCTTCTATTATGAACAGTGTATGACCAGTGCAAACCGAAATGGTAAAGTCAAGAACATCAACTTACTTCACAACCAAGCATGTAATTAACTTGTTTAAGCTTGTCTTAACTATCTATGACTTAAAACTCATATTCCTTTCACATATATACAAAAATTCCAGCAGCATTTCCCCAAGATTTAAGCCTCAAAAATCACTTAAACTCAAGCACAAACCATAAGAACAAAAGGTAGAAGCAAGGAGACAACTTACCTTACTTGCTCCTTCAAGACCCTTGCTTCTTCCTTGCTTTCTTCCACTTTCTTTCTCTAGAACTCACTTCTCTTTCTAAAGGAGCTCTTGGGTGTGAAGAATGAATGGAAAGGGGGGATATTTATAGCAAAAGTCATGTGCCATTTGAAGGCCAAGATCACTTTGGAAACTATTTGATCTAATGGTTAAAGGTTTGATCTTGGAATGTCTTTTCACTTTTCACTCAAGACCTTACCACCATGACATCACTAGCATGGCCTCACTTGGTACACCTAACCCTTCCTCTTTTTGGGTGCCATTCTTGTGTCCTTGTGGGTCCCACCATGTGCAACACCTAATTCTTACTTTATTCTCTTTTTCTTTCTTTTCAAAAATCCATAAATTATTTATTATTTGGACTTGGGCTCCAAGATAACTTTTGGGCCTTATTGGGCTGCCCTAGGACGAAATATTGGGCCTCTTTTAGGTCCAATAGCTAACTGGCCCAAATCCCAATGTACTTTCCTCATACCGATATCCGTAACTTACCCTGATCTTGGCATAAATGCTAAACACCTCTTTTAATTGTTCTAACATTTTTATAAATTCATTCTAATATAAAATGAATTCTCTACAAAGTTTCATAATTTTCTGAGACCCAGAAGTCCTGTTAAAAATAACATATATTTCCTTTACCCCTTTATCGGTGTCCTTTTTCACCGTAAATTCCATAATTAATTCTACAGGACTCCTTTTTGACTTCTGTCAACTCCATAAATTCTCATATTAATTATAGTAATTTACTATCAAATTTCCTCTGATATCCATCCATTGTGTGAAATGACCAAAATGCCCTCCATTTACTTCTGGTTTCTTAGGGCATCACAATGGCATTTTCGTAATTTTGCACTTTGGCTCTTAGACTTTCTTCCTCTTCCAATTAATCCTTTTCTTTACATAAATATGGCCACATCTTTTCCTAAACATCTCATATATTTTATTCAATCTGTACATACAACTTAGTACAGAAATTAGGGATGTTACACACTGCAATTAGGTAAGCTTTATAACATTCTTATTTCAGGTTTCTCATCTGACTAGCTCATCTAACTTTGGCTGCCACATTACCCTCTTATCAGGGTATAGACTCAACCATTCATTACTCTATCTTATATAGGGGAGTCACTTTATCTTTTAACCTGTGGCTTCCTCTCTACTATCTCGTAACTTCTTCTGTCTATCTATCAGTCCCAGTTTATTCTTGACCGGACAGTGGTTCCTTATTGGTCTTTCTCTTGATCCTAGCGAACTTCAGTTGCATGGATCTCATTCATCATCTCTAACATCACTTCTGTTCTCTAGGGTACTCTACCCTAGGTCTACTACTTCTCCGTGATAGAATCCATCTGCTTAGGGAGTATTAGCTCTTTATCTATTAACTATCACGTCTCTAGCCTTAGGCCATGTGCTAGGATCATTCCTAGGCAAATCTTATTCTAGCTTCTCATCTTAACTTATCATTATTATCATATCTGGCCTTTGAATAATCTCGTCCCTAGGTCTACTACTTCTCCGTGATAGAATCCATCTGCTTAGGGAGTATTAGCTCTTTATCTATTAACTATCACGTCTCTAGCCTTAGGCCATGTGCTAGGATCATTCCTAGGCAAATCTTATTCTAGCTTCTCATCTTAACTTATCATTATTATCATATCTGGCCTTTGAATAATCTCATCATGACCTGAGCACTTCCTAGTCACGACTCACATGCTCTGTGACTTTTAGTCACGACTATCGTACTCTACTCGTCATGACCTGACATCTCTGTGTCCTTAAGTCGTGACCTAACTCTTATACGTCACGACTTGGACTCCTTTGTGCATACTAGTCATGACCTGGACTCCTTTGTGCATACTAGTCACGACTTGCGACTTGACTCGTCATACCCTCACTTCTCTGTAGCAGCTAGTCGTGACCTGAATGTCTTCATGTCGTAACTTGGACATCTCACCATCCTTACTGTAGCGTCTGGTCATAGAATGATACCTCGAGCTACTCTTGTAGCTTCCCTGACCTTGAACTAGTCAGCTTCTATCTCTACCGATAGAGGAAACTATTTCTCAGACATTATCCTGCTTAGTCCAGCCACATCGTGTTAAGGAACACGAGACCTCGGCGGTAATGGCTGACTAAGACTACTCTATCATAATCATATCCTTCGCAAGACTGTAAAGCTCGGGGTATAGTTTTATCTATCTGGGTATCACTGTCTCTTATCTGAATCTTTCTCTAAGCAGTAAACACCATCCCTATATTGTACTCTAGGGAGAGAACCATTCAAATTTCTAACTTGTTTAAGGGGCCAGTCTAACTAAACCAGAGCATCACTAAGCCAGAACCTTCTGTTCTGTGCCAGAATCTTATGCTCTGAGCCAGAACCTATTGCTCTGATACCAAAATGTCACATCCTCGCTTTCCTAACTCCATCTTCTCTAAACCAGTACATCATTATATTATATTTGGAAAAGGTAGGGTTAAGATTTTAGGGAAAATCTCAGTAGCAAACGGTATTAAACAATGTATGCATCAATGATTGGTATTAGTGCTTGCTTGTGATTGTATCAATTTAATGTAATGTGCATGCTTCCATATAACATATGAAATACAATTGGCCAAGGTAATTATAGCACAGAGCTTCAACAATTACATATTAACATGTAACATCCCAATTTTCAGGTCTAGAGATGTAGAAATAGCCTAAGATTGAGAGGCTACTAGACCCCTTTTGAGCAGAAGTCCCAGAGACATGTAAATAGTTTCAGGGACTAAGCTGCAAGTAAGTAAAGGTATGGGGACTCATGTGTTGAAGTCCCAAGGGGAAGAATGGCCATTTTGGGATGATGTAAAAGTTAAAGGTTGTAGAGTTGAGAGCTGACCATTTTGGTTACAACTAGAGATAGGTGTGGTCACGACTAATAGTTACAGAAAGAGCTAGGCACGACGAGAAGGTATTATGGTCGCGACTAATATTGGCAGAGAGGATTGGTCATGACGGAAATATACGTGGTGCCGCGACTAATAGGTAAATGAGCCTGGTTGCGACTAAAAAGTAATGAGGTCGCGACTAAAAAGGGATGTGGTCACGACGAAAAACTATTATGGTCGCGACTAAAGGATGTTGTGGTCGCGACTAATGTACACAGAAGTGTTATGTCACGATAAGATGATGATTAGGTCGCGACTAGTGGCTATAAGTGGTGCTAGCCGTATGGATCAAGTGGGCCAAGAGTTGTGAAGATCCAAAAGAGATAGTTACCCGGTTAGAGCTAGAACTGGGGAAGGAAGTCAGATAAAGGAAAGGTTATATGGAAACCATGAGGTGGACTGATAAGGTGTACTCATGGGACCCACAAGATGATATATGGCATTAAAGTAATGATTCAGTAAAGTAAAGTTACTCGATTGGCACGATAACTGAGGAAGTGATCAGATAAAGTCTGGGACTTATCTGAATAGCATTGGGAAGCGTGAAAGGTCTCTTCCAGGCGCCACATGGCACTGGTCTAGAGGAAGAAGAAGAGTTAAGGACATGTAGCACAATCTTAGCCGGTGAGTCCAGTTTGTGGGAAATCGGACCGGACCGGTACTGGACTGGATTGGAAATGCTGAGTCAGCTGATGAGGTGTCCAGGATTTGTGACATGTGGAAAATGTACTGATGAGGTGGCTGCTAAGGTGTCCCCTGAGGTGGCACTGATGATGTAGTAAAAGGAAATAAAAGAAAATAGGAAAATCCAGGAAAAACCAGGACCACATATTCAAAGTTCATAGAAACTACGGGAATGCCATTGGAGGAGAGTATAAATACCCCCCCTTGCCTTCATTTGTATCACGCATGGGCAAGGAGAAAGAGAGAGAAAGAAGAGACAGAAGGAGAAGGAAAGGAAGAGAGAAAGGAAGAAAGAAAGAAAGGAAGTTCTGGCGGAGCTGGAAGCAGAATAGAGATAGTAGAGTTCTGCTAAGCTAGCCAGGTAGTAACTAATCCTAGCTTTTATGTAATGGCTTTGTGATTTGTTGTGCTATTGTTTGGTTGGATTGTTGTCTTATATGTTATGTCTGAAGCTCTACTGCAATGCTATGATCATATGTTATTGAGTATGGAAGCATGCAGCATACATATCTGTACACAATCACAAGCAAGCACTGTCACACTGCATTACATATATTGTTATGATTGTTACTACTGAGATTCCCTCGAATCTTGTAATATCCTTAATTTTCTGTACTGATTTCTATGTACAGATTAAATGGAATATATGAGTTCTTTTTCAGGAAAAAGATGTGGTCCTTTATGTAAAGAAAAGGATTAAATTGCAAAAGAAAGGAAATGAAAGGACTTAAATGCAATTATGGAAAGTTTAAGGTTAGGAAAGAAAGGTAGACAAAAATGTGGGGTCTCAAAGTGTAATTTTAGCCAAATTTAAGAGACTTAATTGCAAAGAAGAAAAGTTCCCTGGGGCTAAAGTATAATTAAAGAAAAATAGGCCAGAAGTGGTTTAGACCGCCCGACAGCATTTCAGTCCCAGATTTCACCAGAAGATAAGGCAAGTGACGCTGGGTAATCCAGCTTAATACCGGAATTTTTTAAGACTTCAGATAGTCAAAAATGGACTGATCGTCCAAAAGTTATAAAAATTCCTACCGGATACCCTAGATTTCAGATATAAGTAAGAAATTACAAGATGATGCACCCTTATGGGGCGGATGTTAGGAAACGGACAGAATACCGATAGGAAGTCTGTAGAAAAAGTTATTCACAAATTAGCAAATCCAGACGGGAGTATGAGGCCTCCAGGGATCCGATAGGGAGATTTATCGGTATTTAAACTAAGACTGAATGAGGTCGGGTAACAACAGTCAGATGCCCGTTATGACCCAAATGGCTGCCAGACTCAGTAGGGCAGTGTATCTGACAGAAGGAGCCGGTGTCCGGATATGTGTGTAAACGGTGCATAAAAGCTAAAATATTCGGTGAACCTGGACAGGGGAGGATTCCTCGTAATGCGTGCCAAGAAGGTGTTGGACCCAGAAAGGCCCAAAAATGGTGCCATCAAAGGCCCAATAAGATACTTGGACTGATAGGTGGGCCAGTGTCCGGCAGAACCCCGGAAAAGTACGAAACTACGAAAATGCCCTGTGTTGTACTAAAGGGGTAGCAGGTGTATGAAGGGCATTTTGGTCATTCTGGACAGGCCTAGAGGCCAAGACTTATACAGATGAAGTTAATCAGAGTCAGCATATGCCCTGATAAAGTACAGAAAGGTGTAAAATGACGGTTTTACCCTTAGGGTTAAAATAGTGCAAGAAAGGGCACCCAGGGGTATTTTGGTAATTTGCCAAGGGATGTTTCTTGGGAATCGAGCCATCAGAGTACTTGAGCTTGATCAGGATCCAAGATAACATTCCCAGAGCCCAAAAACGTAGGCCCACTGATATGTGGGAAAAAGTGGCATTAAAACACTATTTTAATGCTGTTTCAATAAAGTAAAGTTACTCGGTCGGCACGATAACCGAGGAGGTCATCAGATAAAGTCCTGACTTATCTGGGTGGCATTGGATGGCATGACAGGTGCCAGTAAGATGCCACATGGCGCCAACATAGAGGAGAAAGAAAAAGTTAAGGACATGTGGCATAATCTTAGCCGGTGAGTCCAGTTTGTGGGAAATCGGACCGGACCGGTACTGGATTGGACTGGAAATGCAGAGTCAGCTGATGAGGTGTCCCAGAAGCTTTCAATTTTTCCATGTAACATATGAGGTGTCCCATGAGGTGGCCTTGAGGTGATGTCATGCATGATGCAGTAAAAGGAATAAAGAAAATAGGAAATTCCGGAAAAACCAGGACCACAAGTTCATATGGCTTCAAAATTACAAGAATACCATTGAAGGAAACTATAAATACCCCCCTTTGCTCTTCATATGCACGGCCAAGAGGCTTTTAAGAGAGAGAAGAAAGTGCTTGAGAGAGAAAGTGAGAAAAGAAAGAAGAAAGGAAGTTCTGGTGAAGTTGGAAGCAGTGTAGAAGTTCTGAAGTTCTGCTTTTGAGGTAGTAACTAATCCTAGCTTTTATGTAATGTCTTTGTGAATTGTTGTGCTATTGTTTGGATGGATTGTTGTCTTATATGTTATGCTTGAAGCTCTATTACAATGCTATGATCATATGTTATTGAATATTGAAGCATGCAGCATACTTATCCGTACACAATCACAAGCAAGCACTGTCACACTGCATTACATATATTGTTATGATTGTTGCTACTGAGATTCTTTTGAATCTCATTCCCATATATAACATTACAGGGGAGGTTCTTTCAAAATAAAATTTGGAAATTTTAAGAGACGCCGTTAGGCTGCCGAAATTCTGGCAACGAAGCAGGAACAAAGAAAGGAACTGATACGTACTGTGTACGTAGGTGCTGTCTAAGGAGGCTGCAAGTGAGTGGACCTAGCAGGTTCATCCAGTCTTTCCTAGGTACTTACGTAGAATGGTACTTACCGAATCGGTACAAGATCGGTTACTTTCTACAGAAGTAATGTAGCAGTTATGCTGCCGGATTTCAGACAACGAAAAATGTAATAGACATATGAGGACGTTAATCATGCACTGATGTATAACAGTTGACTATTTAATAATGATTGTTATCTGGCATGTTTGACTGATATGTGATGTATGTATGCATTGATATGTAAGGTTGGTTGCTGAAATATGACTCTGTGAACAGTAATCCATGGAGACCAATTGATATTTGGTAAATTATGAAAAATAGTAAATGGATGAATAAATGTATGATATTTTTATGGTAAATAGTATACATACTTAGATTTAAGTTGATATATAGAATTCTTTATTTGGATGTATACACAAAAAGATATAAATTGTTAAAGTTGGGACCATAATGCTGGATTCAGGAGAAAGTCATTGGATGAACAGTAAAGTTGAAACGTTGACCCACGTTGAATTTGTCAAGGAATGGTCAACCAATGATTTTTCCCTGAAATATACTTAAGTTATCTTCATGTAGAAATTTGAACCACTTCATTTCTATTTGTCTAGAATTAGTTATGATTTATCAAAGTCAGGTTACTCATCTGGAATTTGCCACAGCGAACAGTACCCGATAAGAATGAAATTCCAGATTAAGAGTTTAGACTTCAATGACCCCGAAAGTGGTTCTAAGTCTACTGAATGGTCCTTAAGATATATAAAAATAAGTATGTGACAAATCTCATCCCCATATATAACCCATTACAGGGAGGTTATGTCGAAGTAAATTTTGAGAATGCTAGGAGACGCCATTATGCTGCCGAAGTTAAGATTGAACATCAGTATATGATAAGTACTGTGTACATATGTGCTGTCTAAGGAGGATGAAAGTGAGTGGACCTAGCTGGTTCATCCAGTCTTTCCTGGGTACTACGTAGAATGGTAGTTCTCACGGGAATTACGAATCAGTACAGTTCAGTTCTTTGTACAGAAGAAGCCTAGCAGTTATGCTGCCGGATTTTAGGCAGGAGAAGATGTAATAGAAATATGGGAAATTTTGTACATACCCAGATGTAAAATAACTTATTAATTAATAATAAGTATTGTTTGACTGATATATGATAGATGTATGCATATGTTTGCAAAGTTGAGTGCTGGAAATTGCCACTATGAACAGTAACACGTGGGGACATGATGATGTTTGATAAATAGTTAAAAATAGTAAATGGATGAATAAATATATTAAATTTTTATGGTAAATAGTAGACACACCAAGATTCAATTTGATATATAAAACATCTCATTTGGATGTCTACACATGGAGATATAAATTATCAAAGATGGGACCAGAATGCTGGATTCAGGAGAAAAACGCTGGATGAACAGTAAAGTAGAAACGTTGACTGATGTTGACTCGGTCAATGAATGGTCAACTAGTTATTTTTCCCTGAAATATAATTGAGTTAGATTCAAGTAGAAATTGGAACCACTTCATTTATATTTTTCTAGAATTAGTTGTGAGTTTTCGAAGTCAGGTCACTCATCTGGAATTTACACAGTGAATAGTACTCGATAAGAGTAAAACTCCAGATTGAGAAATTGGATTTCAATGACCATCAAAGTGGTTCTAAATGCTACGAAATGGTCCCTAAGACGTATGAAAGTAAGGATGTTTCAAAACTCGTAGTCCCAGGATAGTAATCTGATATGGGTAGATCACTTACCTATATTTTATAGGAATTCGAGGAATGAGCTAAGTCCCTCAGGATTTAAAGATGAGTTAAGTCTTTGACCTACAAAATAGGGACAGTTCACCTAGGTTCAAAAAGAGAAATGTAAGGAATATCCTAAGTCTTAAGCCTAGAAATTCTGTAGGTAGCTAGATTTGGGCTGGCTCCTAAGTAAGATAACCTGATAAAGGCGGATTGTCGAGCCTTTCAATTAACAATGACTACCGAAGAGTTTAGGGGATGAGTTGTTGAAAGAGAATTTTGAGAACTTAAGATGAAGGATAAGAAGATAAGTAAAGAGGTCATATGATCATAGCATTGCAGTAGAGCTTCAGGCATAACATATAAGACAACAATCCAACCAAACAATAGCACAACAGATCACAAAGCTATTACATAAAAGCTAGGATTAGTTACTACCTCAAAGGCTTAGCAGAACTCTATTATCTCTATTCTGCTTTCAGCTCCGCCAGAACTTCCTTTCTTTCTTTCTTCCTTTCTCTCTTTCTTTCCTTCTCCTTTTCTCTCTTCTTTCTCTCTCTTTCTCATGCTTGGCCGTGGGATGCAAATGAATGGGGGGTATTTATAGTTTCCTTCAATGGCATTCTTGTAATTTTGAAGCCATATGAACATGTGGTCCTGGTTTTTCCTGAAATTTCCTATTTTCCTTTTATTCCTTTTACTGCATCATGCATGACATCATCTCAAGGCCACCTCATGGGACACCTCATCGCCACATTCTTCTCATGTCACAATTCCTGGACACCTCATCAGCTGACTCAGCATTTCCAGTCCAATCCAATACCGGTCCGGTCCGGTCCGATTTCCCACAAACCGGACTCAATGGCTGAGATTGTGCCACGTGTCCTTAACTTTTCTTCTTCCTCTAAGATGACGCCATGTGGAACCTGGAAGGGACCTTTCACGCCTTCCAATGCTATCCAAATAAGTCCAGGACTTTATCTGATCACCTCCTCGGTTATCGTGCCGACCGAGTAACTTTACTTTATTGAAACAGCATTAAAATAGTATTTTAATGCCACTTTTTCCTACATATCACTGGGCCTACGTTTTTGGGCTCTGGGAATGTTATCTTGGATCCTGATCAAGCTCAAGCACTCTGATGGCTCGATTCCCAAGAAACATCCCTCAGCAAATTACCAGAATACCCCTGGGTGCCCTTTCTTGCACTATTTTAACCCTAAGGGTAAAATCATCATTTTACACCCTTCTGTACTCTATCAGGGCATATACTCACTCTGAGTAACTTTATCTGTATGTGCCTTGGCTCCTGGGCCTTTCCAGAATGACCAAAATGCCCTTCATACATCTACTACCCCTTTAGTACAACACAAGGGTATTTTCATAATTTCGCACTTTTCTGGGGTTCTGCCGGACACTGGCCCACCTATCAGTCCAAGTGTCTTATTGGACCTTTGATGGCGCCATTATTGGGCCTTTCAGGGTCCATTACTCACATGGCATGCATTACGAGGAATCTTCCCCTGTCAATGTTCATCGAGTAGTTCCACCGTTATACACCGTTTCTGCACATCTCCGGACACTGGGTCCTTCTACCAGATAGACTGGCCTACTGCATTTAGTCATCCCTGTGGGTCATAACAGTCATCTGACTGAGGTCATCCGAACTCATTCAGTCCCTTTTTAAATACTGATAAATCTCCCTATCGGATACCCGGAGGCCTCACACTCCGTCTGGATTTTCTAATTTGAGAATAACTTTTTCTACAGACCTCCTATCGGTATTCTGTCAGTTTCCTGACATCCGTCCAATCAGGACGCATCATCCTGTATTTTCTCACTTATATCTGAAATCTAGGATATCCGGTAGGAATTTTTATAACTTTTAGACTATCAGATCAATTCTGGCCATCTGGAGTCTTGAAAAATTCCTGTATTAAGCCAGATTACCGAGCATCACTTGCTCTCTCTACTGGTGAAATCTGGGACTGAAATGCTTTCGGGCAGTCCAAACCACTTCTGGCCTGACTTTCTTTAATTATACTTTAGCCCCAAGGAACTTTTCTTCTTTTCATTTAAGTCCCTTTTTATTTGGCTAAAATTACACTTAAGGACCCCACCTTTTTGTCTACTTTTCCTTTTTAACCTTATACTTTTCATATTTGCACTTAAGTCCCTTCATTTTCTTTCTTTTGCAATTTAATCCCTTTCTTTGCATAAATGGCCATCATATTCCTAGGGACTTCCACTATTTACATATAAGTCCCTGGACTTTCACTTATTTACAGTTTAGTCCCTAAAAATCCTCTGTATGTTTTGGGACTTCTGCTCAAAGGGATATATCTATTTTAGGCTACGTACTAAGTCTCTGGCCTAAAAATTGGGGTGTTACAGGTTTAGCAGCCTGCCCATATCAGACTACCTCCCAGTTCTCCTAGACCAAAAAATCGAGATGTTACAATACCCCTATTTTACAATCCCCTAACTTTCTTTCTATCCACGGCTAACCTTATAGAAAGAGATATTTCTCTATTCTAACTATCTAATTTATAAGAACAATCCTCTAATTTATTAGAGCAGGGACTAGAATAACTTACTTACCTTATTCCTAAGCTTGTCGAGTCCCTAAGCTCCTTAGATTGCTCCTAACTTGGCCAGAACTCCTTCTTTCTCTTTCTTTCTCTCTCTCTTTCTCTTTCTCTCTCTTCTTTTCTCTTCTCTTCTTGGTTCTTGCCGTGGGTGCCTTGGAATGGGAGGGGGTGATGGGTATTTATAGTTGAAGGGAGGTGGAATGGATAACTTAGATCGAATCACGATGAACGGCTCAGATTGCTTAGCTTCCTCAAGAAGCTTTGCCTGCATCATCACGATGACATCATCATCCTGAATGACTCATCAAAATGACATCATCCATGGACACCTCACATGCTTAGGTGGCTCAATGGTGGGGCCCTCGGGACACCTCACCAGCTGACTCAGCGCTTCCAGAGAATTCCAGAGACTTATTCCAGAATGAACGGCTGAGATCGTGCCACGTGTCCTTAGCTTTTTCTTCTTCCTCTATGTTCATGCCATGTGGCACCTTATGGGTACCTTTCATGCCACCTCATGGCTTCCAGATAAGTCCAGAATTTTATCTGATCAAGTCCCCAATTATCACTTCAATCGTGTAACTTTACTTTATTGAAAAGCCACTAAAATATTATTTTAATGCCACTTTAACCCACATAAATATTGGGCCACATTTTTGGACTCTTGGAATGCTATCTTGGGTCACTGATCAAGCTCAAGTACTCTGATGGCTCAATTCTCAAAAAAATCCCTTGGCAAATTACCAAAATGCCCTTAGTTCCTCTTAATTTACTTTAATGAGTCTAGGGGCATTATTGTCTTTTCACACCTTACCAGAGTATTTCCTGACCCTGGTCAACTATCCAGATAAACTTCCTTGATTGTCTAGCCTTATTCAAATAACCAAAATATCATTTACCCATTCTTTAACTATTTTATAACATAAGGGTATTTTCGTCATTTCGCACATTTTCTGCATATTTCTGAACACTAGCCCCTTTTACCACTGAACTGATATCATGGGCCTGGGCCTCCCTTGGCGTTATCAAGGGCCTCTATGTGATGTCATCTGGTCTCATTCAGTCCCAGTTTACTTATCGATTAATTTCCTAATCGGATATCGGGCGTTCACGAACTCCCGTCAAAATTCATTAAATGGTGAATAACTTTTTCTACAGAACTCTTTTAGGGATTCTGTCAGTTCCCTGACCTCTGGCTTCACAGGACCCACATTCTTGTAACTTTTCACTTATATCTTAGGTCCAAGAGATCTGATAAAAATTTCAGATAACTTTTTGACTATCAGATAAATTTCAACTATCTAAAACTCTAATAAAATTTCTGTATTAGGCTAGATTAACCAGCACAACTTTCTCTACCTATTGATGAAATTTGGGAGTGAAATGCTTCCGGGCAGTTCTAAGCCACTTCCAGCTCAACTTTCTATAATTACCATTTTACCCCTGGAAACTTTTCCTCTTTTCAATTAAGTCCCTTTACTTTTCATAATTACACTTAATGGCCCACAACTTGCGTCTACTTTCATCTTTACACCATGAAACTTTTAGACTTTCACTTTAGTCCTTTTCTTTTCTAAAATGACCATTATACCCCTAGGGACTTTCACTATTTACATACAAGTCCCTGTACTTTTATTTATTTGTAGTTTAGTCCCTAAAAAACCCTTTGTATATTTTTGGGACTTCTGCTCAAAGGGGTCTAGTAACCTATCTATTTCAGTCTACTTTCTGAGTCTTTAGGCATGAAAATAGGAATATTACACAATTCATCACATGCTTAAATCACCTTATGTCTAGCTGTCCCTTCTATCATTCACTGATTGATCTCTGAATTAAAGTTTGATCGCAACTGTAGGTACATCAGGTCGTGACTAATATTTATAGAGAATGCTTCTTCTTTGCTGGTTGACGTATGGTCGCGACGGTGAGTACTTAAGGTCACGACTAAAGTCCAAAGGGAAGCTTACTTTGCTGATTGATTGTTGTGTTGACCTGAAATGGATATTTAATAGATTATTTATCCAATTAAGCACTAAAATCACATCATTTAAATTCCCACTTGTCCAATTTCATATTATTAACTAATTTGCTCAATATAGCAGTAAATGTGAATAAGAATCAATAATAAACTCTCTTTTAAGATATTAAAAATCAGTACAAATATGAGTTTATTAACGACCAAGGTCAAAAAGTCAAAGAGGGTTATCTGAATAGTTGACTAGGGTCAGGGAATATTGTGGTAGTGTTTAAAAATATGATAATGTCCCCAGAGCTATTAAAGCAAATAAAGAAGAACCATGGGTATTTTGGTAATTTGTCAAGCGATAGTAGTTAAACTTAGACCTAGTCCAAGAATGTCAACTGTAGGAAAAATCTATATATAGGCATAAAAGCATAATTATACGCATAAAATGAATGGTAAAGTTGTTATAAAACCCTTAAAATGTCACAGAAACCAAATACAATTTGTGTCTTATCAATTCCCCCACACTTGAACCTTTGTACTCCTGGACAAAGAAATGAATTATACCTCAGCTAACGCTATTAAATCTGAGATAACAACATAATCCACAGTGTAACCTCAAGACAATTAATTCAACATCTTTTGGGAATGCAAAAATGATAATATGAGCAATGCCAAGTAATCAACTACTAAATGAAATCAACCTTAACTATATGAGTGCAATAGATTCTCTATAAGGATATAAGTGTTTAGCTCTCTATATCTTCTTATTGTTAGGGTTCTTTCACTCAAATTCAATTTGGAAAACACCCTACCATATGCTTGTAATGACTTTAAATCTCATCTACTATATAACACTTATGCAAAGAATCAAGAGGTCTTTTAAAGGTGAAATTATAGAGGTAGGCCATGTGGAATGGAATATGAAGGAGATAAAGTGTTATATGCATTCAATAATGAATATATAGCATGAATTCATGTCTTCAGAGATGTAGAGGTGGTAATTGTGCTAATAGGAATTGATAATGGTGCCTTCTTCGTTTCTCTGTCTCCCTTTTTTTCTTTTCTTCTTTTTGGCACATTATACATAGAAGATGTAGCACAACATCACAATAATAATTTTTTTCTTATCATGAATAAAAATTGTATTTCGAAATGATGTTGTAGCATATATGACTTTCTATAAAAAATGATGGAAAGAAAAAGTGATGGGCTCAAAGGGGTTGACTACGGATATAATATGTATGGGCTTTTGTTTGGGATAAAAGGGTTTAGAAATAAATGTCTCTATAATATTCAATAACATAAATGCGTACGTAATTCTCAACTCAGAGCTAAGACAAGTTCTAGAGGATATAAACTAATTGAATAATCACTCAATATAGGAATTAAGGCTGAGAATCCTTCCAACTAAGGTTTTCATCTAAATTGCTTATAAGCTAAAGCCTCAAACAATGTTCATCATTCAATAGGCATTAAAACACTTATCACAACTAAAAACCCTCTTAAATGATGATTTAAAAGTTCCAAAGTAATCAATCAGAATAATGTAATAATCCCAAATCTAACAGTAAGAACTTAAGTGTCTCTAACTTAATTTCCAAGATTTTCAAAAAATTCAAGTGTGGAAATGGTTTCTATAAACTCTTTATGCAAAAGGTTAAAAATTAGAGGGCAATGAATCATTTATAAAAGTGCCTTAGCAGCTCAAAAGGAATCTTTCTATACAGTATTGCACAAAGTGAAGAGAAGGTAAATGGACATTTTCATACTCAGGTCGCGGTTGAAAATAGTAAAGGTCACGACCAAATTTCATAGTGAGTGCTTGCTATGCACTGACAACTAGTCGCGACAATGAAAGATTATGGTCATGACCTCATGCACTCGTGTTGCGACTGGTTTTCACAGAGAGTATATTAAGTCCAAAATTCCATGTCAAGTCGCGACCATACAACACATAGGTCACAATGAAAGACCACAGAGACTACCACTTGATAGTTTTCAAAGCCTAAAACATCTTTTACACTAAAACCTTTTTAGCTAACCATAAAACATTTTAAAGTGGGGATCCAATTTTCAGCAATTCATTACACATTAAGATCAAAGACCAAAAACTTTGTGATGAAAGATTGGATTAATAGAAGAATTTTATATTAATTAGCACAGAAACAAGAACACCTCCCCCACACTTAAACTTGACAGTGTCCTCACTGTTAGCAGAATTAAAATAAAAATGATCACAATAGGGGAGCAATGAGAATCAAGCCATTTGTATTAAGTGAGAACAATGTAAAACCATGATATTAATATCTGTCTCAAGTACGCATCCCCTTAATGGACTCCAAACTTTCTTCTAAGCCTCCCAAATAACCCCTAACCATTTTCTACTGTAAATAAACATAAAACTCAATGCAAACTTTACAATGAAGCTCGTAATCACATTCAAATCATACATCATAATACAAGGAAAGTAAAGATGACAAGATGGGTAAACTATAGCATGCAATTGAGTATGTGTAAATAGCTCAGTGAATCAGCAATAAGTAGACAACACATGGACAACACAGGAGTATTATTCAAAATATAAATAAACTAAAAATAAATACTATCCTATTGAATCATCCATTTTCAATCATCAAACCAATATATCAAACACATATCACATTAGAAAAACTTGTAGAAAGTAAGATATAAGAAAGGGACAACCTGGCCTCAAGGCGGCAAAGCAGATTCCTCATAAAGTTTCAAGATGTGGACATTTGCTTGGAAAATTTTGCTTGTCACCTCCTCTTTCAACTCAATCATCCCAAAGTCATGGACTTTAACAACTGTGTAAGGTCCATCCCAACTAGTTTTGAATTTACCATATTTGAACTTGAACATAGCTTAGTACCGTAACACTCTATCACCCTCCTTAAACCCTTTCTCAAAATATGAATTTTAGAGCTGCTGTAGGCATCAAATCTAATCTCTTCTAGCTCTTGAATCTGCAATAACCTCTCTGAACTAGCTTCTTCAAGGTCCTCATTACAAGCGTTCACTGTCCAAAATGTCTTGTGCTCTATTTCCACAGGCATATGACAAGCCTTCCCAAAAATCATCCTATAAGGGGGACATGCCTAGAGGGGTTTCAAAAGCTGTTATGTACGCCCATAAAGCATCATCAAGCCTTAAGTTCTAATCCTTATTGGATGGCTTAATAATCTTTTCTAGAATATGCTTTATTTTCCTATTAGAAACCTCTGCTAGGCCATTAGTTTGAGGGTGGTACAGGGTTGAGACTTTATGACTTACACCATATTTTGCCAATAAGCTGTTGATTCACTTATTGTAAAAATGGGTGCCTTGATCACTGATTAATGCTTTTGGTACTCCAAATCTACTAAAGATATGAGACCTTAGAAACCTGGAGATCGTTTGGGCATCATCTAGTCTTGTAGGGATGGCCTCTACCCACCTAGATAAATAGTCTACAGCCAATAAAATGTAATGAAATCCAGCTGAAGGGGGGAAATGTCCCATGAAATCTATCCCCCATACATAAAAAACCTCACAAAATAGAATAGGTTATTGGGGCATCTCATGCCTTTTACTAACCCCCCAAATCTTTGGCACTTATCACAAGCTCTACAAAACTCAAAAGCATCTTTAAAAAGGGAAGGCCAATAGAAACTAGATTCAAGGACTTTTCGTGCAGTCTTTTTTCCCCCAAAATGGCCCCCACAAACCCATGAATGGCAAGCTTCTAAAATTGATTTGTGATCTTGGTCTGGGACACATCGTCTTAATACTTGATCTGAGCATAACTTCCACAGAAAAGGTTTATCCCAAATGAAGTATTTAGATTCACTCTTGAGCTTTTGGGCCTAAAATCTAGACAAATGAGAAGGGATTAGGCCAGTTTCAATGAAATTAACTAAATGAGCATGCCAAGGTTCTACAATAGAAACCAAACAAAGAGATTGATCAGGGAAAGAATCACAAATAAGATCAGAACTAAGTACTCCCCTTGTCTCTTTTGGTAATCTGCTTAGGTGATCTGCAATGTGGTTCACATTTCTAGATCTGTCCCTCACTCTATATCAAACTCTTGGAGCAGTAGCATCCATCGGAGAAGTCTTGGCTTAGACTGAGGTTTATGGAACAAATACTTGACTGCTGCATGATTTATGTAGACAACAACTTTGGAGTTAATGAGATATGCTCTGAATTTATCCAAAGCCACTACGATTACAAACAGTTCTTCCTTAGTAGTGGTATAATTAATTTGAGCAGTGTCAAGAGTTTTTGAGGCATACGCAATTACTCGAGATAAATTACCTTCTTTTTGACCTATCATAGGTCCCACAGCATAATTGGAATCATCACATGATAATTCAAAAGGAAGATCTCAATATGGTGAAGTTAGAGTAAGTGGAGAAATCAACCTATCCTTTAATTTTTCAAAAACCTCTTTCCAATCAGTAGAAAAAACAAATTCAGTGTCTTTTTGCAGAAGCTTTGAGAGTGGCAAAGCAATTTTACTAAAGTTTTGATGAATCTTCTACAAAATCCAATGTGCTCCAGAAAAGATCAAAGTTCTTTTAAAGTTGTGGGGTAGGGCAACAAGGAAATGACTTTAATTTTTACTTTATCCACCTCAATTCCCTTGCTAGATACAAGATGTCCCAGTACTATTCCATGATCAACCATGAAATGGCACTTTTCAAAATTCAAAACTAATTTTTTCTCAACACATCTAGCAAGGATTCCATTAAGGCTCTCTAGACACTCATAAAAGGAATTAACATATATAGTAAAATCATCCATGAACATATCCATGCATTTTTCAATGAAATTAGCAAATATAGAAAGCATACAACGCTGAAATATGCCAAGAGCATTACACAAACCAAATGCCATTCTTTTATAAGCATATGTACCAAATGGGACATGTAAATATGGTCTTTTCTTGGTCCCTCGGGTGTATTGGCATCTGGAAATATCCTGAATACCCATCTAGGAAGCAATAATGACTCTTCCCTACTAATCTCTCAAGCATTTAATCAATAAAAGGTAAGGGAAAATGATCTTTCCTAGTAAAGTCATTCAACTTCCTATAATCAATACAAACCCTCTATAAATTTTGCACTTTAGTAGGTATCAATTCATTATTCTCATTCTTTACTACCGTTAGTCCGCTCTTTTTAGGCACTACATGCACAGGAGATACCCATTCACTATCTGAAATAGCATATATGATTCCTTCCTTTAACAATTTACTAATCTCCTTCCTAACCACATCAAAGATCAATGGGTTTAATCTCCTTTGGGGTTGTTTAATTGGCTTGGAATCTTCATTCAGCAAAATCCTATGAGTGCAAATAGTGGCATCTATCCCTTTATGTCTGCTAATTGCTAACCCAAAGCTTCTCTATTCTTCCTAAGCACACTTAATAACCTAGACTCTTCACTAACAGTTAAAGAATTAGAAATTATCACTGGCAATTTTAAGTCTGGCTCAAGATAAGCATACTTAAGGTTAGAAGGCAAATCTTTTAACTCTAATTCTAGGGGTTGGACAATATAAGGGATCAGATAGGGAAAATCATTTAAATTAGTAATACTCCCTTTTGTAGATTCTTGGAGGTCTCTCATGTTCAGCTCATTAGGACTTTCCATCTTGCTTTTAATCTCTTCAGGAGTTACTCCAAGCTTAAGTTGGTCTATAGCTATAACAAAGTTGAGATCACTCTCTTTCATACCTACATCATTATTAGAGATCAAATCATTTAAGAATCTTAAAGTATGAGAAGTAATTTTGGACTGTGAGTGAGGATAAGTAGAGTTAGAACATATTGGCCCTTTAACCAAAACAATGGAATGTGGAACTGAAGGCATTAGAAATTCACTGGTTGTGTCTGATATTTCCAGTCGTGACCTCTCAACATTGTTTTCAACATCTCGTCGTGACCCCTATTGATAGAGAGCGCCTCTGGGTGTTTTGGTCGTGACTTTTGAATCCACAGGTCGCGACTCAAAGTCTCGAGAGTTGTTAGTCGTGACCAAAAACTTATCTTTTCGCAACTCCATTTCAAAGAGAGTCTCTTCCTCAGCAAGTTCATATCTAGTCGCCACTTGGAGACCTTCGTGTCCTAACTTGGGATCACATAAGCTTGACCCCTCTTTATTTGTTCTACTTCCAGGTTCCAAATTACCTTGTGACCTTGTAAAATCACTCACAAATTCCTTTCCAAAAATATTATCACTGGCAATTGATAAAATCGAATCAAAATTTGATAATGAGAAATCTTGGAAAACTAAAAGCATGCTATTTACATCAAAATAATTGAAACATGATACATTGCCTTCACAACAACAAGAAAAATAATAAACAGAAGAAAGAGATTCAAAATAATCGTCATAAGCTCTCAAAGATGAATTTGCATCCTCATGCTCCTGAAATGCTTCATGGGAGTTATGGGAATTATGCAACAAAGAATCATACCCATCGTGCAAACTCAATTCAGGCTTATCCCTAGTCTCTTCAATAGCATAATCAATGGCATTCAACCCAGCAAAAGTAGAATTATAGATGAGCGCATCGGATTGTCGCAGTCTGAGCCATCAAAATTAAGTGAATTGCACCCTAGTAATGTAGTAGAAGCCACAACCCTATCGTTCTTCTCAAGGAGCCTTTCTAAAAGAATCCTAGTAAATTGGACGTCAAATTCAATGGTAAACCTAAGTAAAGAGTAAATGGTTTTGTGGTTTTGTGGGTGCAGTAAAATAAAGATGCAGTAAAATAGATGTTTTTGTGTTTTCGTTTAAGATGAAAAATGGTTGGTTTGTGAAAGAAGTATATGATGATAGGCTCTTGATGATGAAAAATATCTATCCTTGCTCTCAATGTATACGGAGTTTGAAATCACTAAGTCTTGAATTAAACCTCAATCGATCCATTGAGTCCAGAACCCTAA
This sequence comes from Leucaena leucocephala, assembly GCA_037074615.1. NCBI lineage: Eukaryota > Viridiplantae > Streptophyta > Magnoliopsida > Fabales > Fabaceae > Leucaena > Leucaena leucocephala. The sequence goes on from CM073531.1 coordinate 9,717,394, forward strand.
TATTCTTTAAACTCCTTTGATCAAAGTTAGTTTAAAGACTATTATTGAACTGCTAAGGATCACTTAGTGTGTAATTTAAAACAGAAGGAAGAATGCCCTCGAATGAGCATCGATCGACTAACCCTAGAATTCAAGCAATCGAATCAATTAGCAACGATCGTTGACAACAGTTCAACTAACTTAAACTCAAAACTAAAATATTGTATTTAAACCAGCATTCAAAACATCCAAAGTAAATTACAATTGTCTAATATGAGAATAATCAATCGATATTCAAAACTTGTTCATATAATGAAAAACCCTAAATCTAGCAGCAATCATAATATGACAAGATGCAAATTAGAACAGAAGAAACTCCCCGTTTCAGTCCGTGAGCTCAAGATAATAGATCCATCACCAAGAGACTAAAGGTCTAGCCTCTCATGACTTCTGCTACACTACAATCGTTGTTCAGATGTGATGCCATGAAGAAACGATAAAGAGATGAAGGTGAATGGTGTAGAACGATGGAAGCTGAGTGGAAAGTCTGTGGAGAGCGCTCGAGTACTGCTTCTTAGCCTAATCAGGTCTAAAAATCAGCCTCCCCCTTGACAGCAGCCTCCCTCTCTTCTTATAACAGCATGACCTAATCCAAAATCCGCAGTTTCAGCAATTTCGTACTATTAGTCGCGACCAGATACACATGTTATTCGTGACCTATAAATGGTGAGAATCTTCCAGAAGAATTATGGGTCACGAACTTAGGACTCTTTGGTCGCGACTAAATAGTACAGAGGCGTGGTTCCACTTTCATTGTCTTTTAATTTCTTTCTTAGTCCTTGTTCTCTTCCAAAGTGCCTGTAATTCAACATAAAAGCTCACTGTAAAAGTCCAGATTAGTAGATAACCGAATATATGCAGTTTGGAAGAGTTATTTTACCATTCTACCCTTTAATTAGTACATTGCCACGCACATTCATGTAATACACAAAAGTACAATTTAAGGCATGAAATAAATGGTAAAGTTATTATAAAACTCTCAAAATTGTCATAGAAACCATATACAAAATATGTCTGATCAATTCCCCCACACTTGAACCTTTATACTCCTGGACAAAGAAATGAATTGCACCTAGAGCAATCACTATTAAAGCCAAGATAAAAACATAATCCATAGTGTGACCTGAAAACAATTAATCCACCATCTTTTGGGAATGCAAAAGCGATAATATGAGAAATGCCAAGTAATCAACTACTAAATGAAATCAACCTTAACAGTATGAGCGCAAAAGATCCTCTCAAAATATATAAGTGTTTAGCTCTCTCTATCCTCTAATTGTTAGGGTTCTTTCACTCAAATTCAAATTGGAAAACATCCTACCATATGCTTGTAATGGCTCTAAACCTCAGTAACTATACAGCTCTTATGCAAAGAATCAAGAGGTCTTTTAGGGTTGTAATGATGGAGATAGGCCACATGGAATGGAATATGAAGAATAGAAAGTACTGTATGCATTTAACAATAAATATGTAGCATGAATTCATGTCTCTAAAGATCTAGAAGTGATAATTGTGCTAATAAGAGTAAAATAATAGTGCCTTCTTCATTTCTCTTTTCCCCTTTTCCTTTTTTTTGGCACCTCATGCACAGATTCTGTAGCACACATCACAACAATAATGAATTTTTGACATGAATAAAATTTTATTTTGCAAATAAATTTTATGCATATATGACTTTCTATATAAATAATGGATGAAAGAAAATGATGGCTCAAAGGGGGTGACTAAGGATATGAATGTAGTGGGCTTGTGTTTGGGATAAAAGGGTTTAGAAATGAATGTCTCTATCATGTTCAATTCATAAGTGTGCAAGTCATTCTCAACTCAGAGACAAGACAAGTTCTAGAGGATATAAACCAATTGAATAATCACTCAATATAGAAATTTAGGCCGAGAATCCTTCCAACTAGGGTTTTGATCTAAATTGGTCATAAGCTAAAGTCCCAAACAAAGTTCATCATTCACTAGGCATTAGAACACTTATCACAATTGAAAACCCTCTAAACGATGATTTAAAAGTTTCAAAGTAATCACTTGGAGTCATGTAATAATCCCAAATTTAATAGCAAAAGTTTAAGTGTTTCAAATTCAATTTTCAAGATTCTCAAAGAAAAATTTAAGTATGGCAATGGTTTCGAAGGACTAAAAAGGATTTGAAATTAGGGGACAATGAATTATTTGTGAAAACATCTTAGTAGTTCAAAAGGAATCCTTCTTTCCAGCATTGCACAAGGCAAAGAGAAGGTAATTGGATATTTTCCAAATGTGGGTCGCGACTTAAAACATTTACGGTCGTGACCTATTTTCACAGGGGTATATGCTCTGAAATTTTCAAACATTAGTCGCGACTGGTGAAATTGCCTATCGCGACTCAAATACACAGAGAGGAACAGTCGCGACAAATAAGGTACTATAGTCGCGACTCAAATAGACAGAGAGGTATTATCGGGACCATACAGCACGTAGGTCGCGACTGTAGTTCACAGAGAGCACGTTAGTCCAAAATTCCATCACAGGTAGTGACCATAAATCACATATGTCGCGACCATTACTCACAGAGACTACCAAGTGACATTTTCAAAGGCCAAAAATGGTTTTCAAGATAAATCCTTTTTACCAATTAACAATTTTGTTTAAGGTGGAGGTCCAATTTTCAGCAATTCACCACATGTTAAGATCAAAAACAAAAATTTTGTGATGAAAGATTGGATTAATTACAAAAAAGTAAGAGTAAAACATCCTCCCCCACACTTAAACTTGACAGTGTCCTCACTGTCAATAGAACTAGAAATGACAGCACTGTATGAAGTCAAACAAATCTAGCTCAAACATAGCAAATGATCTTATCACTCAATGCAAATTTTTCAATGAGGCATGCAGTCACATTCAAGTCATACAAAGCAGTACAAGTAAAGCAAAGATGACAAGATGGGTAAGCTAAAGTCATGCATGTGAGTGTATGGATGGAAAGGTAACCATTGAAGAGTGTGCAACATATGGACAGTAACGGGGAGGTGGAACAAAGCAGAAATAATCCAAGAATAAATAGAAATAAACTGAAGACAAACAGAACTGAACTGAAAATGGAATCTAATCTACTGAATCATCCCTTTCCTAAGCTCAACCTATTATAGCAAACATCATATTGGAAAACTTGTAAATAGTGAGAGATAGGAAAGAGACAACCTGGCCTCAAGGTGGCGGGTGTAACTCAATAAACTTTGAGAGACAGCTGTTCGATTGGACGATCTCCCCTATTACTTTCTCTCTCCACTTTAAAGTGCCACGGTCGTGTATTTTATGCTGAGATTCGTCCAAGCTTGTCTTGAATCTTCCCTCTCTAAACTTGAACTTGCCCAACTGTGGTCGCCATGTAGCAGCAACAGAGTTGGGAGGTCTTCCCTTGGAATCCTTCGTACATTCCTTGCGGTTGCTCTTATCATCTTATGTGGGTTCCCCAATTTGTCCTCTACTCCCTCAGCGTTGCACCGAGCTGATATTGGTCTACAATTGCAACAAGATTGGGGTCATGCTTTTCCATACCTGCATCATTATTAGGGATCAATTCTTTCAAAAATTAAGGTATGGGAAGTAATTTTGGAATGAGAACGAGGAGAAGTAGGGTTAGAATATATTGGCCCTTTAGCCAAAACAGTGGGAAGGTGATCTAAAAGAATTTTCAGTTCATTGGATGCGTCTGGTATATATGGTCGTGAGCTTTCATCGTATTGTCGTGACTGAAGTCGACAGGGTACATCTCTGGAGATATTAGTCACGACTTTATATTTATCGTGTCATGACTTGTGCTCTCTGGAGTTTTGTGTCACGACATGTAAACCATTTGGTCGCGACTCCTCTTCACAGACAGGCTGTCCCTCAGTAGATTGAGGTTTAGTCGCGACACCTTTATCTTCGCATTACGACTGGTCTTCTCTGGAGTTTTGTGTCGCGACCTTAAATTCATTTGGTTGTTACTCATCTTCACAGTGGACTGTAGACTGATGTTGGGTCGCGACGTTAAGGTCATTGGGTCGCGACATTGTATCACAAAAACTTGACCCTTCCTTGATTGTTGGCCTTTTAGCTTCCAGAATACCTTAGGATCCTGCAGAATCACTCAACAAACCTTTTGCAAGTGCATTATCTCTATCATCGTCATGCAAACTTAATTCATATTCATCCCTAACTTCTTCAATAGCATAATAAATGGCATTTAAAGCAGTAAACGTAGAGTTATCATAGGGATATCTCATCGCTTCATTCATGTTAAAAATTACCACATGTTCTCCAACTTTCATTGTAATGGAGCTATGCTTCATACTAATGATGGTTTTGGAAGTTTGGAGGAAAGGTCGGCTAAGGATCAAAGTGCTATCATTTACTAGCTCATTAGACATATCCAGAACATAGAAGTCAGCTGGGAACATTAAGTCTTTGACCTGAACTAGAATATCCTCAAGAATTCCCTTGGGATACCTAATTGACCTATCAACTAGTTGGAGTACTACATTTGTGTCTCTCAGATTGTTGACACCTAAAGCCTGATAAACCGACCAAGGCATTACATTAATGGCCGCCCCTAGATCTAGCAACGCTCCCTTAATAGGAACATTTCTTATAGTGAACGGGATTGTATAGGAGCCTGGGAAAGGGATGACACATTAGCACTCACCTGAATTCTCTCAAAAGGCCTAAATTTCTTTTTATCATCACACAATTCTTTTAAAATTTTTGCATACTTAGGGTTTCTCTTGAGGAATTCAACCATAGGGATGTTTATTTCCAGTTTATTGAATAGATTGTAAGCATCTTTTGCAAAATCAGGATCAACTTTTTTCTTCCCAGCAAAATAAGAGTTAGAAAAAGGGAGATCTTTTATACTTACCTCCTTACCTGTATGCAAAGAGGCTCCTTGCTTGCTCGACTCCGACTTCTCCTCAGGTTTCTTTCCTTTGTATGCTGGACTTGGTAATGTTGTTGCTTCTTCCTGCAGCTCTTGTATCTCCACTTGTGCTTGTGAGCACTCCTCTTGAGTTGCCTTCTTGCTCATTAGTTGTTGTTCTCTAATGCTTTCAGAATTCCTAACTTTTATTTGTGGCTGTGGTGAATTATCAAAATCAGATTCTTCCTTATCCTCCTGTGGTGCATCAGCTTCCTTAAAATGCACCTGTCTTCCACTTCTTAGAGATATGGCATTCACCCCTCTTGGATTAATAACAGTGTTCGAAGGTATGCTTCCACTGTTCTTTCCTTGGATGTCGCTCACTGTATTAGAAACTTGAGTTAAGTGGCTTGTGATATCTGCATTCTTACAACTTAACTCCTCAAGTTTTCTGTGTACATCTGCATTATCCTTCTGCATACTTTGGAGAATTGAAGCTGTGGAGGTGAACTGACCATCATTCTCTTTGAGCTTGTGATCAATATTGGTCATTCTACCATCCGTGTTACTCATTTGTGCTGCCATACTCTTTAATAATTGAGAGGTCTCTTCTGGTCTTGAAGGCACTAAAGCATTAGGTTGTGTGGGGACCATAGACCTTGCATTACCTTGGTAGTTGCTTGAGGAAGCACTGTAACATCCCTAATTTCTGTACTAAGTTGTATGTACAGATTGAATAAAATATATGAGATGTTTAGGAAAAGATGTGGCCATATTTATGTAAAGAAAATGATTAATTGGAAGAGGAAGAAAGTCTAAGAGCCAAAGTGCAAAATTACAAAAATGCCACTGTGAAGCCTTAAGAAACTAGAAGTAAATGGAGGGCATTTTGGTCATTTCACACAATGGATGGATATCAGAGGAAATTTGATAGTAAATTATTATAATTAATATGAGAATTTATGGAGTTGACAGAAGTCAAAAAGGAGTCCTGTAGAATTAATTATGGAATTTACGGTGAAAAAGGACACCGATAAAGGGTTAAAGGAAACATATGTAATTTTTAACAGGACTTCTGGGTCTCAGAAAATTATGAAACTTTGTAGAGAATTCATTTTATATTAAAATGAATTTCTAAAAATGTTAGAACAATTAAAGGAGGTGTTTAGCATTTATTCTGAGATCAGGATAATTTAAGGATATCGGTATAAGGAAAGTACATTGGGATTTGTGCCAGTTAGCTATTGGACCTAAAAGAGGCCCAACATTTCGTCCTAGGCCAGCCCAATAAGGCCCAAAAGTTTTCTTGGAGCCCAAGTCCAAATAATAAATAATTTATGGATTTTTGAAAAGAAAGAAAAAGAGAATAAAGTAAGAATTAGGTGTTGCACATGGTGGGACCCACAAGGACACAAGAATGGCACCCAAAAAGAGGAAGGGTTAGGTGTACCAAGGGAGGCCATGCTAGTGATGTCATGGTGGTAAGGTCTTGAGTGAAAAGTGAAAAGACATTCCAAGATCAAACCTTTAACCATTAGATCAAATTGTTTCCAAAGTGATCTTGGCCTTCAAATGGCACATGACTTTTGCTATAAATACCCCCTCTTTCCATTCATTCTTCACACCCAAGAGCTCCTTTAGAAAGAGAAGTGAGTTCTAGAGAAAGAATGTGGAAGAAAGCAAGGGTCTTGAAGGAGCAAGTAAGGTAAGTTGTCTCCTTGCTTCTACCTTTTGTTCTTGTGGTTTAAGTGACTTTTTAGGCTTAAATCTTGGGGAAATGCTGCTGGACTTTTTGTGTATATGTGAAAGGAATATGAGTTTTAAGTCATAGATAGTTAAGACAAGCTTAAACAAGTTAGTTACATGCTTGGTTGTTGGATTAAGTTGATGTTCTTGACTTTACCATGGAAGAACATTTCGGTTTGTACTGTTCATGCACTGTTCATGATAGAAGGAAATGGAATTTCAATGATTTAATGCTTCCATTGAGTTTATATGATGATTTTGTGTAGGATTGGAAAGGTTTTGAACCTTGGAAACCATTGGAATTAAAGGTTATAATGTTGAAAATTCCTCACGGTTACTGTTCACTCGCATGAACAGTGATTTAAATTTCATGATTTTGATGCTTCCAATGGTCTTAAAATGAGATTTTGTGTGGGGGAAAAGTGGAGGAACAAGTATGGGAAGCATTGGAATCAAAATGAGAATTTTTGAAAGAATTATGCATGTTTTTCAAATCTGTCCGGAACAGTGCATAGTTGCTGGAATTTGGTTGTTTTGAGTTCATAAATGGATTCAAAAGGCCAAATTGTGTAGGGTAAGGTCAAGACATCAATTGATTCAAAGGCTAAGTCAATTGGTAAAGATTAAAGGAAGTTATGTTACTTAAAGTAAGCTTAGTGTTCAAGAGAAGTTAGATTGTAATGGTTGGATGGTAATGTGATGTTAGGAATTGCTTGGTGTGCTCAAAAAAGGGCAGCCACATAGCAAGGAAAAGTAAGAAGGAAGAAGCAAAGTTAAAGTGGAAAGAAGTAAAGCAATAAGGTAGTAAACTTACCCTAAACTTGTATGTATTGAATGTTATGCTTGATTGTGCTATGACTTTGTTGAATTGTGTGCATATGTGTATATGATTGAAGCTCTGTTTCTATGATTACCTTGGCCAATTGTATTTTATATGTTACATGGAAGCATGCACATTACACAATGTTTACACTTTCACAAGCAAGCACAAGTATTTACTTTAATACATGCATTGTTTAGTACCGTTTGCTACTGAGATTCCCCCGAATCTCATCCCCTATTTATAACCCATTACAGAGAGGTTATGTCGAAGTGAATTTTGAGAATGCTGTAAGACGCCGTTATGCTGCCGATTTTTAGACTAAACATAAGGAGATGATACGTACTGTGTACGTAGGTACTGTCTAAGGAGTCTGGAAGTGAGTGGACCTAGTCGGTTCATCCAGTCTTTCCTGGGTACTTACGTAGAATGGTAATTCTCACGGGAATTACCGAATCAGTACAAGATCAGTTATTTTTACAGATGAAGTATAGTAGTTATACTGCCGGATTTCAGGCAGGAAAGATGTAATAGAGATACGAGGATTTTGTTCATGCCCTGTTGTATAAAGATTTATTATTTAATGATAAGTATTGTTTGGCATGTTTGTTTGATATGTGATTAATGTATGCATATGTATGTAAAGTTGCTTGTTGGAATTTGCCACCATGAACAGTAACTCGTGGTGATATAGTGATGTTTCATCTATAAGTAAAAATAGTAAATGATTAAATAAATGTATGATATGTTTATGATAAATAGTAGACATACCAATCTTCGATTTGATATATAGAATGTCTCATTTCGATGTCTACACATGGAGATATAAATTATCAAAGTTGGGACCAAAATGCTGGATTCAGGAGAAAAACGCTGGATGAACAGTAAAGTTGTAACTTTGACTGACGTTGACTTGGACAAGGAATGGTCAACGAGTTATTTTTCCTTGAAATAGTATTGAGTTAGCTTCATGTAGAAATTTGAACCACTGCATTCCGATTTTTCTAGAATTAGTTATGATTTTTTGAAGTCAGGTCACTCATCTGGAATTTACACAGTGAACAGTGCTCGATAAGAGTAAAACTCCAGATTGAGAAATTGGACTTTAATAACCTTGAAAGTGGTTCTAAATACTACCAATTGGTCCCTAAGATGTACAAAAATAAGGATGTTTTATTTTGGTATCAGAGCAAAGGATTCTGGCTTAGGAAATGCTCTGAACAGATAATTTCTGGCATTAGTACAGAATAAAGTTAGCACAGAATAAAGGGTTTTGGCTCAGAGCATAAGATTCTGGCACAGAACAAAAGGTTCTGGCTCAGTGATGCTCTAGTTTAGTGAGACTGATCCCTTAAAATAATGAGAAGTTTGAGTGGTTCTCTCCCTAGAGTATGATATAGGGATGGTGTTCACTGCTTAGAAAGGTTTAGATAGAAGACAGTGACACTAGACGAATGAGACAGTACCCCGACCTTTATAGTCTTATGAAGGATATGATTACGATCGGCTAATCTTAGTCAGCCGATACAGCCGAGGTCTCATGTTTATTAAAATAATGTGGCTGGACTAAGCAAAATAATATTTAAGAAGTAGTTTTCTCTATTGATAGAGATAGAAGCTGATCAGTTCATGACTAAGGAAGCTTTAAAAGTAGCTCGAAGTATCATGTTATGACTAGATACTATAGTAAGGATGCCAGATGTCCAAGTTGCGACAAGTTAAGTCATAAGTCATAATGAGAGAATACTTTGGTCGCAAAACACAATGCAAATATTGCTGCAATAGACATAGGGATTCATAAAGTTAAGCTTGAAATATCAGTTAATCAGTGAAACCCCCAACCTGTAATGTTGTATAAAGATGAGGTACACCCAGACTTGGACTCTTCAGGTAGTGAAGAGAGTTCAGATAACATCATAAGGGACTCAATCAGGAAGGTTTATAGTAAAGTACCCCATGCATATTTTTGTAGACTCAGATTTATAGTCTGGAGATTATGAGAAATTCAGTCAGATATTGTGTATGCATCAGATAATGCTGCACTAGATAATGATGGGTCTAGTAATTATGTACAGGATGAGTTTGATAGAGTGCTCTCTAACCCTGATATAAGCTCTCTTCCTTCGATAAGAGGACAGATTACGGCTGAGGAAGCTGAGAACTGATACCGGATTATAAGTAGGCTAGATATTATTCCCCCTCTACTAGAGTTTGAGGATAAGTTTGATATGAGTAGCTTAAGAACCAGTTATAATCTGTGACATCCATTCCTATTATCCCAGTCCAGGAATATATGAGGTTATAGATAAAGATTAAAGGGATGTTCCTGGCCCTAATCCACCCCAGCTTCTTTATGAAAGATAGACAATGTGACTATACTAGTCTCAAGAAAGGCTGTGGGAAGTGAACTACTTAGTTTAGGTTAAGGGATGGAAGGAAGTAGAAATCAAGAGCAGTCAGTTTAGCTGCAGTTCTTCAATGTCGTAGCAAGGATGATAAATAGAGATGTGATAGAGGGCATTGACCTGGATTAAGTTTTCATGTTAGTAGCATGATATGAGATGGCCATAAGCCAGATATTACTATATACCCTACGTGGCATGTAAAGCTAAGTGAGCTTTTGGCAAATGGTTCACAACTGATGTGTAAGGATCGGCCATTACTAGGGTAAAGACTAGACAAGAACATTATAAGGGAATGTTTAAAGCAAGCTAGATCCAGGTCGAATGTAAAACAGTTTGGAACACAGCTAGAAGTCCTCGAGAAGTTAGGCCATGACGAAAGGTGACCCGAGGTCGTGACTAAAGAATGTAGAGCTGTCCAGGCATAACAAGTAGAATGAGATGGTCACAACTAAAGTTTATGGATGCGTTGCGCCTAGTTCATACTCAGGTCACGATGAAGATGTCACATCCTTATTTTTATACATCTTAGGGACCATTCAGTAGCACTTAAACCTCTTTTAGGGTCATTGAAGTCTAAACACTTAATCTGGAATTTTATTCATATCGGGTACTGTTCACTGTGGCAAATTCCAGATGAGTGACCTGATTTTGAAAATTCATAACTAATTCTAGAAAAATCGAAATGAAGTGGTTCAAATTGCTACATGAATCTAACTCAAATATATTTCAGGGAAAAATCATTTGTTGACCAATCCTTGACAAATTTAACGTGGGTCAACGTTCCAATATTACTGTTCATCCAATGACTTTCTCCTGAATCCAGCATTCTGGTCCCAATTTTAACCATTTATATCTTTTCATATATACATACAAATTAGACATTATATATATCAAATTAAAAATTAGTATGTCTAATTTTTACCCTAAAAATTTCGTACGTTAATTCAATCATTTACTATTTTTAATGATTTATCAAACATGAATGGGTCTTCACGAGTTACTGTTCACTGAGCCTATTTTCAGCATTTAGTCTTTACATACCCGAGCATACAACCAACACATATCATTCATACAGGCCAGATAACAATTAATATCAAATAATCAACTGTTATATATCAGTGCATGATTAACTCTCTCATATTTTATTACATCCTTCTCTGTCTAAAATCCGGCAGCATAACTGCTACAATTCTTCTTTAGAAAGTAACCGATGTTGTACCGATTCGGTAATTCCCTTATGAGAATACCATTCTACGTAGTACCCAGGAAAGACTGGATGAACCTTCTGGGTCCACTCACTTCCAGCCTCCTTAGACAGCACTACGTACACAGTACGTATCAGTTCCTTTCTTTGTTCCGTCTTCGTTGCCGGAATTTCGGTAGCCTACCGGCGTCTCTTAAGATTTCCAAATTTTATTTTGACAGAACCTCCCCTGTAATGTTATGTTTGGGAATGAGATTCAAAAGAATCCCAGTAACAATAATCATAACAAAATATGTAATGCAGAGTGACGGTGCTTGCTTGTGACTGTGTACAGATAAGTATGCTGCATGCTTCCATATTCAATAACATATGATCATAGCATTGGAATAGAGCTTCAAGCATAACATATAGGACATCAATCAACCAAACAAAACAACACATCACAAAGACATTACATAAGAGCTAGGATTAGTTGTTACCTCAAAAGCAGAGCTTCAGAACCTCTCTACTACTTCCAACTCCACCAGAACTTCCTTACTTCTTTCTTTCTCTCACTTTCTCTCTCAAGAACTTCTTTCTTCCTCTCTTTCTTGCTTGCACCAAAATGAAGGAGTAAGGGGGGTATTTATAGTGTTGAACAATGGCAATCTTGTAATTAGGAAGACTTATGATCCTGTGGTCCTGGTTTTTCCTGGAATTTCCTATTTTCTTTAATTCTCTTTTACTGCATCACCCTGGACACCTCGTGGGACACCTCATAGGACACCTCACCACCCATATTCTTCATGTGACGAAATTTGGAGGTTCTGGAAGCTTTCCGGTCCAATCCGGTACCGGCCCGGTCCATCACCTCGAAAAACGTGCCATTTTCTGAATCTGATGTTTCTGAAGATCCTTTTTATGTCTACTGACCTCACATTTAGTATCTAGACCCTTTATATCATTAAATTTTTAATACTGGGTCCAGACTCAATTACAGATCCCCTGCGAAATGACCAAAATGCCCTTGGTGCCTTATCTTGTCCTATTTTAACCCTAAGGGCAAAATCGTCATTTCACACCTTTCTGGACCCGGTCAAAGCTTATACTGGCTCTAGTCAACCTTATTTATACATGTCTTGACCTCTGGGTCTGTCCAAAATGACCAGAATACCCTTTATTCATCTGCTGCCCTTTTTGTACAACAAAGGGGCATTTTCGTAATTTCGCACTTTTCCGGGGTTCTGCTGAACACTGGCCCACCTATCAGTCCAAGAGTCTTATTGGGCCTCTAATGGCGCCATTTTTGGGCTTCCTGGGTCCATTACCTGTATGGCACGCATTACGAGAAATCTTCCTTTAACACAGTTCATTGAATATTTTAACTATTATTTACCGATTATACACCTTTTTCGGACACCGGCTCTTTTCCCCAGATACAGTGTCCTACTGTGTTCAGGCATCCTTGGGGGTTATAACGGTCATCTGACCGAAGTCATTCGATCGCATTTAGCCCCTTTCAAAATACCGATAAATTTCCAACCCGGATCCCCGGAGGCCTCACACTCCGTCTGGATTTTCTAATTTGCAGATAACTTTTCCTACAGACCTCCTATCGGTATTCTGTCAGTTTCCTGACATCCGTCCCATAAGGGTGCATCATCCTGTATTTTCCCACTTATATCTGAAATCTAGGGTATCCGGTATAAATTTTTATAACTTTCGGACGATCAGTCCATTTCTGGCTATCTGGAGTCTTCAAAAATTCCAGTATTAGGCTTGGTTACCCGGCGTCACCTGCCCTACCTTCTGGTAAAATCCGGGACTGAAATGCTGTCGGGCGGTGCAAACCACTTCTGGCCTATTTTCTTTAATTATACTTTAGCCCCAGGGAACTTTTCCTTCTTTATAATTAAGTCCCTTAATTTGGCTAAAATTACACTTTAAGACCCCACATTTTTGTCTACCTTTCCTTCCTTACCTTAAACTTTCCATATTTGCATTTAAGTCCTTTCTTTTCCTTTCTTTTGCAATTTAATCCTTTTCTTTACATAAAGGACCACATCTTTTTCCTAAAACAGAGCTCATATATTCCGTTTAATCTGTACATAGGAACCAGTACAGAAAATTAAGGATATTACATTTCTCTCCCCCTAAAAATAAATTTCGTCCCCGAAATTTACATTACATCTATCCTATACAAATAATTCAGGGTACTTTTCTCTCATCTTTTCTTCTGTTTCCCATGTAGCCTCTTGTTCAGTCAAACCTTTCCAGATCACTTTAACTAAAGGAATCTGCTTATTCCGCAACTGCTTGACTTTTCTATCAGCAATTCGCACCGGTCCAACCTCATAGGTCAAGTCATCTCGCAGTGCGACCTCATCTTGCTCTATCACATGAGATGGATCTGGAATATACTTCTTTAATTGGGAAACATGGAATACATCATGTATCTGGCTGATATTCGGAGGAAGAGCCAACTTGTAGGCTACTGCTCCTATCTTTGAGAGAATCTGGAATGGCCCGATGTATCTTGGATGCAACTTCTTCACCTTAATCGATCGTCCGGCTCCTGTGGTTGGAGTTAACTTGAGGAATACATGTTCTCCTTCTTCAAACTCCAACGGCTTCCTTCTGACATCTGCATAGCTCTTCTGTCTGCTTTGAGCCGTCAACAATCGTTTTCTAATTACCGCAACTTGTTCTGCAGTTTGATCCACTATATCCGGACCAAGCATTCTTCTCTCGCTCAACTCTAGCCAGCATAAGGGGGATCTACATTTCCGTCCATAGAGTGCTTCAAAAGGTGCCATCTGTATACTGGCCTGATAACCATTGTTATATGCAAACTCTATAAGGGGTAAATGGATATCCCAGCTGCCTTTGAAATCTAGGACGCATGCTCTCAGCATATCCTCTAACGTCTGTATTGTTCTTTCAGATTGACCATCTGTCTGAGGATGATAAGCTGTACTGAATCTGAGAGTAGTGCCCATTTCTTCCTGTAGAGCCCTCCAGAAATTTGAAGTAAATCGAGGATCTCTATCAGACACAATGCTGCTTGGGATACCATGGAGCCTAACGATCTCCTTTATATACAACTTTGCCAGCTTTTCTAGAGAATCTCTCTTATTGATTGCCAGGAAATGTGCTGACTTTGTCAGTCGATCGATTACTACCCAAACCGTATCATGTCTACTTGGTGTCAAGGGTAGTCCTTCCACAAAGTCCATGGCAATCCCATCCCATTTCCACTCAGGGATATCTAAAGGCTGCAACGTTCCTGCTGGCTTTTGATGTTCAACTTTCACTTTCTGGCAGGTTAAGCACTTAGATACGTAAGCTACAACATCTTTCTTCAGTCCAGGCCACCAGAATAACCTTTTAACATCATGGTACATTTTGGTCATACCTGGATGTACCGTATATCGGCTTTTATGTGCTTCCTCCAGAATCCTTTCCCTTAATCCCCCAACATTTGGGATATAGGGTTTTCCCCTAAACTGTAGCAATCCGTCTGGGGACATCTCAAAATTCCTTGTCTTCCCTTTCTCCAGCTTGTCTTTGAATATTGCTGCGAGCTTATCCTGTTCCTGAGCCTCTTTGATCTCATCTTCTATGCAAGTTCTGACATGAACTCCTCCAAAAGGATTCTCCGTCAGTTGCATTTGATATAGAGGGCTCCAGTCGCGCATATCTTCTATCAGTTCCAATTCCTTGATCATCATGTATGCAACCTGCACCACCTTTCTACTCAGGGCATCAGCTACCACATTGGCTTTTCCTGGATGGTATTTAATCTGGAAGTCATAATCTTTTAACAATTCCATCCATCGCCGCTGCCTCATGTTCAGCTCCTTCTGATCCTGCAGATACTTCAGGCTTTTGTGGTCGCAAAACAACTCTATCGTTGCTCCGTATAAATAGTGCCTCCATATCTTCAAGGCATAGACCACCGCCGCAAGCTCCAGATCATGAGTGGGATAATTCTCTTCATGTGGCTTTAACTGCCAAGAGGCGTAGGCTACTACTCGACCTTGCTGCATAAGCACACATCCCAGCCCCTGCTTGCTAGCATCAGTGTAGACTACATAAGTCTAAGTTGGGTCTGGAATAATCAGCACGGGAGTAGTCGTTAATCTTTGCTTCAACTGCTGGAAGCTAGCCTCGCACTTCTCATCCCACTTAAACTGCTGATTCTTTCTGGTCAGCTTGGTAAGTGGTAAGGCAATTCGAGAAAAGTCTTGAATGAATCGTCTGTAGTACCCTGCTAGGCCGAGAAAACTTCTAATCTCTGTCACTGTCCTTGGTTGTTCCCAGCTCAAAACTGCTTCAACTTTGCTAGGATCTACAGCTACCCCGTCTCGGGATATGACATGACCGAGGAATTTGACTTCTGACAGCCAAAACTCGCATTTACTCAGCTTAGCATAGAGCTTCTTCTCTTTAAGGGTACCAAGAACAATCCTCAAATGCCTCTCATGCTCCTCTGGAGATTTGGAGTACACCAGAATATCATCAATAAAGACCACAACGAACTGATCTAGATAAGGCCTGAAAATCCGGTTCATATAGTCCATGAAAATAGCAGGTGCATTGGTTAGTCCAAAAGGCATCACCAAAAATTCAAAATGTCCGTAGCGCGTTCTGAACGCCGTCTTTGGAATATCATCTGGCTTGACCCTTAGTTGATGGTAGCCAGATCTCAAGTCAATTTTGGAGAATAAGCTCGCTCCTGCCAATTGATCTAGCAGGTCATCAATTCTGGGAAGAGGATACTTGTTCTTAACTGTAAGCTTATTTAATTCCCTGTAGTCAATGCACAGCCTTAAGCTACCATCTTTCTTCTTGACGAACAGTACTGGAGCACCCCATGGCGATACACTGGGTCGTATAAAACCCTTCTCCAATAGCTCCTCAATTTGCTTCTTCAGTTCCATCATTTCGTTGGGAGCCATCCTATATGGGGCTTTTGATACTGGTCCAGCTCCAGGTACAATGTCGATCGCAAACTCCACTTCACGCTCCGAAGGCAATCCCTGAATCTCCTTTGGAAAGACTTCAGGAAATTCATTGACTACAGGAACCTCCTCGATGCCTTCCTCCACTTCTGTTTGAACATAAAAGAATACCACATATCCCTGACATCCTTTCCGTAGACATTTTTCTGCCTGAGCCTCTGTCACGAAGTTCAGTTGTACTTCTAAGCTCTGATCAGTGATTTTTGGACCAAGAACTAGGGTCTTGTTTCTGCAGTCCAACATCACATTATTGGAGGATAACCAATTTAAACCGAGTATGACCTCAATCTCCTGGAAAGGCATACAGATCAGGTCCAGGGTGGTACTGCAGTGCTCATAACGCACCACACTATTTAGACAGGCATCAGATGTGATCACCCTAGCGTTGGTGGGGGTTTTCACCTGGATATCATAACGTAACTTGCTGATCAGAAGGCCTAGGCATTTAGCACATTCATAAGATATAAAGGAATGACTTGCACCCAAATCAAATAGGGCAGTCACAGCATGATCATTGAGATAGATTGTACCTTGGATCATCTCAGATGATCGCTGAGCATCCTCTCTAGTGAGTGCAAACACTCGTCCCGCCGTCCTTGGCCTTGGATCAGTTATAGCTTGAGGACATTCCCTGGAAAAATGTCCGAGCTTTCCGCAGGTGTAGCATACATTCTGGCCCATCAAGCATGGTCTGTCACCATGATTCTTTCCACACTTTTCACATACTGGGGCCTTTGGATCCCTGTTATTGGACCTTCCGCGGAAATTTCCCCTATTAGGCCTCTTGGTCTGCCACGGCCGCTTTCTTTTCTTATAGCCGCTCCCACTAGCCGCTTCTTGATTCCGTCCGGCCTTATCAGGAGTCGCTTGATCTTTACTCCCAGATCTGGACAGCATTCTATGATTCATGCTGTTCTCAACGATTCGACATGCTTCCACAGCCTTATTGAACTGGCTGTATTGTTGGGGAGTTAACTTCTCCTTTAACATAGAATTCAGCCCTCGAATCATTCTTTCTGTCATCCAGCGTTCGTCATCCACTTGGCGTAGGTAAGTTGAATATTGAGATAGCCGGATGAACTTGGCCAAATATTCATCAAAAGATTCTTTTTCTCCTTGCCTCAGCACAAGGAATTCAGCCTCCCTTTCATCTCTGACAGATTGAGGAAAATATTTCTCATAAAATTGCTCAAGAAATACTTCCCAGGTAACTGGAATATCTCTTGCTTGGAGAAGTAACTCTGTATTCTTCCACCATCTATCCGCATCCTTTTCCAATTGATAGATGGCCATTTGGGCCTTGGTTTCAGTCGGGCAGTCGAGGACCTTAAAGATCTTCTCTAATCTGCTGACCCAATTTTCTGCTACATGTACTTCAAATGTCCCTTCGAATATGGGAGGATTGTGTTTGAAAAATCGCACCATCCATTGCTAGATGCCAACTGCCTCCTCCCTTGATTCAACCCTTCTCTGGGGCTGTTTCGCCTGCTGTGGTACTTCTTCAGGTTCTCTACTAGTTGCTCCTGAAGGCTCTGGTGGTCTTAAATTATTTACAGCTGCTGCAACTGCCGCGGCTATGGCAGCATCTCTTTCTTGTTCATTTCGTGCTTGAGCAGCTCTCATTTCTTCTATCATCTTTTGTTGCTGTTCTAATCGTTCTAGAATCATTTGATTAAGGTTGCCAGCCTCTCGGGGTTCCTCAGCTGGAATAGTTCTCCTCGTTCGTACCATTTTGTTATACTTAAAAACAGAAGGGGATACGATAAATAACATAATTCCTTTTCATTTTATTTCACACATAATATACATACAGAGTATATGTACATATCACAGTACCATTCTAGTCTTTTATACATTAGAAATATTACTCTAATTTTCCTTAAACTTCATTCTAATATATTCTCCTACTAGGTAGATCCAGTCGGATATGGTACAATATGATTCTCTATCAAAATACTGGTCCAACTCCGATCTCCAGGTAGGAGTCTTCGGCAATACGTCATTCATAATTTCTAGCCAAAGCCCCATGGTTAACACATTTGGATCCCAGGCTTGATATATGGCTTTCACCCTTGTGATAAACTCCTGGTAGACCGAATAATCTTGATCTATGTTTTCGAACAGGGTCTGCCTCAACTCGTATAGTTGTCGGGCTAATGCTACCGAGTTCTCAAGTTGCTCTCTACTCAGGTTCCTCCCTGGGACCATTCTTACGATTAAACCTCCCAAATACATTTCTACTAGAGTCACTTCGGGCCTACTGGGATCTGACGCATTACTCTGAACACGTACTTGGCTGGATCCTGAACTGTCTGTTATATTCAAGGGTACCGCACTTATGGGAATGGCAAGAATAGGGCCTTCTGTTATCATCACCTCCTGATCATCAATTGGAAAGTTTGATCCTACCGAGGAACTATCCTCCTCAGAATCACCAGCTACTGGAGGTGTCCAGAGGTCAGAATCATTGCTTACTATCTCTTCTTCTGAACTATCTGAACTAGAGACCTCTGGTCTTAATTCCCATTGGTTTACTGTAGTTTTAGACCCAAATCTATGTCTAGCCATCCTGCAAACACTAACTTAGTGTCAATTATGACGGCTTTATCATGGTATATCTTTCTATAAATCATCTACTCAGAGCATTTCTTAAGCCAGAATCCTTTGCTCTGATACCAAAATGTCACATCCTTATTTTTATACATCTTAGGGACCATTCAGTAGCACTTAAACCACTTTTAGGGTCATTGAAGTCTAAACACTTAATCTGGAATTTTATTCATATCGGGTACTGTTTACTGTGGCAAATTCCAGATGAGTGACCTGATTTTGAAAATTCATAACTAATTCTAGAAAAATCGAAATGAAGTGGTTAAAATTGCTACATGAAGCTAACTCAAATATATTTCAGGGAAAAATCATTGGTTGACCGATCCTTGACAAATTTAACGTGGGTAAACGTTCCAATATTACTGTTCATCCAATGACTTTCTCCTGAATCCAGCATTCTGGTCCCAA
Source organism: Leucaena leucocephala (assembly GCA_037074615.1). Classification (NCBI taxonomy): domain Eukaryota; kingdom Viridiplantae; phylum Streptophyta; class Magnoliopsida; order Fabales; family Fabaceae; genus Leucaena; species Leucaena leucocephala. The sequence goes on from CM073531.1 coordinate 9,736,511, forward strand.
TTTTAACCATTTATATCTTTTCATATATACATCCAAATTAGACATTATATATATCAAATTAAAGATTAGTATGTCTACTTTTTACCCTAAAAATTTCGTACATTAATTCAATCATTTACTATTTTTAATGATTTATCAAACATGAATGGGTCTTCACGAGTTACTGTTCACTGAGCCTATTTTCAGCATTTAGTCTTTACATACCCGAGCATACAACCAACACATATCATTCATACAGGCCAGATAACAATTAATATCAAATAATCAACTGTTATATATCAGTGCATGATTAACTCTCTCATATTTTATTACATCCTTCTCTGTCTAAAATCCGGCAGCATAACTGCTACAATTCTTCTTTAGAAAGTAACCGATGTTGTACCGATTCGGTAATTCCCTTATGAGAATACCATTCTACGTAGTACCCAGGAAAGACTGGATGAACCTTCTGGGTCCACTCACTTCCAGCCTCCTTAGACAGCACTACGTACACAGTACGTATCAGTTCCTTTCTTTGTTCCGTCTTCGTTGCCGGAATTTCGGCAGCCTACCGGCGTCTCTTAAGATTTCCAAATTTTATTTTGACAGAACCTCCCCTGTAATGTTATGTTTGGGAATGAGATTCAAAAGAATCCCAGTAACAATAATCATAACAAAATATGTAATGCGGAGTGACGGTGCTTGTTTGTGACTGTGTACAGATAAGTATGCTGCATGCTTCCATATTCAATAACATATGATCATAGCATTGGAATAGAGCTTCAAGCATAACATATAGGACATCAATCAACCAAACAAAACAACACATCACAAAGACATTACATAAGAGCTAGGATTAGTTGTTACCTCAAAAGCAGAGCTTCAGAACCTCTCTACTACTTCCAACTCCACCAGAACTTCCTTACTTCTTTCTTTCTCTCACTTTCTCTCTCAAGAACTTCTTTCTTCCTCTCTTTCTTGCTTGCACCAAAATGAAGGAGTAAGGGGGGTATTTATAGTGTTGAACAATGGCAATCTTGTAATTAGGAAGACTTATGATCCTGTGGTCCTGGTTTTTCCTGGAATTTCCTATTTTCTTTAATTCTCTTTTACTGCATCACCCTGGACACCTCGTGGGACACCTCATAGGACACCTCACCACCCATATTCTTCATGTGACGAAATTTGGAGGTTCTGGAAGCTTTCCGGTCCAATCCGGTACCGGCCCGGTCCATCACCTCGAAAAACGTGCCATTTTCTGAATCTGATGTTTCTGAAGATCCTTTTTATGTCTACTGACCTCACATTTAGTATCTAGACCCTTTATATCATTAAATTTTTAATACTGGGTCCAGACTCAATTACAGATCCCCTGCGAAATGACCAAAATGCCCTTGGTGCCTTATCTTGTCCTATTTTAACCCTAAGGGCAAAATCGTCATTTCACACCTTTCTGGACCCGGTCAAAGCTTATACTGGCTCTAGTCAACCTTATTTATACATGTCTTGACCTCTGGGTCTGTCCAAAATGACCAGAATACCCTTTATTCATCTGCTGCCCTTTTTGTACAACAAAGGGGCATTTTCGTAATTTCGCACTTTTCCGGGGTTCTGCTGAACACTGGCCCACCTATCAGTCCAAGAGTCTTATTGGGCCTCTAATGGCGCCATTTTTGGGCTTCCTGGGTCCATTACCTGTATGGCACGCATTACGAGAAATCTTCCTTTAACACAGTTCATTGAATATTTTAACTATTATTTACCGATTATACACCTTTTTCGGACACCGGCTCTTTTCCCCAGATACAGTGTCCTACTGTGTTCAGGCATCCTTGGGGGTTATAACGGTCATCTGACCGAAGTCATTCGATCGCATTTAGCCCCTTTAAAAATACCGATAAATTTCCAACCCGGATCCCCGGAGGCCTCACACTCCGTCTGGATTTTCTAATTTGCAGATAACTTTTCCTACAGACCTCCTATCGGTATTCTGTCAGTTTCCTGACATCCGTCCCATAAGGGTGCATCATCCTGTATTTTCCCACTTATATCTGAAATCTAGGGTATCCGGTATAAATTTTTATAACTTTCGGACGATCAGTCCATTTCTGGCTATCTGGAGTCTTCAAAAATTCCGGTATTAGGCTTGGTTACCCGGCGTCACCTGCCCTACCTTCTGGTAAAATCCGGGACTGAAGTGCTGTCGGGCGGTGCAAACCACTTCTGGCCTATTTTCTTTAATTATACTTTAGCCCCAGGGAACTTTTCCTTCTTTATAATTAAGTCCCTTAATTTGGCTAAAATTACACTTTAAGACCCCACATTTTTGTCTACCTTTCCTTCCTTACCTTAAACTTTCCATATTTGCATTTAAGTCCTTTCTTTTCCTTTCTTTTGCAATTTAATCCTTTTCTTTACATAAAGGACCACATCTTTTTCCTGAAATAGAGCTCATATATTCCGTTTAATCTGTACATAGGAACCAGTACAGAAAATTAAGGATATTACAGAAGATATGCAGGGACCTGATGATGAATGAAGATGACAACCTCATTGAAGTTTATCAGTTAGAGGTTTAGCACATGATGTAGGCAAGCGGAACAGTATGAGAAATAGAGATACATGCTAGTCTAAGATGATGTTTAGAAGTAGATCCTCTATGTGACTATCAAGAGTAGATCTACATTTGGAAAGATTTGGTTCAGTTAATCTTTGATGAATAAAAGAATCAAAAGTTAGGATAAGGCTTGCGCAAGAAATGAGCTTAACATATGGCTTCAAGTTCTCGAAAGTCAAAGTTCCTGAAACAGGATATTAGTCCCACATCAGTTGGGGAGGTGAACGAAGCATGCCTTATAAGGGTGTGGATACCTCTCCCTCATGAACGCGTTTCCAGTACTCACCAAGCGCCCTCGTCACCAAGTGCCCCAGTGGGGGTAGGCAGGCACAAGTGGTAGGCAGGCAGTGCTGGGAAATAAAACCTTAACCTCGTGTGGGCCTAGAGGTGCCTGCCTAAGGGGAGAAGGGACAATATCTTTCATTGCATAGCTATGATACCCAGAGGACGCGTTTTCAGGTGCCTAAGGGGTTAAAGTCCTCATGTGCCTGGAGAACAAAACCGTGCTCTCGTGTGGCCTCAGGGCTGCCTAAGGGAAAAGCGGACAATATCTATGTGGAAGGGTGCTGGGCTGTTAGAGAGCACAAGTAATGGTGCTAGATGATGAATGAGATTTATATGATCTAAGTTGGTCAGGATCAAGAAAAAGACCAGGAATGAACCATAGTCCGATCAAGAGTAGATTGAGACTGATGAATACATGCGAAAAGAGTTAAGAGATAGTAGAAAGACACCAATGTTACTCCAAAGAAATGGAGACTGTTTCGCTCACCTGAGAAGTAATTCTTGAGTAAGATTATGAAAAGTATTCCTCTCAGTTAAATAGAGATGAGCGTGAGGTTAAGGGTTAAAAGGAGAAAGAGGAACCCTTTGATGAAATATGTAGCCGAGTTCATCCACATGAGCAATGAGAGTTGAATGATTAAGAAGTCAGTTAATGGGTTGAATTCCGTGTTATAACGAAAAAGTTTTTCTCAGGTAGTCACATAAGTCCAATAGAGCAGTAGTTGTAAGCAAGATTAGAAAAAGAAAGATAGCCACGGTTCTAAAGATAAAGTAACTCCCATATTCGATAGAAAGGTCGAGTCTATACCCTGATAAGAGGGTAGCATGGCAGCCTAAGTGAAATAGATAGATGATTCAGGATGATTGATCAGGATATGATAGGCAATATGATAAAGGAAATATGTTTTGAGGCTTACTTAGTTCATTACAATGTCTGATGGATGGTTGAGCAAATTATGATGATGAATAGTTGCATCTCCTTGCAGTTGTCATATAATGACATGCATGTTAGAGTATGCCATGATGAATACTCCCATTTCATAGTATATGCAGGGTAGAGTATATATGGTGAGGAAGTTATGAGAAAATTTTGTTGCTCCCATACCATATGATATGCAATAAGGAATGTATTGAGGATGATAGATAGTCTCAGTTTATGGGATGATAAGTTATGATATGATATTCTGATATGATTTATGATTGGGGTGATTCAGGTTTTTCTATAGGCTTGCGAATGCAGTACTCAGAGCCATTTCTATTGAAAGGAATGGTATACAGAAAGAGTTAGATTTGAAACAGATGACTCTCGGATAGAGACTAGATTCAGATGAGGATAGATAACTCTTCAGATAAGAGTTGGATCTGATGTAGTCTGCTCGTAGTTAGAGCATAGTTCAAATGGCTCACAGTTAGAGCACAGATTTACATGAGAAGTTATGATGAGGCCATAGCAGCAGAATGCAATGGCAGGTGGTTAAACCATGATTGCACAAGGCATGGTAAGCCACATTAAGAGAAAGATGAGAAGGAACTCCTGAGTAAGAGAGGAAGTAAGTAAGGTCTTGGGAAATAATATGGGCTACTGAACGTAATATTTTTAAATTTTTATTTAGTTATCAACAAGTAGAAGCGCTGAACCCTATAACTTAGTCTGTTGGTTTAAGATCTTCGGGAGATATACGGAATCGCAGTTAGATTCTGGAGGGTCGCAGTTAGATCCTAGCATGGCTCCAGGGTCGTAGTTAGATCCTAACAATTCCAGAGTCGCAGTTAGATTCTGAAGAGGCTGATGGTTGATCGCAGTTAGATCCCGAGGTCGCAGTTAGACTTAGCCTAAGGAAAGTAATGAGCCATGAGATATGAGTACAATGTAGTATCTCTTTGGGAAGATGAATGCCAAAGACGAAGTTAAGGTAAGGAAGCTTCACTAGTTGATAAACTCATCTAGAAAAATTATTTATAATGATTTTCCTCAGATAGCCTATATTATACATACTGAACTTAGTTTTCTTTAAACAAAGACGGAGTCCAAGTTAAAGTCTGAGTGCTGATATTCAAAAGTTTTATAGAAGTATGCCTGAGGAACAAAGAAGAGAACCCCATATGTTTTGAGAACAGAAAAGTATGAGCAGATAAATCCTCCAGATGAGGATAAAAAGATTAAAAGGCTAGAGAGACCTAGAGAAGAAGGTCTAAAGTAAAGATAGAACCCAGTAGTTATATGAGATAGAGAATGCTAAGGCTTAGAAGAGTAAGGTAGCCTTCATCCAGAAAGATGTTAAGGCAAGAGTAGTCTAAGAAAGAGTAATAAAAAAGGGTCCAGTTGTCACAGAAGTTGGTATAGATGGACAAGGTAAGAAAAGTGAAAAGTTAAAGTAAGATAGACCCTGGAGTTACACCAAGATGTTAAGGGGTAAGATATGAAAGAGTGTAAATGCCATAGAAGTTTGGCATATATATGATGAATGATAAACAAAGTTATGAAAAGTTAGAAAGGTTATGAACATTAAAGGATTAAAACCCTTCTGCCAAGTCCAAATAAGAGTGGATTTGAAATGAAAGATTTAACTTATGACTTTGTTCAGGAGAACGAGAAGCATAAGAGCAATACTCTCCTGAGAGGCTGATAAAGTCATAAGAGAATGTTAGAGCTTTGCATTTAGGAGCAAGTATACAGTCCTACAAGATATTGGCCAGGCATTATGCATGTTAGAGTATATGCTCCTACTTAGCATTAAAGTAAAGAAAAGAATAACTGCATAAGTCCTCTCTCTGTATGATGTTGAATCATTAAAGATGATAAGAGCAACAATAGAGTTATAAGAGTTTCTATATGAAAAGAGGATGAAGCTTTGCGGATGTTAAAGAATTCTGCGAGATGCTAAGAGAAGTAATAAGGGATAAGTGTTAGAAAGTATGATGAGTGAGTGAGGGAAACTCCCGAATACAATAATATTCGAGAGTTTCATATGAAAGAAATGGACACTACTCTCAAGTCTAGTACAAGGAGTTGTCCATAAGCAAATGGATGCATAGCACAAGATCAAGTGTCGTGATGAAGTAGAAATAAACTCCAATTAAGTTGACTCATACAAAAAGAGTAATGATAGCAAGGACATGAAGCGGATATTGAAAGTACTCCGCTAGATAATAAGATAAAAGGTAAGAGATGGATACCCCAATTCTCAGTCATAAAGCAGAAAGAGATTTAAAGAGGATGTATATTTAAGATTGTTGACTAAGGTACTAAGTAAATTTCGAGGACGAAATTTATTTTAAGGGGGAGAGAAATGTAACATCCCTAATTTCTGTACTAAGTTGTATGTACAGATTGAATAAAATATATGAGATGTTTAGGAAAAGATGTGGCCATATTTATGTAAAGAAAATGATTAATTGGAAGAGGAAGAAAGTCTAAGAGCCAAAGTGCAAAATTACAAAAATGCCACTGTGAAGCCTTAAGAAACTAGAAGTAAATGGAGGGCATTTTGGTCATTTCACACAATGGATGGATATCAGAGGAAATTTGATAGTAAATTATTATAATTAATATGAGAATTTATGGAGTTGACAGAAGTCAAAAAGGAGTCCTGTAGAATTAATTATGGAATTTACGGTGAAAAAGGACACCGATAAAGGGTTAAAGGAAACATATGTAATTTTTAACAGGACTTCTGGGTCTCAGAAAATTATGAAACTTTGTAGAGAATTCATTTTATATTAGAATGAATTTCTAAAAATGTTAGAACAATTAAAGGAGGTGTTTAGCATTTATTCTGAGATCAGGATAATTTAAGGATATTGGTATAAGGAAAGTACATTGGGATTTGTGCCAGTTAGCTATTCGACCTAAAAGAGGCCCAACATTTCGTCCTAGGCCAGCCCAATAAGGCCCAAAAGTTATCTTGGAGCCCAAGTCCAAATAATAAATAATTTATGGATTTTTGAAAAGAAAGAAAAAGAGAATAAAGTAAGAATTAGGTGTTGCACATTGTAACATCCCGATTTTTGGTCTAGGAGATCGGGACAGTTCATCTAGGTCCAAGATGAGGAATGTGAGAAATGTCCTAAGTCTCAAGCCTAGGAATTCTGCAGGTAGCTTGATATGGGCTGGCTCCTGTGTAAGATAACCTGATATGGGCGGGTTGTCGAGCCTTTCAATTAACGATGACTCCCGAAGAGTTTAAGGGATGAGTTATTGAAAGAGAATTTCTAGACCTTAAGATGAGGGATGAGAAGATGAGCAACGAGGCCAGAAAGAGAATGCAGGGGCAAAATCGTAATTATGGCAAAGATCGGGCTGGTAGCCGATGAGTACCATATTTTGCCAGAAAATAGAGAAAATTATGCTGATCATTTCACTGAACTGTGAAATGTGCATACGAGGTCTCTATGAGTATGAAAGAATTATGGAAAGTTTAAGGACAAAAAGGTGGGGTCCTTAAGTGTAATTTTAGCCAAATAAAAAGGGACTTAAATGAAAAGAAGAAAAGTTCCTTGGGGCTAAAGTGTAATTAAAGAAAGTCAGGCCGGAAGTGGTTTGGACTGTCCGACGGCATTTCAGTCCCAGATTTCACCGGTAGAGAGAGCAAGGGACGCTCGGTAATCTGGCTTAATACAGGAATTTTTGAAGACTCCAGATAGCCAGAAATGGACTGATCGTCCAAAAGTTATAAAAATTCATACCGGATATCCTAGATTTCAGATCTAGGTGAGAAAATACAGGATGATGCGTCCTTATGGGGCGGACGTCGGGAAACTGACAGAATACCGATAGGAGGCCTGTAGAAAAAGTTATTCGCAAATTAGAAACTCCAGACGGGAGTGTGAGGCCTCCGGGTATCCGATAGGGAAATTTATCGGTATTTGAAAAGTGACTGAATGAGTTTGGATGACCTCAGTCAGATGACTGATATGACTCACAGGGATGCCTGAACACCGCAGGCCAGTGTATCGGACAGAAGGAGCCGGTGTCCGGATATGTGTATAAACGGTGAAAAATAGATTAAATATTCAATAAGCATTAACGGGGGAGATTCCTCGTAATGCGTGCCATGAAGGTAATGGACCCTGAAAGGCCCAATAATGGCGCCAACAAAGGCCCAGTAAGACCCTTGGACTGATAGGTGGGCCAGTGTCCGGCAGAACCCCGGAAAAGTGCAAAATTACGAAAATGCCCCTGTGTTGTACTAAAGGGGTAGTAGATGAATGAGGGCATTTTGGTCATTCTGGATAGGCCCAGGAGCCAAGGCTCATACAGATAAAGTTACTTAGAGTCAGTATATATCCTGACAGAGTACAGAAGGGTGTGAAATGACGATTTTACCCTTAGGGTTAAAATAGTGCAAGAAAGGGCACCCAGGGGTATTTTGGTAATTTGCCGAGGGATGTTTCTTGGGAATCGAGCCATCAGAGTACCTGAGCTTGATCAGGATCCAAGATAACATACCCAGAGCCCAAAAACGTAGGCCCAGTGATATGTGAGAAAAAGTGGCATTAAAATACTATTTTAATGCTGTTCCAATAAAGTAAAGTTACTCGGTCGGCACGATAACCGAGGAGGTGATCAGATAAAGTCCGGGACTTATCTGGATAGCATTGGAAGGTGTGAAAGGTCCCTTCCAGGTGCCACATGGCGCAATCTTAGAGGCAGAAGAAAAGTAAGGACACGTATTACGGTGCAAGACTCTGGACTGGTACTGGATTGGACTGAACTGCTGAGTCAGCTGATGAGGTGTCCAGGAATTGTGACATGTGAAGAATGTGGCGATGAGGTGTCCTGGATGATGTCATGCATGATGCAGTAAAAAGGAATAAAGAAAAATAGGAAAATCCAGGAAAAACCAGGACCACATGTTCAGATGGCTTCAAAATTACAAGAATGCCATCCATTAAAGCTATAAATACCCCCCTTCCCCTCCCATTTTAGGCATCCCACGTTTTTGGCAAGAAAAGAGAGAGAAAGAAGAGAGAGAAGGAGAAAGAAAGAAAGAAAGGAAGTTCTGGTGGAGTTGGAAGCAGTATAGAAGTTCTGGAGCTCTGCTTTTGAGGTAGTAACTAATCCTAGCTCTTATGTAATGTCTTTGTGATTTGTTGTGCTATTGTTTGGTTGGATTGTTGTCTTATATGTTATGCTTGAAGCTCTATTACAATGCTATGATCATATGTTATTGAATATGGAAGCACGCAGCATACTTATCTATACACAATCACAAGCAAGCACCGTCACTCTGCATTACATATATTGTTATGATTATTACTACTGGGATTCTTTTGAATCTCATTCCCAAAAATAACATTACAGGGGAGGTTCTGTCAAAATAAAATCTGGAAATTTTAAGAGACGCCGTTAGGCTGCCGAAATTCTGGCAACAGAGCAAGGACAAAGAAAGGAACTGATACGTACTGTGTACGTAGGTGCTGTCTAAGGAGGCTGGAAGTGAGTGGACCTAGCCGGTTCATCCAGTCTTTCCTGGGTACTTACGTAGAATGGTAGCTCCTACGGGAATTACCGAATCGGTATAAGATCGGTTACTTTCTACAGAAGGAATGTAGCAGTTATGCTGCCGAATTTTAGACAGGAGAAGATGTAATAGAAATATGAGAATTTGCTGTATGCCTTGTTGTATGACATTTTATTATTTAATAATAAATATTGTTTAGCATGTTCAATTTGTAAATGGGGAATTAAGGGAGAAATTCGCAGGTCTTGAGGTAGCAGTGTTCTGACCTCAGTTTGACCTAGTAAACGGAGGAGTTTGGCTACGAAATTTGGTAGTCCAGTCGTACACATCTGGGGCGTTACGTGGATAGGTAATAAGCCTTGTTTGGATGTGTAGAATGAGATTAATCAGTTTTCAAATTAAATGTCCAGAATAAAGAACTTAAGAGTAAAATTTTGAATTTCTGGGCTTAAGTTAAGATATAATCAAGCTAATATTGCTTCCGCAAGTGTACTCTGAAGAGTCTAAGGGAGGATGTTTCATTTTGGTATCAGAGCAATAGGTTCTGGCATAAACCAGACAGGATTCTGGTTCAGAGCATAAGATTCTAGCACAGAACAGAAGGTTCTGGCTCAGTGATGCTCTGATTTAGAAATGTTATTTCCCTAGAGTACATAGAGGTTTAGAAAAGCCCAGTGGAGGTAAAATTCCCTAGATGAGTAAGTAGTATAATGTTATGTGTTCACTTTTCTTTTCTGATTGACAAGGAACCAGATGGTGAACACGAGACGAGGACGTAGAATTCAAGTGGAGGAGCCACACGTAGAGGAGGCTGGCAACTCCAATGAGGTAAATCCTATGCAAGTCATCCTTGCTAGGCTAGAACAGCAGCAGAGGATGATGGAAGAAATGAGGGCGGAACAAGTTCGCCGAGATCAAGAAAGAGATGCCACTATAGCTACTCTTACAGCTATAGTTAATCAATTGCAAACCCCTGATAGACCAGCAGAAGGGATATCAGGAATTCCTCCAAATAATGGGCAGTCAAGAATAGAGGATCCAGTGGTAGATCCTAATAGCATTCAGCAATGGATGGAGCGGTTCCAAAAGTACAATCCTCCGGTGTTTGAGGGGACATTTGACGTCCAAGTAGCTGAGGATTGGATAGATCAGCTTGAGAAGATTTTTGAGGTGCTGGATTGCCCATCAGGAAGAAAAGCCCGGCTGGCCATTTTCAAGCTAGAGAAGGATGCGCGAAGATGGTGGAGGAATACCGAGCTTATTCTTCAAGCAAAAGGAATCCCAGTTACATGGGAAATGTTTCTGGGCCAGTTTAGGGAAAAATACTTTCCTCAGTCAGTGAGGGACGCGAAGGAAGTTGAGTTCCTAACTTTGAAGCAAGGAGAGAAAGAGTCATTCGATGAGTATTTGGCTAAGTATCTCCGATTGTCGTACTATTCCACATACCTTAGAAGAATGGAGGACGAAGAATGGTCGACAAAGAGATTAGTAGAGGGTCTAAGCAGTGCCCTAAAGGAAAGAATAATTCCTCAGCAACTTACGCAGTTCAATAGAGCGGTAGAAGTCTGCAGATTGACAGAAAGAAGTATGAACAATCATGCAGCAACCGGGAACAGCGTATGGAGCAAGGAGGTATCTAAGTCAGAGGCAAGAAGTAAAGAAGCATTGGCTAGGAGCACTCCGGGAGGTAGCTCAGGTTATGAAGCCAATAATAATAACAAGAGAAAGAGGCAACAGTTTAGGCAGGGGACTGATCAAGGTGAGGATCAGGTTGGAGGACAGAGATGTCAAAGATGTGGAAAGAACCACGGCACAAGGGAGTGTCGAGCAGGGCAAAGCGGCTGTTTTATTTGCGGCGAGAAAGGTCACTTTGCAAGAGTTTGCCCTAAGAATGCTGACATCCCTAGGCCAAAGACAACAGGAAGAGTATTTTCCATTTATTCGAACAGAGTCTCCAAATCCCCTGATGTCGACCCTAAGAATGGTTAAGAAGAACCATAGCTGTAAGGGCAACTTAGCTGTAAGAACTGTATGCCTAGATGTAAATGATGTGATTAATGAAGAGTTCTTTTCTGATCTAGAGAATGTGGTTATTGTAACGAGTCATGAGAAATAATTAGTAAGATAATAAATCTGTCTTAACTCAGTGATGAGGTTGCTGTATGAGGGGTTAGAACATGGATAGCTGTAAGCAACTATAATGAGAGATGTTAGTTGCTAAGAATTCATGTGGAAGGTCTGGGACCAAGCTGTTGCTCCTCTAGACCATCACTGGAGTGTGGATAAGACAGAGAGGGATGATCTTACTGGTCATATGTATGACTGCGTTATAAGAATCACATAGCTGTATAGGTCAGTAAGAAGTTCTCTTCAGGAAAGATGAGGTATCCCTTAAAATTTCGAGGACGAAATTTTTAAAAGGGGAGGAGAATTGTAACATCCCGATTTTTGGTCTAGGAGATCGGGACAGTTCATCTAGGTCCAAGATGAGGAATGTGAGAAATGTCCTAAGTCTCAAGCCTAGGAATTCTGCAGGTAGCTTGATATGGGCTGGCTCCTGTGTAAGATAACCTGATATGGGCGGGTTGTCGAGCCTTTCAATTAACGATGACTCCCGAAGAGTTTAAGGGATGAGTTATTGAAAGAGAATTTCTAGACCTTAAGATGAGGGATGAGAAGATGAGCAACGAGGCCAGAAAGAGAATGCAGGGGCAAAATCGTAATTATGGCAAAGATCGGGCTGGTAGCCGATGAGTACCATATTTTGCCAGAAAATAGAGAAAATTATGCTGATCATTTCACTGAACTGTGAAATGTGCATACGAGGTCTCTATGAGTATGAAAGAATTATGGAAAGTTTAAGGACAAAAAGGTGGGGTCCTTAAGTGTAATTTTAGCCAAATAAAAAGGGACTTAAATGAAAAGAAGAAAAGTTCCTTGGGGCTAAAGTGTAATTAAAGAAAGTCAGGCCGGAAGTGGTTTGGACTGTCCGACGGCATTTCAGTCCCAGATTTCACCGGTAGAGAGAGCAAGGGACGCTCGGTAATCTGGCTTAATACAGGAATTTTTGAAGACCTTCCAGATAGCCAGAAATGGACTGATCGTCCAAAAGTTATAAAAATTCATACCGGATATCCTAGATTTCAGATCTAGGTGAGAAAATACAGGATGATGCGTCCTTATGGGGCGGACGTCGGGAAACTGACAGAATATCGATAGGAGGCCTGTAGAAAAAGTTATTCGCAAATTAGAAACTCCAGACGGGAGTGTGAGGCCTCCGGGTATCCGATAGGGAAATTTATCGGTATTTGAAAAGTGATTGAATGAGTTTGGATGACCTCAGTCAGATGACTGATATGACTCACAGGGATGCCTGAACACCGCAGGCCAGTGTATCGGACAGAAGGAGCCGGTGTCCGGATATGTGTATAAACGGTGAAAAATAGATTAAATATTCAATAAGCATTAACGGGGGAGATTCCTCGTAATGCGTGCCATGAAGGTAATGGACCCTGAAAGGCCCAATAATGGCGCCAACAAAGGCCCAGTAAGACCCTTGGACTGATAGGTGGGCCAGTGTCCGGCAGAACCCCGGAAAAGTGCAAAATTACGAAAATGCCCCTGTGTTGTACTAAAGGGGTAGTAGATGAATGAGGGCATTTTGGTCATTCTGGATAGGCCCAGGAGCCAAGGCTCATACAGATAAAGTTACTTAGAGTCAGTATATATCCTGACAGAGTACAGAAGGGTGTGAAATGACGATTTTACCCTTAGGGTTAAAATAGTGCAAGAAAGGGCACCCAGGGGTATTTTGGTAATTTGCCGAGGGATGTTTCTTGGGAATCGAGCCATCAGAGTACCTGAGCTTGATCAGGATCCAAGATAACATACCCAGAGCCCAAAAACGTAGGCCCAGTGATATGTGAGAAAAAGTGGCATTAAAATACTATTTTAATGCTGTTCCAATAAAGTAAAGTTACTCGGTCGGCACGATAACCGAGGAGGTGATCAGATAAAGTCCGGGACTTATCTGGATAGCATTGGAAGGCGTGAAAGGTCCCTTCCAGGTGCCACATGGCGCAATCTTAGAGGCAGAAGAAAAGTAAGGACACGTATTACGGTGCAAGACTCTGGACTGGTACTGGATTGGACTGAACTGCTGAGTCAGCTGATGAGGTGTCCAGGAATTGTGACATGTGAAGAATGTGGCGATGAGGTGTCCTGGATGATGTCATGCATGATGCAGTAAAAAGGAATAAAGAAAAATAGGAAAATCCAGGAAAAACCAGGACCACATGTTCAGATGGCTTCAAAATTACAAGAATGCCATCCATTAAAGCTATAAATACCCCCCTTCCCCTCCCATTTTAGGCATCCCACGTTTTTGGCAAGAAAAGAGAGAGAAAGAAGAGAGAGAAGGAGAAAGAAAGAAAGAAAGGAAGTTCTGGTGGAGTTGGAAGCAGTATAGAAGTTCTGGAGCTCTGCTTTTGAGGTAGTAACTAATCCTAGCTCTTATGTAATGTCTTTGTGATTTGTTGTGCTATTGTTTGGTTGGATTGTTGTCTTATATGTTATGCTTGAAGCTCTATTACAATGCTATGATCATATGTTATTGAATATGGAAGCACGCAGCATACTTATCTATACACAATCACAAGCAAGCACCGTCACTCTGCATTACATATATTGTTATGATTATTACTACTGGGATTCTTTTGAATCTCATTCCCAAAAATAACATTACAGGGGAGGTTCTGTCAAAATAAAATCTGGAAATTTTAAGAGACGCCGTTAGGCTGCCGAAATTCTGGCAACAGAGCAAGGACAAAGAAAGGAACTGATACGTACTGTGTACGTAGGTGCTGTCTAAGGAGGCTGGAAGTGAGTGGACCTAGCCGGTTCATCCAGTCTTTCCTGGGTACTTACGTAGAATGGTAGCTCCTACGGGAATTACCGAATCGGTATAAGATCGGTTACTTTCTACAGAAGGAATGTAGCAGTTATGCTGCCGAATTTTAGACAGGAGAAGATGTAATAGAAATATGAGAATTTGCTGTATGCCTTGTTGTATGACATTTTATTATTTAATAATAAATATTGTTTAGCATGTTCAATTTGTAAATGGGGAATTAAGGGAGAAATTCGCAGGTCTTGAGGTAGCAGTGTTCTGACCTCAGTTTGACCTAGTAAACGGAGGAGTTTGGCTACGAAATTTGGTAGTCCAGTCGTACACATCTGGGGCGTTACGTGGATAGGTAATAAGCCTTGTTTGGATGTGTAGAATGAGATTAATCAGTTTTCAAATTAAATGTCCAGAATAAAGAACTTAAGAGTAAAATTTTGAATTTCTGGGCTTAAGTTAAGATATAATCAAGCTAATATTGCTTCCGCAAGTGTACTCTGAAGAGTCTAAGGGAGGATGTTTCACACATGGTGGGACCCACAAGGACACAAGAATGGCACCCAAAAAGAGGAAGGGTTAGGTGTACCAAGGGAGGCCATGCTAGTGATGTCATGGTGGTAAGGTCTTGAGTGAAAAGTGAAAAGACATTCTAAGATCAAACCTTTAACCATTAGATCAAATTGTTTCCAAAGTGATCTTGGCCTTCAAATGGCACATGACTTTTGCTATAAATACCCCCCCTTTCCATTCATTCTTCACACCCAAGAGCTTTTTTAGAAAGAGAAGTGAGTTCTAGAGAAAGAATGTGGAAGAAAGCAAGGGTCTTGAAGGAGCAAGTAAGGTAAGTTGTCTCCTTGCTTCTACCTTTTGTTCTTATGGTTTGTGCTTGAGTTTAAGTGACTTTTTAGGCTTAAATCTTGGGGAAATGCTGCTGGAATTTTTGTGTATATGTGAAAGGAATATGAGTTTTAAGTCATAGATAGTTAAGACAAGCTTAAACAAGTTAGTTACATGCTTGGTTGTTGGATTAAGTTGATGTTCTTGACTTTACCATGGAAGAACATTTCGGTTTGCACTGTTCATACACTGTTCATGATAGAAGGAAATGGAATTTCAATGATTTAATGCTTCCATTGAGTTTATATGATGATTTTGTGTAGGATTGGAAAGGTTTTGAACCTTGGAAACCATTGGAATTAAAGGTTATAATGTTGAAAATTCCTCACGGTACTGTTCACTCGCATGAACAGTGATTTGAATTTCATGATTTTGATGCTTCCAATGGTCTTAAAATGAGATTTTGTGTGGGGGAAAAGTGGAGGAACAAGTATGGGAAGCATTGGAATCAAAATGAGAATTTTTGAAAGAATTATGCATGTTTTTCAAATCTGTCCGGAACAGTGCATAGTTGCTGGAATTTGGTTGTTTTGAGTTCATAAATGGATTCAAAAGGCCAAATTGTATAGGGTAAGGTCAAGACATCAATTGATTCAAAGGCTAAGTCAATTGGTAAAGATTAAAGGAAGTTATGTTACTTAAAGTAAGCTTAGTGTTCAAGAGAAGTTAGATTGTAATGGTTGGATGGTAATGTGATGTTAGGAATTGCTTGGTGTGCTCAAAAGAGGGCAGCCACATAGCAAGGAAAAGTAAGAAGGAAGAAGCAAAGTTAAAGTGGAAAGAAGTAAAGCAATAAGGTAGTAAACTTACCCTAAACTTGTATGTATTGAATGTTATGCTTGATTGTGCTATGACTTTGTTGAATTGTGTGCATATGTGTATATGATTGAAGCTCTGTTTCTATGATTACCTTGGCCAATTGTATTTTATATGTTACATGGAAGCATGCACATTACACAATGTTTACACTTTCACAAGCAAGCACAAGTATTTACTTTAATGCATGCATTGTTTAGTACCGTTTGCTACTGAGATTCCCCCGAATCTCATCCCCTATTTATAACCCATTACAGAGAGGTTATGTCGAAGTGAATTTTGAGAATGCTGTAAGACGCCGTTATGCTGCCGATTTTCAGACTAAACATAAGGAGATGATACGTACTGTGTACGTAGGTACTGTCTAAGGAGTCTGGAAGTGAGTGGACCTAGTCGGTTCATCCAGTCTTTCCTGGGTACTTACGTAGAATGGTAATTCTCACGGGAATTACCGAATCAGTACAAGATCAGTTATTTTTACAGATGAAGTATAGTAGTTATACTGCCGGATTTCAGGCAGAAAAGATGTAATAGAGATACGAGGATTTTGTTCATGCCCTGTTGTATAAAGATTTATTATTTAATGATAAGTATTGTTTGGCATGTTTGTTTGATATGTGATTAATGTATGCATATGTATGTAAAGTTGCTTGCTGGAATTTGCCACCATGAACAGTAACTCGTGGTGATATAGTGATGTTTCATCTATAAGTAAAAATAGTAAATGATTAAATAAATGTATGATATGTTTATGATAAATAGTAGACATACCAATCTTCGATTTGATATATAGAATGTCTCATTTCGATGTCTACACATGGAGATATAAATTATCAAAGTTGGGACCAAAATGCTGGATTCAGGAGAAAAACGCTGGATGAACAGTAAAGTTGTAACTTTGACTGACATTGACTTGGACAAGGAATGGTCAACGAGTTATTTTTCCTTGAAATAATATTGAGTTAGCTTCATGTAGAAATTTGAACCACTGCATTCCGATTTTTCTAGAATTAGTTATGATTTTTTGAAGTCAGGTCACTCATCTGGAATTTACACAGTGAACAGTGCTCGATAAGAGTAAAACTCCAGATTGAGAAATTGGACTTTAATAACCTTGAAAGTGGTTCTAAATACTACCAATTGGTCCCTAAGATGTACAAAAATAAGGATGTTTCAAGCACCACCTCCTTGAAACTGATTGGATCTATTTTCTCCACTCCCCCACCTAAAATTTGGGTGGACTCTCCATCCAGGATTATATGTGTTAGAGTATGGATCTCTCTTCTGGAAGTTATTCTCTCTCCCTTGATACATAGCTGCAACTTCTTCATACTGTCTATCACATGTACTTGTAGCATGCATCATTGAACCACATGATTCATATCCTGTAACTAGGGCTTGCGAGGTATCCACTGCATGAACTTGTTTTGTGGAATGCAGCTCCCTTTCAATCAAACTCATCCTCTTGTCCATTCAATTTCCCAAGGCTGCTATCTCAGCTAAGATCACATTAGAGCTACCTGAAGATGAGGGTGGTAATCTTCTTGGATCTCCAGTTTGATGGTCCTCATTAGCCATTTTCTGGAACAAATCCCAACTTGCTTGTGGTGTCTTATCTCTCAATGAACCGTTCACAGCAGCATTCAAGGATACTTTATTGTGGGGTAGTAGACCATCAAAGAAGATGTCTACTAAATCAGCCTTAGTGATGTTATGGTGGGGGATCAAGCCAAAAGGTTAATAAATCTTGTCCCATACTCGTGCAAAGACTCCCCATCCTGTTGCATAACATTAGTGATCTCCTTCTTCATCCGAGTAGTCTTGGAGGCTGGGAAAAACTGCTCAAGATAAGTAGACTTCAGCTGATCCCATGTAAGAGTGGAGAAATGAGTTGGCAAATTGTATAGCCATTCCTTAGCCTTCCCTTCCAAAGTGAAGTGGAAGCTCCTTCTCAAGACATCATCCAAAGTGGCCATTGGAGGTTTCATTGAAGAGGAGATCATGTGCATGGTTTGGAAGTGCCTGTGAGGACATTCTCCTGCAAAACCATAAAATTTAGGTAAGGCTTCTATCAAAGCTCCTTTAATTTCAAAATTAGCCTCTTCAGCATAGAAACCATTAGGATCATAATTCACATGCGAATGATTAATTTCCCTAACACTTCTATTATCTTCAACGTTCATAGGTATTTCATTTTCTCCATTCCCATTATGTCCATTATGATCAGCCATATTTAATTCAGTTTCAGATTCTAGAATACTAGAGGAGGAACTAGATTTTGCCTCTTCTTCTCTAAACTCCCTAAATTCTCTCCTTAGTTTCCTAAGTCTCCTTTCAATTTTAGGTTCAAAAGGTACTAATGTTTCCATTATCCTGCGCATGCAATATATAAATAGTCAAAGAGCAATTAATGCAAATAGTCAGATTTAGTTCAGAAGTTGCACATCAGAAAATTTTTAGTAGGTCGCGACTCAAAATTACAGAGAGCAGCAGTCGCGTCGAAAAGGTTTAGATGTCGCGACTGGTTTTCGCAGAGAGCAGTCGGATGTCACAGATAGCAATATGGTCGCGACTCAAAGTGGTTTATGTCGTAACTAAAAGTGACAGAGAGTAATTATCGCAACTCAGTTTAGGTCAGGTCGCGACTCAAAGACACAGAGACTAATCCTACAGAAAGTCAGAAAAAAAATGCAGTATGTAATGCAAGTTAAAAACTACTAAAAACTAAAATGCAATGAAAAACAATAAAAAATGACTCAGGTAGGCAATGGAATTGACAAACAATTACTAGGGAACCAATTACTTGGCTCCCTGGCAACGGCGCCATTGACGAGCGCTTCAGATTGTCGCAGTCCGAGCCATCAAAATTAAGTGAATTGTACCTTAGTAATGTAGTATAAGGCACAACCCTATCGTTCTTCTCAAGGAGCCTTTCTAAAGGAATCCTAGCAAATTGGATGTCAAATTCAACGGTAAACCTGAGTAAAGAGTAAATGGTTTTGTGGTTTTGTGGGTGCAGTAAAATAAGGATGAAGTAAAATAGATGTTTTTGTGTTTTCGTTTAAGATGAAAAATGGTTGGTTTGTGAAAGTAGTATATGATGATAGGCTCTTGATGATGAAAAATATCTATCCTTGCTCTCAATGTATACGGAGTTTGAAATCACTAAGTCTTGAATTAAACCTCAATCGATCCATTGAGTCCAGAACCCTAATATTCTTTAAACTCCTTTGATCAAAGCTAGTTTAAAGACTATTATTGAACTGCTAAGGATCACTTAGTGTGTAATTTAAAATAGAAGGAAGAATGCCCTCGAATGAGCATCGATCGACTAACCCTAGAATTCAAGCAATCGAATCAATTAGCAACAATCGTTGACAACTGTTCAACTAACTTAAACTCAAAATTGAAATATTGTATTTAAACCAGCATTCAAAACATCCAAAGTAAATTACAATTGTCTAATATGAGAATAATCAATCGATATTCAAAACTTGTTCATATGATAAAAAACCCTAAATCTAGCAGCAATCATAATATGACAAGATGCAAATTAGAACAAAAGAAACTCCCTGTTTTAGTCCGTGAGCTCAAGATAATAGATCCATCACTAAGAGACTAAAGGTCTAGCCTCTCATGACTTCTGCTGCACTGCAATCGCTGTTCATATGTGATACCATGAAGAAACGATGAAGAGATAAAGGTGAATGGTGTAGAATGATTGAAGCTGAGTTGAAAGTCTGTGGAGAGCGCTCGAGTACTGCTTCTTAGCCTAATTAGGTCCAAAAATCAGCCTCCCCCTTGACGGCAGCCTCCCTCTCTTCTTATAACATCATGACCTAATCCAAAACGCGCAGCTTCAGCGATTTTGTACTATTAGTCGCGACCAGATACACGTGTTGGTCGTGACCTATAAACGGTGAGAATCTTCCAGAAGAATTATGGGTCACGACCTTAGGACTCTTTGGTCGCAACTAAATAGTATAGAGGCGTGGTTCCACTTTCATTATCTTTTGATTTCTTTCCTGGTCCTTGTTCTCTTCCAAAGTGCCTGCAATTCAACATAAAAGCTCACTGTAAAAGTCCAGATCAGTAGATAACCGAATATATGCAGTTTGGAAGAGTTATTTTACCATTCTACCCTTTAATTAGCACATTGCCATGCACAATCATGTAATACACAAAAGTACAATTTAAGGCATGAAATAAATGGTAAAGTTATTATAAAACTCTCAAAATTGTCATAGAAACTATATACAAAATATGTCTTATAAATTATCAAAAGGTTATTTCATTGTTTCATTCATATTGAAAGTTACTACATGTTCTCAAACTTCCATTGTAATGGAACTATGCTTCATACTAATAATAGTCTTGGAAGTTTGAAGGAAATGTCTGCCTAAGATCAAAGTGCTCTCATTCACTAGCTCACTAGACATGTCCAGAACATAAAAATTAGCTGGAAACACTAAGTCCTTGACTTGCACTAGAATATCCTCAAGAATTCCCTTAGGATATCTAATTGATCTATCAGCAAACTAGAGCACTACACTTGTGTCTCTAAGATTATTAGTACCTAAAGCTAAG
The DNA here is from genome assembly GCA_037074615.1 of Leucaena leucocephala. Classification (NCBI taxonomy): domain Eukaryota; kingdom Viridiplantae; phylum Streptophyta; class Magnoliopsida; order Fabales; family Fabaceae; genus Leucaena; species Leucaena leucocephala. The sequence goes on from CM073531.1 coordinate 9,757,059, forward strand.
TATACTGACCAAGGCATTACATTAATGGCAGCCCCTAGATCTAATAACGCTCCCTTTATATGAACCTTTCCTATAGTGCATGGGATAGTGTAAGATCCTAGGTCTTGGTACTTAACTGGTAATTTAACCTTAAAAAGTGATGACACATTAGCACTCACTTGAATTATCTCAAGAGGCCTAGACTTTTTCTTATCAGAACATAATTCTTTCAAAAATTTAGCATATTTGGGATTTCTCTTGAGGAATTCAACCGTAGGAATATTTATTTCTAACTTATTGTAAAGAGTGTAAGAATCTTTTGCAAATTCAGGGTCAGTCTTTTTCTTTCCAACAAAACAATCTTTAGGAAAAGGGAGATCCTTTATACTTACCCCCTTATCTGTATGCATAGAGGCTCCTTGCTTGCTCACTCCTCCTTCTCCTCAGTTTGCTTTCCTTTGTATACTGGACTTTGCACGTTCACTTCCTCTTCTTGCTTCTCTTGTATTTCTTCTTGTGCTTGTGAGTTCTCTTTTTGGGTTGCCTTCTTAATCATAAGCTGCTGTTCGTTAAGACTTTCTGATTTCCTAATTTTCATCCGAGACAATAATGAATTTTCAACTTCAACATCTTCAAAATCCTCCTTTGGTGTATCATCTTCCTTAAAATGCACCTTTCTCCCACTTCTGAGATATATGGCATTCAGATCCTTCAGATTAATAACAGTGTTCGAAGGTATGCTGCCACTGCTCTTTGTTTGGATGTCACTCATTGTATTGGAGACTTGAGTTAAATGACTGGTAATATCTGCATTCTTAGAACTTAACTCCTCGAGTTTCCTGTACACATCTGTATTATCTTTTTGCATACCTTGAAGAATTGAAGCTATAGAGGTGAATTGACAATCATTCTCTTTGAGCTTGTTGTCTATATTGGTCATTCTCCTGTCCATGTTGTTCATTTATGCCGCCATATTCTTCAACAATTGAGAAGTTTCATCTGTTCTTGATGCCACTAAAGTATTAGGGTGAGTTGGAAACATAGACCTTGTATTACTTTGGTCATTGCTTGAGGAATTACCACCTCCTTTGAATTGATTTGGCCTATTTCCCCACTCCCCACCTAAAATTTGGGTGGTCTCTCCAACCAGGATTATATGTGTTGAAGTATGGGTCTCTCTTCTGGTATTGGTGGTCTCTCCCTTGATACATTGCTGCTACTTATTCATACTATCTATCACATGTACTTGAAGCATGCATCATTGAACTGCATGACTCACATCCTGTAACTAGTGCTTGTGAGGTTCCTACTGCATGCACTTGCTTCGTAGAATGTAGCTCTCTTTCAATTAAATTCATCCTCTTTTCCATTCAGTTTCCTAGAGCTACTATTTCTGCTAAAATCTCATTCAAATTACCTGAAGAGGATGTGGGTATTCTCCTTAGATCTTCAGTCTAATGGTCTTCACTAGCCATTTTATGGAATAACTCCCAACTTGCTTGTGGAGTTTTATCTCTTAAAGATCTATTTGTTGCTGCATTCAAGGTCACCTTATTGTGAGGAAGTAGACCATCAAAGAAAATATCTACTAAATTAGCTTTCGTGATGTTGTGATGGGGACATCGAGCCAACAAATTGATAAATCTCGTCCAATATTCATGTAATGACTCTCCATCCCGTTGCAGAATATTTATAATCTCCTTCTTCATCCAAGTAGTCTTAGAGGTCAGGAAGAACTGTTCTTGAAATGTCAACTTCAATTGATCCCATGTAAGAGTTGAGAAATGAGTTAGCAGATTGTATAACCACTCCTTAGCCTTCCTTTCTATAGTGAAATGGAAACACCTCCTTAAGACGTCATCCAATGCAATCATTGGAGGCTTCATAGAAGAGTAGATCATATGCATGGTTTGTAAGTCCCGATGTGGATATTCTCCTGTAAAACCATGAAATTTAGGTAAGGCTGCAATCAAAGCTGCTTTAATTTCAAAATTAGCCTCTTCAGTGTAGAAACCATAAGGATCATAATTCACATGCGAATGATTTATTTCCATCACACTTCAATTATCTTCTACATTCATTGGTATTTCATTTTCTTCTTGTCTATTATGCCTATTATATTGAGGATGAACTAGATTCTGTTGATCTCGTCTCTTCTTCAGCTACAACTTTACTAGTTCCTTTTTCTCTAAATTCCCTTCTTAGTTTCCTAAGTTGTCTTTCAATTTTAGGTTCAAAAGACACTAATGTTTCGATTCTTCTACGCATGCAACACAGAAACAATCAAGAATAGCTAAGAAAGCATTTAGAATCAGACACAGAAGTTTCATAGTAGAAAATGTCAACTAGGCGCGAAAAGGGTGTTCAGGTCGCAACCCCTTAACACAAAGGGCAAAAGTTCTTAAAAATGGTTTTCAAGTCAAGACACAAATATACTCACATTGCGACTAAATAACACAGAGAGTGTGGTTGCGACTTAATGTCACATAGAGCGATTTCACAAAAACTTAGGAAAAAGCAAAATGCAATGCAATTAAAAACAACAAAAACTAAAATTCAAACAAAAAAAAGTGACTCAGGTAAATAATGGAATTGACAATCAATTACTAAAGAACTAATTACTTGGCTCCTCGGCAACGGGGCCATTGATAAGGTCGATTTGTCGGAGGTCGATCCATCAAAATAATAATAATCGTACCCAATAATATAGTATAAGGCACAATCCTATCGTTCTTCTCAAGGAGCCCTTTTTATTGGAATCCTAGTAAATTGGATGATAAATCCATTAAAAACCTGTGTGAAAGTAAAATAGGTTTTGGGTTTGATTGATTTTTGATGCAATAAAATAAGGGTGCAGTAAAATAAATATTTTTTGAATTTTTGATTAAGAGGAAAACGAGTTGGTTTGTGAAAGAAATATGTTATGGAAGAGTCTTGATGATGAAAACATATCTATCCTTGCTCTTAATTTGATATGGGAGTTTTGAAATCACTAAGTCTTAAATACAACCTCAATCTATCGATTGAGTCCAGACATTAATATTTCTTAAACTCCTTTGATCAAAGCTAGTTTAAAAAATCTTAATGAACTGTTAAAAACCACTTAGCTTGTAATCAAACTAGATGATAAAAATGCACTCTAATGATCATCGATTGACAACCCTAGTTTCTAACAATTGAATTAATTAGCAACGATCGTTGATAATAGTCCAAGTCTCTTAAAATTGAAACTGAAATATTATATGAAAAACTAACATTCAAATCATTCAAAGTCAATTAAAATTGTCTAATCTGACAATAATCAATCGATATTTAATTCCTTGTTCATATAATGGAAACCCTAGATCTAGAAGTATCAAAACATGAAATAGGTGCAGATTAAAATAGAAAACTCCCAAGTACAGTCCATGAGATCAAGATATGAGACCCATCACCAAGAGACTATAGATTTAGCCTCTCCTGACTCCAAAAAAAGGTGATAGAAAGATGAATGATGGAAGATGTGTGTAGGTAGTGGAGAGAGTGTAGAGAGAGAGAGTTTGAGAACTATTTCTTAGCCGTATCAGGAAAAAACCAGCCTCCCTGCGTCTGCGACTTCGCTCTCCTTTTAATATCAGATTGACCTAATAAAAAATGTGCAGCTTAATGACTATCTTCTTTGGTCATGACCAGATGCATGTTTTGGTCACGACCTGTAAACGTCCCAGAAGAAATTAGGTCGTGACCTGAGGACACTTTGGTCGCGAATGAAGGCCACAGAAGCTGTTTCCTTGATTTGATTCTCTCTTGTGATTTCTTTTCTGCTCACATTAGTCCTTGCTTCTCCTCTAAAGTACCTGTAATTCAAAATCAAAGCTCACTGTAAAAGTCCTACTAGTAAAAGAATAACATATATGCAGTTTGGAGGAGTTAATTTACCATTTTACCCTTTAAACAACACATTGCCAAGCACAATCATGTATCACCACAAAAGCACAATTATAGGCATAAAATGAATGGTAAAGTTGTTAAAAAAAACCTTAAAATATCACAAAAACCATACACAATTTGTGTCTTATACTTAAAAATGCCATTTCATGAGACGCTCTTCTATAATTGAATGCAATTAATCGATTAATACAACATAGTTTTTGAAAGTAATCAGAATTGTATTTGATCTTGATGTGTTTACAACTGAGTTGATTTTATACACTTGATCATTATTTTATATACCAATTATGATTTCATCTGAGCATGCATTATCTTATTGTCATATCATTCTTGTGCTTGATTCTCTTCGAGCTTACATCTAATGCATCAATCCTCACTTCGTATATCAATTATTTATCTACTAACAAGTAAATCAAATCAAGTGATTACAAGATTAAGAATAGAAGTAAAGATTCCATTCAGATCAATGATAAAAATGATATTAGACTAAGATCAAAGCCAATAGACTCTTAACAACAAAAAAGGACTTTGTGTCAGAAGCCTCAACTACTATAACGGCTAGTTACAACGATCATATTCTCAACGAATGCCTCAACGGCCATATTCTCAATAGAAAAAGAAAGCATCAATAGAAATAATGCTAAACAGTCATAAGCTTCAATGGCTAGAACAGCTAGTTACAACGGTCATATTCTTAACGGGAAAAGAAAGCTTCAACGTAAATAATGCTCAACTGTCAGAAGCTTAACATCAACTATAAATAGAAGAGCATTCAAAGTTAAGAGACCAAGAATGACGATAGATGATAAAAAATGAAAAGATGATATAACAACGCAATTCATGAAAATGCTAAAAGGTCGTTCAATTCAGAAAGTCTTCAACTCTCTATTTTTCATGTATCATTCCTTGAGAGAGAAAAATATCATGTACTACAACATTTTATTCACTCTATCTAAGAGAGCTTGATATACCTTCATTCTTTTACATAACTGAGAGCAAACCTTGGAATCAGGGGATCCAAGGTGGGATTTGTGAAACATCCTGCCTTAGACTCCTCAGAGCACACTTGCGGAAGCTATACTAGATGTACTGATTCGGTAATTCATTAGAACTACCATTCTACGTAAGTACCCAGGAAAGACTGGATGAACCGGCTAGGTCCACTCACTACCAATCTCCTTAGACAGTACCTACGTACACAGTACGCATCATATCCTTCCTCCACTACTGCTATCTCCGCCGAGATTTCAGCAGAATAACGGCGTCTCTCAAAATTCTCAAAATCTACCTTGACATAACCTCCCTGAAATGGGTTATACAAGGGGGATGAGATTCAGGGGAATCTCAGTAGTAATAATCATAACAGTATATGTAATGCAGTGTGACAGTGCTTGCTTGTGATTGTGTACAGATAAGTATGCCGCGTGCTTCCATACTCAATAACATATGATCATAGCATTGCAGTAGAGCTTCAGACATAACATATAAGACAACAATCCAACCAAACGATAGCACATCAATCACAAAGCCATTACATAAAAGCTAGGATTAGTTACTACTTGGCTAGCTCAGCAGAACTCTACTATCTCTATTCTGCTTCCAGCTCCACCAGAACTTCCTTACTTCCTTTCTCTCTTCCTCTCTTCCTTTCCTCCTCCTTCTCACTATACTTTCTCTCCCTCCTCCCTTGCCATGCGTGATGCCAAGAATGAGAGGGGATATATATAGGGTTTCCCAATGCATTTCTATAATTTCCATGCCATCTGAACATGTGGTCCTGGTTTTTCCTGGAATTTCCTATTTTCCTTTATTCCCTTTTACTGGATCATCGGGACACCTCAGCATGCCACCTCAGAGGACACCTCATTGTCACATTTTGCACATGCTAAAAATCCTGGACACCTCAGCATGCTGACTCATCAGGCTGACTCACCGGTCCAGAGTCCTGCCTCGTAATGCGTGTCCTCAGCTTTATCTACTTTCTCCAGACTAGAGCCATGTGGCAACAAGGTAGGCACCCTTCACGCCACCCAATGCTATCCAGATAAGTCCCAGACTTATCTGATCCCCTCCTCAATTTTCGTACCAACCGAGTAACTTTACTCTACTGAAAGGTCACTGAACCATGCTCTAATGCCATGTGTCATCTTGTGGGTCCCATGAGGACACCTTATCAGTCCACCTCATGGTTTCCATATAACCTTTCCTGTATCTGACCTTCTTCCCCAGTTCTATCTCTAACCGGGTAACTATCTCATTTGGACCTTCACAACTCTTGGCCCACTAGATCTCATACGGCTAGCACCACTTATAGTCACTAGTCGCGACCTGATTTTCATCTCATCGCGACATAACACCTTCTGTGTACACTAGTCGTGACCACAGCATTCGCTAGTCGCGACCACAACATATTCTAGTCGCAACCAGGCTCATTCTACTCATTAGTCACGACACCACATACATATCCGTCACGACCAATCCTCTCTGCCAATATTAGTCGCGACCAATCTACTTACTCGTCGCGACCAAAAGTCACCAATACATCTTTCTCATACTGTCTGCTTTCTTTCTTATGGACAACTTTACTGCTCAGTGTCCATTCCTTTCATATCTCACCCCACAGAATCTTAGCATAATTTTGGGGTCTATCTTATCTCACTTTCTTCTTATCCTTTATCCTAAGTTCTAGAAGTTCTCTTTCAATAACTCATCCCCTACTCTTCGGGAGTCCTTGTTAATTGAAAGGCTCGACAACCCTCCATATTAGGTTATCTTACACAGGAGCTAGCCCATATCAAGCTACCTGCAGAATTCCTAGGCTTAAGACTTAGGACATTCCTCCCATTCCTCATTTTGAACCTAGGTAAACTGTCCCGATTTTGTAGGTTAAAGACTTACCTCATCTTTACATCCTGAAGGACTTAGCTCATCCCTCGGATCCTATAAAATACAGGTAAATAATCTGCCCATATCAGATTACTACCCTGGGACTACGGGTTTAGCAGCCTGCCCATATCAGACTACCTCCCAGTTCAACTAGACCCAAAAATTGGGATGTTACAATTTGCTCGTATCGTATTAAGGGGGAGCGTTGTAATCGGAGAGTGGTGTTACCTCAAGATTGAGGTGGTTCTCAATTAGTTGTTAAAATTGAGTTTGTAAAGGCTATCAAGAGCCTATTGTAATCTTAAAAAATAGTGGATTAAAAAATCTCAGTGAGGAGCTAAGGACTGGACATAGGTTAAGGAAGGACTAAACTAGGATAAATCTTTTGTGTGATTTCTTTCTTCGTTAACTCTTTGATTTTCAGTAACTTATTTCTAATATCTGATCAAAGTTTTGAAATCTATTTGTTTCACTGATCAGATTGTAAAAGAATTTCAAAAGAGTTTAAGCAAAGTTTTAAAATTCCGCAAATACCCAATTCACCCCTCTTGGATGATCTAGCCTAGAACTAATAGTTTGGACTTATGGGCTTAGGTTTATTCAATGTTGTTCGAGGTACAAATTATAGTAAATGGCAATCGGTAGCCTTTTGGGACCCTTGTTATGTATAAGGAAAATTCAATTAAATTTTTAGGTGAAATTGAAGTCATTAGTTAGAAATTTCCATTCGCTTTCTAAGGACTTTTGAATCACCTTAATCAAACTTTTGCAGTAAAATTTATGCATTGTCAAAGTTTGTATCTAATTGTTATTACTGTAAACGTCATTGTGGGCTATGGCACACAACACATATTATGCTGTGTTATCCATCAAAGCAAAGGATGCCTTGACCATGACAGATAGTGGCCAAATGTGATTGTTGGCTTTTTTTTTAATTGTTTTTCCAAATATTTTGACTCCTATGGCCCTTTTATACATCTAAACTTATTTTGTAAAGTATTTAAGTTATAAGGGGACTTAAAATATTTGAATTTCAAGCTTTTATTTGAATATGAATTTCAAAGAAAGATTTAGAAAACTGAGAAGGGGGTAGGATCCTAGAAAAGCATATAAGATATTATATAGTAATTTCAATCACAAAAATACAAATGCATGTGTGATGAGAGAGAGATGATGATGGAATAATAAATGTGAAGTTCCTTGTTAGTGGGTTTATTATATAAAGGAGGATAGTGAAAGTGAAAGTGAACACGAAATATCATATCAATATAGCATCTGTAACTGGCGGTTGTATAACTGAAGGTAAGCTATTACATGTTATAGTTCATTGGCTGCAACACATCTTCATTAACACACATTGAGAAGTTTGTGCATCAATATCCAAAATTCCCTGTGGATATATGCAGTCTTCTTGAGGATTTTGCCTAGAAACTATCCACCACCCAAGTAAGCTTTGATTAATATTTTGTCACTAAAAAACATAAACATTGTAAAACATCATCATAGTATTATGCTTGTAGTCAGCATGAACCACATAAAAAGAACAATCTATTATATCGCTCATGTGATGTAAGCAATATCCCTTTACGAACATTACGCAGAAAAGCTCATTCATATCAGTATAATAGCTACTAAAATTTTACCATCAACTTGACATCCACATATAGAGTATCAGCAAATGTGTTCTATGTTGCATCTATATTTTGTAGCTGATAAATTTGCAGATGGTACATAGTGATATTCATTGAGAATCTAATTGCTGATATGGAGAACCATATTGGAGATCTATTAATGTGTCGCATGAATACCCAAACATAATATTCTTACAACCGCCCATTAGCATACCTCATAAAGAAGGTCACGAATACTTTAGTAAAAAAAATTCTAAGCATGAAACTATTAGTAAGTTACCCTGAGTATCTGAGGTATACGAGTAACACTTTGTTTCATCAACCTCTGCTTCATTTCCTTGAAGTATATCAGTCCAACAATCTGAACATATATTTCAATATCCTCACAATTATCAATTTGGACACATGACAAGTCAAATTGTATATAGTTCCTTAGCAAAGAAACTAGTCTTCTCTTTGAGAACATCCTTGTGCATGCTTAACTTCACAAAAAACCCAACCCCTGCTTTCCAAGTAAGATTAACTACCTTCACATCACAAGTGATCATAGATGTATCAACTTGATGTCTTTTAGGCCGATACCATTGATCTTGCCTGCCCCATGTCTTATGTAGAATCCTAACTTGCTTCTTACATCCTTATCCCAGTGCCATATATATATATGCATTAATTTGTCTTCCCTTGGCACTTTTAGTGTAACCCGTATTGGCGCCTCCCCCTCCACCATGAGCCAGCACCCCTGTTATAGCCTGTCTCCTGTAATTAATGTTTAAATTGATTGGGTTATTAAATAAAATTTAAAGTATTGAGTTTTAGTCTCTAGGAATCTATAGTTAACTTTCAACTCATTCTTGTTCTCTTGCTCTCTACGACCAAGACGTATGATATTATATACCCAAAAAAATCTAGAATATTTTAAAATTTATAAACTTTGTGCCAAAAACAACTAACACTTCTTCTAGCATTCAAATGATAGATAGCAAAAGATGTATACTTTAATAGAATTTTTAGTATAATGGCTCCATTTGAGGTATTTATCTGGATATGATTATTTGAGCCACTAGAAGACCTAAAAATGTATGTAAAAATGGGGAATAAATAGTTAAGAGACTAAAGAAGTTTATAAAATTACTAATATTCTTAAGAGGTTATTAGTTTGAGCTACATAAATATTAGAAGCTCAGAATGCCAATAAGTGCATTTTACATGAAATTCAGAAAGAAATAGTTAAAGGAAGACTTGTGACCCAAAAAAATTCATAGAATTTCTCTATAATTAAAGGAAGATTATGGAGCAGACAGAAGAATTTTTTGAGCTCTAGAAGGCCATAAAGAAATCTAAATAAATGAGAGTTGTGTAGATTGGAAGAAACTTGGAGAACAAGTTGGATCCAAGGGTCAAGATTTGATCTTCCTTCTTCTTTCTTTAAGATGGTTCCACATTTGATAAATGACGTCATGAGGATGATGCAAAAGGAGGAGAATATGATGCAAGAAGGCTAGGTGATTAAATCTTGACCATCCATTTAATCTTGTAATTTCTTGCAAATTGGAGGGTATTTTAGCAAGTTGAGCACTATAAATACCCCTCCCCTCAAGTGCACATCCAAGTGAAGAAAATGGAAGGGAAACTTTGTTAAAATTTAGAGATGAGAGATAAAGATGAGGCAACCATGGATTATAGAGAGAAAGAGCAAGATTCAAGTTTCAATTAAGGTAAAATGACTACTTTAGCTCATGATTTTCTAGTAGTTTATATTCTTGAGCTTGGGTAGAAATTTTAATGATTTAGAAGTTTGAACTCTTGTGATTATACTGCTGATTAAATCTAAATGTTTAGAGAGATAAGTATGATGATAGATATATGTTCAAAAGGATAGAAAAGAGTAGGATTTAAGTGGTTCTAGTTTGTAATGGATTGAATTTCATAACTTGGTAGCCCAGAGGAGTGCCATTGCTATGCTGTATTTGTAACATCCCAAATTTTCTCTATCTATATAAGATTTATAGAGAAAAGAGGTTATGAAAAGATTGGGATTATAATAAAAAGAAGAGATAATGATTAGCTAAGTTTTAAGTCAAAGAAAGAAAGAATGTATAAAGTTGTAAAGTCTAAAGGGCTAAATTGCAATTAATAAAAGTTTCAAGGACATAATGACCATTTTGAAAAAAAGGGGACTAAAGTGAAAAACGTAAAAGTTCCATGGTGCGAAATGGAAGTAAACACAAGTTATGGGGCATTAAGTGTAATTATGAAAAGTTAAGGGACTAAAGTGTAATTTTCAAGAGTTCATGGGTAAAATGGTAATTATAGAAAGTTGAGCCAGAAAAGGTCCAAATTTGCCTAGAAATATTTTGGTCCCAAATTTTACCAATAAATAGATAATGAAAATTGGGTTAGACATATTTCTCATAATTTCAATTTGTGGCCCAGAAAACTTGATATTAATTTCTGAAGTCTGACAATTAGTACAGTATCTTTCAGACTCATAATTAGATAAAATTTAGTAATAAATTCTTATAATTAATATAATATTTTATGAAACTAACAGAAGTAAAAAAAGAGTCATGTAGAATTAATTAGATAATTTAAGGTAAAAAAGGACATCGATAAAGGATTTAAAGAAAGGTATGAAATTTTTATCAGGACTTCTGGCTCTTAGAAAATTATGAGACTTTACACAAAATTTATTTTATATTAGAATGAATTTTTAAAAATATCATAACCATTAAAAGTATTTTTTAGAATTTATCTCAAAATTAGGGTAATTTAAAGATATCGGTATAAGAAATTAAAAGAAGTGCCTGGGATGTGTGCCAAATAATTGGTGGGACCCAATATTGGTCCAATATGGTTTCAAGCAATGGGCCAAAATGCAAATAGAGTTTTTAGAAGCCAAATGGAATTTGTGCACTATTTTATGAATTAATAAAAAGGAAATGAAAGAAAAGAAGCTTTATGGAAGATGCCTAAGCATAAGGTGGCATTATGAGGTGTCTTTATGGACCTCACACACCCTCCACATGGCACCAAGAAGGAGGTAGAAGCATTGTGAGGTGTCAATTATATTAAAATAATATAAGAAATAAGTTAATTATGATTAAGGAAGTAAGAACCAATCATATGCCAAATTAAGCCATTGTAATAATTAAGAAAATTAGGCTTAAAGTGGTCTCAAGGTGGCCAAAATTTGGCTATAAATACCTCCTTTATTCCTCACAAAATTGTGACCCTTTGAGTAGACAAGGGGAAGCTATGGCCAATTGAAAACTCAACTAAGCAAAGACCATTCAAGGAGCAAACTCAAGGTACTTTGATCCAAGAAAGCTAAGGTATAAGGTAAGTAATCTTTCCTAGCTTATATATATATATGTTTTGGAAGATTGAAACCTAGGTTTTAAGGGTTAGAAAAAAAAATTATCTCCTTGGATCATGTGCTGGTCGAAATTCAAGGAAGTAAGGAGAAAAAGAAATTGAAGTTAGAATCTTGTAATTGTCACATGAATAAGGTAGAATTGATGATTGGTTGTTAGATTAAATTGTGTTTTTGACCTTGCCATGTCACATCCTAATTTTTCCCCATCTATATGGAACAGATAGTGGAACCTGTAAGGGACGGATTGAGGAACGAGTTTTGGAAGGGATTGTGATGATGATAAGACAAAATGATAAAGGTTAGATGAGTTTTGAAGAAAGAGAGGGACGAGACTGAAAAGTCTAAAAGTTGCATGGTGCAAAATAGAAGTAGATGAAACATCCTTAATCTCATGCTTACATATGCTCAATTGGGAGTATCTTAGAACATTGGAACACCATTTTACCTTAGAAACATGAATTTCCAAGAGTTAGGCTATCGGGTACTGTTCACTTGGTAATTTCAGTTTACAGCGTGAACTTTGGAAATTCATAATTAAATCCAAAAAAAATTGAAATGAGGTGGTTAAAATTTCTAATGAAATATCTTTCATCAAAATTTGTAGGAAAAATATGAAAATGAGATTTACTTGTCCAAATGAAATCAGTTTATTCGTTGAAATTCACTGTTCATTTGGTAAACTTTGAACTTCCAGATTCTGTGTCTCATATTCAAAAATTCATTTCTCTTTGGTTATTTATCCAAATGAGTCTTATTACATATGTATTTGAAGCTCCATATGTCTACTTTAAGATCATAAAATTTCGAGGAAAGATTCATTCATTTGCTATATGAAAATCGTGTATGAATCTCGCTGCCTCTTAGGGCTTGCTTCATCTTGATCCAGATTTTAGGTTCAACTTTGAAAAATCATATCAATTCGAGTACTTAACCAAATTAGGTGTTCTTGGTGTCCAATTAAATATATGGATCTTATCTATGTTCATGCCAAATTTCATCTAAAAAGTCATCGGATAAGTCACTCAAACGATTGATAGAAACGTCCTGCCTCGGTTGGCTCCAGTGAGTGCATACGTTTTTACATACCATATAATCTTCCCTTGGTTAAATACATGCCAACTAGGTCATATACACATTATTCATTCACAGTTACCCTCTTCCTTGAGAAGTTTCAGCACCTAGGGCATGATTATATACATATGGAAGGAATGAGATTTCATGAAAATCTCAATAGCAAGTCATACAAACTATAAGGTTATGCATGCTTGATGAAATGCCTAACATGTTATCATGCAATGGGAGCTAATTCATGATCATACATAAGCAAACTCTAACATGCATATTGTCATGACATAGGTTGCAAGGAGTTGCACATATTCATAACTCATCATCATCATCATAATCATCATCACATAACATATCATGCTCAACCAAACTTCATGCATAACAAGCAAGCATATCAATCAAACAACATAAGTTTATAGTTAAGTATTCTTGCTACCTCTTAAGTATCCTTGTGAGTTCCTTCTTGGCTTGATCCTTCCTTCCCACAAATGTCAAAACCTAGGCATAACCAAACGATCACCAAGTTACAACTCAATTCAAATCATTCTCAAGACTAGGGTTTCATTAAGTCCCTTTCTTTCTCTACTTTGTGACTTAGATTTAAATCCTTCCAAACTAAACTCTCATGGTTCATTCCCACATAATTTTTCATTTAGAATCCAAATATGCATTCAAAAGTTCCAGAATCCAATTGCATCTTAAACTTCTGTATAGAACCGAAAAGTGACCTCTTGTTTCCCAAAAATTCTCATTTTGGTTCCAATGCTTCCAATACTTGTCTTCCTACTATACCCCCACACAATTTTCCATTTTAGACTCATTGGAAGCATCAAAATCATCAAATTCCAACATATAAACAGTGATTTTGTACTGTATAGAACAGAACACAATCTTGGATTCACAAGCACACATGGATTCCTAAGCCATTATCATGTGATTCAAGGTTGTTTAAGCTTGTCTAAACTATCCATAACATAAAACTCATATTCCTTTCATATGGGTACAAAAATTCCAGCAGCAATTCATCAAGGTTTATGCCTTAAAAATCACTTAAACTCAAGAGCAAATCTACTAGAACATAGTCTAGGATCAAGAGGAGTAGTTACCTTGATGTTTCCTTCCAAGTGCTTGCTTCCTCTTGGCTTGAGTTTTCAATTTGCAAGAGTTTCCCTATGGTTCTCATGCATGCCGAAATGAAGCTGAAAGTGGGGGTATTTATAGACAATTTTGGGTGGAAATGAAAGGCCAAGATCATTTTGGTTACTATTTGATCTTGTGGCTTAGATTTAATCTTGGAATTTCTTTTCTTTTTTATTTATGACATCATCTTGATGACATCATTCAAGGGGACAACTCATGGGACACCTATTCAGCATGTGGCAAAATTGGAAGAGCCAAGAAGCCTCTGGAAAATTTTTAGTCCAATCCAGTACCGGCCCGTTTTTGATATGGCACCTATCATTCAAGGGGACAACTCAGACTGTTTTCTGAATCAAATTTTTTGAGATTCTATAAAATGTCTTCTGACCTTAAATTTAATATCTGGGTCCTTTATATCATTGACATTTTTATACTGGGTCTAAACTCAATTACAGATCCCCTGTGAAATGACCAAAATACCCTTAGTGCCCTTTCTTGCTCTATATTAACCCTAAGGGCAAAATTGTCATTTCACACCTCTTTGTACCTTGTCAGAGCATATACTGACTCTGACTAACCTCACCTGTGTATGCCTTGGCATTTTGGCCTGTCCAAAATGACCAAAATACCCTCCATTCATCTATTTCTCCTTAAGACAACACATGGGCATTTTTGTAATTTTACACTTTTTTGGGGTTCTGCTAGACACTGGCCCACCTATCAGTCCAGGTGTCTTATTGGCCCTTTGATGGCGCCATTTTAGGGCCTTTTAGGGTCCATCACCTTTCTGGCACATTTAACGAGAAATCTCTCCCGACGATATTCATCAGGTACTTTTTCCATTATACACCGTTCCTACATGTCTTCGGACACCGGCTCCTTTTATCAGATAGACTAGCATACTGCATCAAGGCATCCCTTTGGGTCACAACAGGCATCTGACTGATGTCATCTGACCTCATTCAGTCTCAGTTTGAATACCGATAAATCTCCTAATCGGATCCCCGGAGGTCACACACTCTGTTTGAATTTACTAATTTATGAAAAACTTTTTCTACAGATCTCCTTTCGGTATTCTATCAGTTCCCTGACATCCGTCTCATCAGGACGCATCATCCTATAATTTTTCACGTATATATGAGGTCTAGGATATCCGATAATAATTTTTATAACTTTTTCATTATCAGATAAATTTTGGCTATCTGGAGTCCTGAAAAAATTCCCGTATTAAGCTAGATTACCTAGCATCACTTGTTCTATCTACTGGTGAAATCTGGGACTAAAATGCTTTCGGGCAGTCCAAACCACTTCTGGCCTAACTTTCTTTAATTACAATTTAGCCCCGGGGAACTTTTCTTCTTTGCACTTAAGTCCCTCAAATTTGGTTAAAATTACACTTAAATACCCCACATTTTTGTCTACTTTTCCATTTTAGCCTTAAGCTTTTCATAATTGCACTTAAGCCCTTACATTTTCTTTCTTTTGCAATTTAATCCCTTTCTTTACATAAATGGCCACATCTTTTCCTGAAAAATATCTCATATATTTCATTCAATCTGTACATACAAATCAGTACAGAAAATTAGGGATATTATAGTAGACATAAGTTATTGCCAAGAAGTATAATTATAAAAAGTTTGAGGGACTTAAATACAAGTTGTCAAAAGTTCAAGGGCAAAATCATAATTAAGAGGAAGTTGTGCCAAAAAAGGCCCAGAACTGTCTGAAAATGCTGTAGTCCCAAGTTTTACCAGTAAATAGAGAATGGTAAATAGGATCAAATAGTGAAAGATTAAATCCTAGCAATCCATTTCCACCCAAATTTCTCTATATGTACCCCCTCATTTTTGCACATTCATGCCAAGCATTAGGAACCATGGGGAGGTGCTACCAAAATGGATTTCAAGCAAGAAGAAGAGGAAAATCAAGTAGCTAAATAAGCACGGATCTAAGGTAACTTCTTCCTTCCTACCTTTGTATAAGGTTATAGGAAGATTTTTCTTGGATTTGAAGGGTTGAAACACCATTTTTCTCTCCATGTGAACTGCTGGACGTTCTCTCTTGATAGGGGAAGAAGATGAATATTGAGTTATAAAATATTTAGATAAGCTTAAACAAGCTAGAATTAAGTAGTTTGAGCTTAGGAAATCATGTAATCTTGAGACCCTTTCTGTCACTGTTCATGCACCTAGGCAGGAGTTATAATTTCATGATTTGGATGCTTCCAATGCTTTTAAAATGAAAAAATTGTGTGGGATAAAGTAGAGAAATAAGTATTGGAAGCATTGGAATTAAAATGACAATTTTTGGAATTTATGAAGGTCCTATATGATTCTAGACAAATTTTATAAGAGGAATTTGATTTTCATAATTCCAAGATCATATTTGAATTCCTTGGACAAAATTATGTAGGATTGGTCTAAGGAAATAATTATTACAAAGCTAAACCACTAACTCCAAGATTTAAATTAAAAGTTAGTTAATGTGCATGGATTATGTAATGGCTTTAATGAGTTGTATACACAATGTAATTATGTTTAGGGCCATGATATGTCAAATAAAATGAGTTAAAGAGGATGAGTAAACAACCAATGTTTGGTTGGAAGCTTATGGAGCAAGTGCAAGAACAATAGAAAAGGTTAAGTTTAAGGTAGTGGACTTACCTCTTTATGTGCTTGATGTGGTATGCTTATATGTTGACATGTATATGATGATTGAATGATGTTGTGACATGATGAATGATGTTGAATATATTATGAATAACATATTTCCCATGGCAATGTATTTTTATACAAAGCATATAGTATGAAGGCATGTCACTAAATGAAGAAAGTTTAATGAAATTACATATCATGCATTAGCATCCATCTTGCATATTTAAGTGGTAATATTTGGTATTGAAATTCCCCATAATCTCACCCTCCCATAACCAACCATAATAGGTTATTTATGATGGAAGAATCATGCTTGATACATAAGCTAAGTAATGGAAGAGAAGAACTAGACAAGTGATGGCATGTCATGTATTTTATCCTTTTTATGTAATGTTATGTAATATGCGAATATATGTAAAGAAAAATGTATGAAATAATTATGGCATAACCCCATGATGTATATGAATGTATGAGAAGCCAAATAGATGGTTTATGCATGATGGAAAAATTATTGAGAATTAAAGAAAGGAAACTTAAATGGTAAAAATGAAGGTGCTCAAGTAGTTTTGTTGTGGCTTCAGTTTGACCTAGCAAATGATACAATTAATTCACAAAATTTTATGAACATGTAGTATACATCCAGATCTTTAAATGTATAGGTAATATGCCTTATTTGAAAGTGTATATCAAGAGAAATGAATTTCTAAAGTTAAGAGACAGAATCTAGAATTTCTAGAATGTGCCAATGAACAGTAAAAAGTAACAATTTAACTATGTTATTGGCAAGGTAGTCCAGATTTATATTTTTTCTTTAAAAAGCTATGAAATAGCTTCAAGTAGAAATTTGGAAAACCTCCATACGATTTTTTCTAGAATTAGTTATGAATTTTCAAAGTTTGACTATCAATCTAAAAATCACCAAGTTAACAGTACCTGAAAGTCATTTAAAAATTTTAATTTTTGGGCTAAAGTAATGCTTCCGCTAGTTAAATACGCTTTCGTATACGTACTCAGAGAAGTTAAAAGTAGGATGTTTCATGCCATCATGAGGGCCTTTTAGACAAGGGCTATTCTGGATAGTGGGGATTGATACTCAATGATCTAATGCTTCAATTGAATTCAAATGATGATTTTGTGTAGGATTGAGTAAGTTTGGAAATTTGGAAGCATTGGAATTGGAAAATGAAAATTTAAGAACCCTCTCTATTACTTTCACATGAATGAACAGTAATTGTGATTTCATGATTTTGATGCTTCCAATGGTTTTAAAATGAAAAATTGTGTGGGATTAAGTAAAGAAACAAGTATTGGAAGCATTAGAATCAAAATGAGAATTTTTAAAAATTCTTGAGGGTGCTGTTCAGTTCTGTCCAGAATTGATTGTTGGAAATTGTGCCCTAGGGCCAATCATTGTATCGGGTTATCACATTATTTACATGTTTACTGTGATGACTATCCTTGGATAACTCATGATCTTATCCTAAATGTCCCTGGTCGGTCATCTATGTGGGAGCAGAGATGAAATAAGACCAGTATGACTTTGAAGATATATAGAGATATAAATCAAAGTCATAGGCACATGTAAGAGTACATGGTGCTAGACTGACCCGCTATGAGAGAGCTGCATGAGTTAAGTCATAAGCTTCTCTCATATACAAGCCATGTCACTATGCCCTTTGACCTGAGATCATCATGGATTCCTACATGACGAACGCTCAGCTTTGACCTAGTCAAAAGTCACTTTTGACCGAGTGATCATAAAGGCTGTGTTCGAGCTTAGTGGTTTTTCATGCGGAGGAATGTGAATGGTCAAGATGGAATTTGTCCCTCACATTCGTAGAGAGGTATTACTGGGCCCCTCGATGAGTGAGTCTGAGAAATGTATGGCCATACTGGAATGGAAGGGTAGTTCCATTTCTATATTCAGACTACTCAGGGATCGAGAAAGTAACGGTCAGGAACAGGAGGATGACGTTCACCATGCCTCATCCTTGACCGAAATATCGTGTGACAAAAGGGACGTGATATGGTTGTACGAAAGGTTACATCGTTTATCGATCCTCATATATTTTGGGTAGTTGTAATGCCTTGCTAGAGACCGCTTACGACTTGTGGGTCAGTATAGTAACTGGCCCACTGCCAACTTCATATGGGCCTACAGGGTCGCACACAAAACAGCCCAATGCGAGCTATGATGTCCAGATTCATTGAATCTAAGAGATGTCTAGATTCAATGAATAATCTAGGGTGGATATATATATTTTTTATATATATAAATTAGTATATATATATATTATATATAATATAAGAGATATTTGTAAGATTTAATTTATAAGGATAAATTAAATCTCTATCACTTTTGAATTTGAATTTAAATGGATATGATCTATTTGAATTTGAAATTCAAATTGATAAGATATCTCAAATTTAATTTATGAGAATAAATCAAATATAATTCTGTCTTATCTTTATTTTAAATTAAATAAATAGGTGAATTAAATCTGTGGGACGGATTTAATATAAACCATATTTATTTAATTAGTTTCTTATTAAATTATGCAATATATGATATTGTATTAATTTAGAATTAATATAAGATTAATTCTGAAGCCCGGCCCTATTAGAAGCCCGATAGCTTCCTATATATTTGACATTAAGGGCTAGGGTTCTACAAATCTCTACACACACATTCAGACGTGAGAAATGGGGGCAGGGAGAGTGCAAAAGGTTTGCAGATAAGAAACTGCCGAAATAGAGAAGGTGAGGACGGAATCTCTAGAAAGCCCTAGAGGGATAAGAGGCGCTAGCACGTCATTCGCGATTGGAACGCTGTTCGTGTGGATACCGGTAGAGGAAGCCGATCTAAGCTGTCGACTTCTTGCGATCGACCAGACATGAAGTAAGGTTGCGACCTATTGACACTGAGGTCGCGACCATACGGGCATCTGAACATCAGAAATCTGAAAAGAGGAGACAGGTCACGACTTGAAGCTGACGAGGTCGCGACTATAAACTCCAGAGACATCCGGTCGCGACGAGAAGCAGAGTAGGTCGCGACTAACAACTCCAGAGGCGACAGGTCGCGACTAGAAGCTGAGGAGGTCGCGACTGAAAGTTCCAGAGGCGAGAGGTCGCGACTAGTGGACACTGAGGTCGCGACCAAAGCTCGAATACCGAAGGTAACACTTCTTTCTCCTTGACTTAAACACATTCGGTAGATCCTGTCTGGGAATGGAAAAAATTTTAAAGTTAATTTCCGCTGCGTGTCTTCCAATTCCCTTCATTGATGTAGGAGCTGAAATTTCATAATTCTAAGCTCATAAATGGATTCAAAAGGTGAAATTGTGTAGGGTAAAGTCAAGGCACAAATTAATTCAAATGACAGGACAATTAACCACAAATTAAGAAAGTTAGGGGTTAATTGATTAAGTTCAATGTCCTTATATGCTAGTTGAATTGGATCATGATGAATGGATAAATATGTGATGTTTAGGCTTTGTTTTGTGGACTCAAGAAGGAAGCCACTTAGCAAGGAAAGAGGACAAGGAAAAGAATAAAAGAAAGTAAAGCAATAAGGTAGTAAATTATCCTACACTTGTATGTGTTGAATGTTATGCTTAGTTGTGATATGGCTTTATTGAATTGTGTTGCATACGTGTATATGATTGATGAAACATCCTTACTTTCGTATGTCTTAGAGACCATTCGTTAGCATTTAGAACCACTTACAAGACTTTAGAAGTCCATTAGCTAAATATGGAATTTTTACTCTTAGTGAGTTACTGTTCATATGGTATTCCAGATTAGGTGATAAACTTTGAAAAGTCATAATTAATTATAAAAAAATTGAAATGAAGTGGTTCAAAATTCTACTCGAAGCTAACATCTTGAAGTTTAATGTAAAAATAATTTCCTAACCAAATACTTATCCAATTGATACAGTTTATTTGTCAAAGTTTACTGTTCATTTGGTCAAAAATCCTGAAAACAGATTCTGGTCCCCATCTTTGGAAATTTTGTTCTCTTGGTTCCCTTATCCAAATGAGACGTATTACATATGGATTTAAAGCTCCATATGTGTACTTTAAGATCATAAAATTTTGTGAGTTAATTGTTTCATTTTCTAGGTCAAACTGAAGACACAACAAAACTGCTTCAGGACCTACCTTTTTACCATTTCAGGTTCTTTTCTTTAATTCTCAATAATTGCTCCAACATGCATAAACCATCTCTTTGGTCTCTCATGCATTTATATACATCATGGACATATTCTATAACTATTTCATACATTTCCATCACATAATTACACACTTTACATAATGGGAACAAACCATACATCATAAGTGAAAGTATCAAATTGTTCACTTTCTTTCCTCCATTCTTTAGCTCTTCTCCATGCATACATTTTCCATCATGCTTGACCTAAATTGGTTGGTTGTGGGAGGGTGAGATTCTAGGGAATCTCAGTAGCAAACATTACCACTTAAATATGCAAGATGGATGCTAATGCATGATATGTAATTTCATTAAACTTTCTTTAATTAGTGACATGCCATCATACTATAAACTTTGCATAAAAATGCATGGCCATGGGAAACATGTTCTTCATAACATATTCAACATCTTTTCTCATGTCACAACATCATTCAAATATCATATACATGTCAACACATAAGCATACCACATCAAGCACAAAAAGAGGTAAGTCCACTACCTTGAACTTAAGCTTTCTTGCTTATTCTTGCACTTGCTCCCTAAGCTTCCTGTAACACCCCAATTTTTAGGCCTAGAGATGCCAGAAGAAGAATTCAAGGGTATAATCGTAATTATGGGAAAGATCGGGCTGGTAGCCGATGAGTACCATATTTTGCCAGAAAATAGAGAAAATTATGCTGATCATTTCACTGAACTGCGAAATATGCATATGAGGTCTCTATGTGTATGAAAGAATTAGAAATATGACCAAGGGTAAAATGGTCATTTTTGGAAAGTGTGCGCGGAAGCGTACTTTCAGGCAAAAATAGCCCGGTCCGGATAAAATATCTGAAAATACCAGGAGATAGAGAAAAGGATTCCAGGTTGAATGACACAACACAGAATTTTGATTTGAGGTCCCGATTTTTCCGTAAAAATTCTCGAAGATGGGAATTTACAGTTATAATCGATAAAGGAAAGGCAGTCCGAATAGAGATGATCAGACTATGGCTAGAGGCCATACAGTGTTTTCTAAGGCCCACAGTGACACCAGGGAAGGCCCAAGCCCATAATATCAGTTCAGGGGTAAGAGAGGCTGGTGTCCGGAAAAAAGGTGCAAAATGACGAAAATACCCTTATGTTATAGAATAACTGAAGAATGAGTAAAGGGTATTTTGGTCATTTGGCTAAGGTTAGACAGTCAAAGAAAGGGTATCTGGATAGTTGACCAGGGCCAGAGAATACTCTGGTAAGATATGAAAAGACAATAATGCCCCTAGACCTAGTAAAGTAAAGAAAAGGAAATGGAAGGACTTAAGTACAATTATGGAAACTTTAAAGCCAAAAAGGAAAAGTAGACAAAAATGTGGGGTCCTTAAGTGTAATTTTAGCCAAGTAAAAAGGGACTTAAATGAAAAGAAGAAAAGTTCCCTGGGGCTAAATTGTAATTAAAGAAAGTCAGGCCGGAAGTGGTTTGGACTGCCCAAAAGCATTTCAGTCCAAGATTTCACCAGTAGAGAGAGCAAGTGACGCTCGGTAATCTGGCTTAATACAGGAATTTTTCAAGACTCTAGATAGCCAGAATTGATCTGATAGTCCAAAAGTTATAAAAATTCCTACCGGATATCCGAGATTTCAGATCTAAGTGAGAAAATACAGGATGATACGTCCAGATGGGGAGGATGTCGGGAAACTGGCAGAATACCGATAGGAGGCCTGTAGAAAAAGTTATTCGCAAATTAGAAAATCCAGACGGGAGTGTGAGACCTCCGGGTATCCGATAGGGAGATTTATCGGTATTTGAAAAGGGACTGAATGAGTTCGGATGACCTCAGTCAGATGACTGATATGACTCACAGGGATGCCTGAACACCGCAGGCCAGTGTATCGGACAGAAGGAGCCGGTGTCCGGATATGTGTATAAACGGTGTATAATAGTTAAAATATTCGAGGAACATGGCCAGGGGAAGATTCCTCGTAATGCGTACCATGAAGGTAATGGACCTTGAAAGGCCCAAGAATGGCGCCATCAAAGGCCCAGTAAGACCCTTGGACTGATAGGTGGGCCAGTGTCCAGCAGAACCCCGGAAAAATGCGAAATTACGAAAATGCCCCTGTGTTGTACTAAAGAGTAATAGATGAATGGAGGGCATTTTGGTCATTCTGGACAGGCCCAGGAGCCAAGGCACATACAGATAAAGTTACCTAGAGTCAGTATATACCCTGACAGGGTACAGAAAGGTGTAAAATGACGATTTTACCCTTAGGGCTAAGATAGCGCAAGAAAGGGCACTCAGGGGTATTTTGGTAATTTGCCAAGGGCTGTTTCTTGGGAATCGAGCCATCAGAGTACTTGAGCTTGATCAGAGACCCAAGATAATATTCCAAGGCCCAAAAACGTAGCCCATGAAGTATGTGGGAAAAAGTGGCATTAAAATACTATTTTAATGCTGTTTCAATAAAGTAAAGTTACTCGGTCGACACGATAACCGAGGAGGTGATCAGATAAAGTCCTGGACTTATCTGGATAGCATTGGAAGGCGTGAAAGTTCCCTTCCAGATGCCACATGGCGTCATCTTAGAGGGAGAAGAAAAGTTAAGGACATGTGGCACAATCTTAGCCGGTGAGTCCAATTTGTGGGAAATCGGACCGGACCGGTACTGGATTGGACTGGAGATGCTGAGTCAGCTGATGAGGTGTCCAGGAATTGGGACATGTGAAGAATGTGGCGATGAGGTGGCCCATGAGGTGGCCTTGAGATGATGTCATGCATGATGCAGTAAAAGGAATAAAGAAAAATAGGAAATTCCGGAAAAACCAGGACCACAGGATCAGATGGCTTCAAAATTATAAGAATGCCATTGACCAAAACTATAAATACCCCCCTTGCTCTTCATATGCCATGGCCAAGGAGCCTTTGAGAGAGAGGAGGAAGTGCTAGAGAGAGAAAGTGAGAGGAAGAAAGAAAGAAAGGAAGTTCTGGCGGAGCTGGAAGCAGAATAGAGATAGTAGAGTTCTGCTAAGCCTTTGAGGTAGTAACTAATCCTAACTTTTATGTAATGGCTTTGTGATTTGTTGTGCTATTTTTGGTTGGATTGTTGTCTTATATGTTATGTCTGAAGCTCTGCTGTAATGCTATGATCATATGTTATTAAGCATGGAAGCATGCGGCATACCTATCTGTACACAATCACAAGCAAGCACTGTCGCTCTCCATTACATATATTGTTATGATTGTTGCTACTGAGATTCCCCCGAATCTCATCCCAATAAGTAAATCATTACAAGGGAGGTTATGTCAAAATGAATTCTGGGAATTTTAAGTGACGCCGTTATGCTGCCGAAATTATGACAAGACGGCAATAGTAGAGAAAGAAGCTGA
The DNA here is from genome assembly GCA_037074615.1 of Leucaena leucocephala. Taxonomy (NCBI): domain Eukaryota; kingdom Viridiplantae; phylum Streptophyta; class Magnoliopsida; order Fabales; family Fabaceae; genus Leucaena; species Leucaena leucocephala. The sequence goes on from CM073531.1 coordinate 9,781,297, forward strand.
TACGTACTGTGTACGTAGGTACTGTCTAAGGAGACTGGAAGTGAGTGGACCTAGCCGGTTCATCCAGTCTTTCCTGGGTACTTACGTAGAATGGTAGTTCTCATGGGAATTACCGAATCGGTACAAGATCAGTTACTTTCTGAAGATGAAGCGTAGCGGTTATGCTGCCGGATTTTAGGCAAGAAATGATGTAATAAAAATATGAGGATTTCATACATGCTCTGATGTATAATGACTTATTATTTAATAAAGATATTGTTTGGCATGTTTGACTGATGTATGATGGATGTATGCATATGTATGCAAAGTAGAAATGCTGAAATTTACCACTGTGAACAGTAACACGTGGTGATCTAGTCATGTTTGATAAATGATTAAAAATAGTAAATGGATGAATAAATGTATCAAATTTTTATGGTAAATATTAGACATACCAAGATTTAATTTTATATATAAAATGTCTCATTTGTATGTCTACACATGAGGATATGAATTATCAAAATTGGGACCAGAATGCTGGATTCAGGAGAAAAACGTTGAATGAACAGTAAAGTTGTGACGTTGACTGACGTTGACTCTGTCAATTAATGGTAAACTAGTTATTTTTCCCTGAAATATCATTGAGTTATCTTCAAGTAGCAATTGGAACCACTTCATTTCTATTTTTCTAGATTTAATTATGATTTTTCGAAGTTAGGTCACTCATCTGGAATTTACACAGTGAACAGTACTCGATAAGAGTAAAACTCCAGATTGAGAAATTGGACTTCAATGACCTTGAAAGTGGTTCTAAATGCTACCAAATGGTCCCTAAGAAGTATGAAAGGAAGGATGTTTCACTTTACAACCATGAAACCTTTAGGTCAACCACTTCTCAACATCTTCTTGGATGTTGCAAGGTCCTAAGCACATTCATATTCATCACATAATTCATTAGGACCATGAACTCAGGCATTATTCAAGACTATCTTTCTTGAACATTTAACTAACATAACTTCCTCTAACCTTTACCAATTGCCTTGGCCTTTGAATCAATTGATGTCTTGACCTTACCCTACATAATTTCACCTTTTGAATCCATTTATGAGCTTAGAATAATGAAATTCCAGCTCCTATGAATTGTTCTGTACAGATTTGAAAAACATGCACAATTCTTCCAAAAATTCTCATCTTGATTCCAATGCTTCCCATACTTGTTTCTCTACTTTATCCCACACAACTTTTCATTTTAAAACCATTGGAAGCATCAAAATCATGAGATTCCAATCACTGTTCATATGAGTGAATAGTAATAGAGAAGAATTCCAAACATTACAACTTTCAATTCCAATGCTTCCAAGGCTCAAAACCTATCCAATCCTACACAAAATCATCATATAAACTCAATGGAAGCATTAGATCATTGAAATTCCATCTCCTTCTATCATGAACAGTGCAAACTGAAATATTTCCTCCATGGCAAAGTCAAGAATATCAACTTGATTCAACAACCAATCATCTAGCTAGCTTGTTTAAACTTTAATCTCACAACTCTAACTTTAATCTCTTCTTTCTTCTTTCATCTAAGGTTTTGGACAGCATATAAACCTTAGAGAAAACTCATCTTTCTTCCATAAAAACCCTAAGTTCAAGCTCCCAAATCAAAGGAAAATAAGCTAGGATAGATTGCTTACCTTTAATCTCTAACTTGATTGAACTTTGGACCTTGGATTCTTCTTTGTCTTGGCTTGAGTTTTCATTTTGCAAGAGGTTCCCCAAGGGTTCCACGAGCTACGGTTTATGCAGAATTGGTGGGGGATTTATAGAAAAATTCCATGGAAAATGGATGGCCAAGATTGCTTTGGTTACTATTTGATCTAATGGCCAAGATTGCACCTTGAATCTTGTCTTGCCCACCAAGCCAAGTTGAGATAAAATCACATGACAAAAATCTTCTCCTCCCCCTTGTCTTGGACGCCATGTGGAAAGCCTTGTGGGTCCCACCATGTGCAAATCATAATTCTTACTTTATTCCATTTTTTTTCAAAAAATCCATAAATTATTCTTTATTGGACTTGGGCTCCAAGACAACTTTTGGGACTTATTGGGCTGACCTAGGATGAAATGTTGGGCCTCTTTTAGGTCCAATAGATACTTGGCACAAATCCCAATGCACTTTCCTTATACCGATATCCTTAAATTACCCTGATCTTGGAATAAATACTAAACACCTCTTTTAATGGTTATAACATTTTTATAAATTCATTCTAATATGAAATGAATCCTCTGCAAAGTTTCATAATTTTTTGAGACCCAGAAGTCCTGATAAAAATTACATACATTTTCTTTAAACCCTTTATCGATGTCCTTTTCCATCGTAAATTTCATAATTAATTCTACAGGACTCCTTTTTGACTTCTGTCAGTTTCATAAGTTCTCATATTAATGATAAGAATTTACTATCAAATTTCATCTAATATCCATCCATTGTGGAATGACCAAAATACCCTTGGTGCCCTTCCTTGCACTATATTGACCCTAAGGGCAAAATTGTCATTTCACACCTCTTTGTACCTTAGCAGAGCATATACTGGCTCTGACTAACTCTTCCTGTACCTGCCTTGGCATTTTGGCCTGTGTAGAATAACCAAAATGCCCTCCATTAATCTCTTGTTCATTAGTACAACAAAGGGGCATTTTCATAATTTCACACATTTTCTGCAAACTTCTGGACACTGATATCATGGGCCTAGCCTCAGTTGGTGTCATTATGGACCTCTAAGTGATGCCATATGGGCTCATTCAGTCCTAGTTTGCTTACCGATAAATCTCTCTATCGGATCTTAGGAGCTCACAAACTTCCGTCTAAATTCACTAAAAAGTGAATAACTTTTCCTACATAACTCATTTCAGGATTCCATCAGTTCCCCGACCTCTGGCTTCATAGGGCGCACATTCCTGTAACTTTTCACTAATATCTGAGGTCCAGGAGATCTGATAAAAATTTTGGATAACTTTTTCACTATAAGATAAATTTCAGCCATCTAGAACTTTAATAAAATTTTTGTATTAAGCCAGACTATCCTGCACCACTTCCTCTATCTACTGGTGAAATTTGAGACTGAAATGCTTTCGAGCAGTCTAAACCACTTTCGGCTCAATTTTCTTTAATTACTATTTGGCCCCTGGAAACTTTTCTTCTTTTCAATTAAGTCCCTCACATTTGGCTAAAATTACACTTAAAGACCCCACATTTTTGTCTACTTTCTCTTTTAGCCTTAAACCTTTTATAATTTCACTTTAGTCCTTGCATTTTCTTCCTTTTTCAATTCAATCCCTTTCTTTACATAAATGGCCACATTTTTCTTAGAAAATCTTACATATATTACGTACAAACTGTACATACAAATCAGTACAAAAAATTAGGGATATTACAACAGAAGCTCTATTTTTATAATTACTTTAGCCAATTGTATTTTATATGTTACATGGGAGCATGCACCTTACATAATGTTAACACAATCACAAGTAAGTACAAGCATTTACATTGAAACATACATTGTTTAGTCCCATTTGCTACTGAGATTCCCCTAGAAATCTCACCCCTCCATATCCCAATCATAGTAGGAATTTTACATAAAGGAGAAGATGAGGATGCATGAAGAAGAGATGGGGATTGATTGCAAGTTTGAAAAATATATATGTATGTAAACTTCTTTATTGAAACTTGTCACTGTGAACTGTAACTCATGAGAAGGCAATGACAATTGAGATGTAATTAAAAATAGTAAATGATGGAATAAATACATAAAATTTTACAGACTCTTAATTAACATGCAAGCTTCTTTTTGAAACCAAGAAAGCCTTATTTCGATGTCTGTACAAAGAGAACAAAACTTTTAAATTTGGGGACCAGAAACTTCTTTCCAAAATTTTTGACCAAATGAATAGTAATATTTAACGAATAAACTATACTAATTAGCTGAGCATTTGGTCTTCAATTTATTTTTCCATTAAATTACAATATGTTGGCTTCAAGTATTCTTTTGAAACACTTAATTTTAATTTTTATAGAATTAATTATGATTTTTTGAAGTTCATTGCTTAATCTGGAATTATCATATGAATAGTACACATGAGTTAGAATTTTTCAGATTTTGAGATTTAACTTCAATGGATGTTTAATTTGTTCTAAATGCTACCGAATGGTCCTTAATACATACAAAAGTAAGGTGTAACATTTTTTGTAGACAAATTTTCTAGCATCAGATAAGATAGTTCCCAAACCCTAAACCTAAGTTGTCATACCTCACTTTCCTAAGCTTTATCTTCTCCAAAATAGCACCCTGTTATGTTTGGGAAAGATAGGGATGAGATTTTGGGGAAAATCTCAATAGCAAACGGAAACCATATAATGTATGCAACTATATATTTTATGTTACTATGTGGCACTTAATGATTATGCTTGCATAATGATAATTTTCATGCTTCCATATCCCTTAATTATAACATATGGCCATAGCATAAAAAGAAACAGAGCATCACTTAATCATACATGCTTCACATAATCAAAGTAAGTAAACATCACATAAACATCCAAGCAATATAAGTATACAAGTAGGTAAATTCACTACCTGACATGTAGCCCTTCCCTTAGTCCTTAGCCTTTGCTCTGAGGTTCTTATTTTCATAGGTCAGAGCCTATACATACCATAATAATATTCTTATTATTATCCTATACAGCATAACTCAACTCAACTCAAGCTTATCTTGAGGTAATACCCCTATTCTGACAATCTCTTAACTTTCTTTCTATCCACAGTTAACCTTATAGAGAGAGATATTTCTCTATTCTAACTATTAAATGTATAAGAACAATCCGATAATTTACTAGAGCGGGGACTAGAATAAATTATTTACCTTATTCCTAAGCTTGCCGAGTCCCTAAGTTCCTTGGATTGCTCTTATCTCAGCCATAACTCCTTTTTCCTTCCTTTCTTTCACTTTCTTTCTCTCTTCCCCTCTCTCTCTTCCTTTCTTCTCTTCTTGCCATGGATGTGTGAAATGGGAGGGGGTTGGGGGTATTTATAGGTGAAGGGAAATAAAATGGACGGTCTAGATCGAATCGTGATGAATGGCTTAGATCGCTTAGCTTCCTCAAGAAGCTTCACCTACATCATCAAGATGACATCATCAAGGACACCTTGCATGCTAGGTGGCGCCTTGGTGGGTCCCATGGGATACCTCACCTAGTGAATCATTGCTTATGGAAACCTCCAGTCTGATCTGTCTAATTTTATACTAGCTCAGTCCAATTTCCCAAAAACCAAACTATTTTTGTAATCTAATTTTTCTAACATTCCATAATATATATTCCGATCTTAAATCTTGTATATGGATTCTTCTTACCATTGACATTCGTGACCTTGGTATTAATTTAATTACAGATCCCTTGGCAAATTATTAAAATGTCCTTGGTTCCTCTTTATTTACTTTAATAATTCTAGGGCCATTATTATCTTTTCATATTTCAACAGAGTATTCCCTAACCTTGGTCAACTATTCTAGGAACACTCTTTGACCATCCAACCTTAGTCAAATGACCAAAATACCCTTCACTCATTCTTTAATTACTTTATAATATAAAGGTATTTTCGTTATTTTGTACCTTTTCTAAATATTTCTGGACACTGGGCCCTTTAACTGATAAACTGATAACATGGGACTGGGCCTCACTTGGCGTCATCATGGGCCTCTCTATGACATCATCTAAACTCATTTAGTCCCAGCTTGCTTACTATTTAAGTTTCATAATCGGATATCGGGCGTTCACAAACTCCCGTCCAAATTCATTAAAACATGAATAACTTTTCCTACATGACTCCTTTCGGGATTCTGTCAGTTCCCTGACCTCTGGCTTCACAGGACGCACCTTCCTATAACTTTTCACTTATATCTGAGGTCTAGAAGGTCTGATAAAAATTTTAGATAACTTTCAGACTATCAAATAAATATTAACTGTCTGGAACTCCAATAAAATTTCTATATCATACTAGATTAACTAGCACAACTTTCTCTATCTACTGATGAAATTTGGGACTGAAATACTTCTGGGCAGTTCTAAGCCACTTTCGGCTAAACTTTCTATAATTACCATTTTGCCCCTGAAAACTTTTCCTCTTTTCAATTAAGTCCCTTAACTTTTTATAATTACACCTAAAGGCCCACAACTTGTGTCTACTTTCATTTCACACCATAAAATTTTTAGACTTTCACTTTAGTCCCTTTCTTTTCCAAAATGACCATTATGCCCCTAGGAACTTTCATTATTTACATATAAGTCCCTATACTTTTACTTATTTGCAGTTTAGTCCCTAAAAACCCTCTGTATGTTTCTGGGACTTCTGCTCAAAGGGGTCTGGTAGCCTATCTTTTTCAAGCTACTTTCTGAGTCTCTGGGTTTAAAAATTAGGATATTACATAAGTAGTTAACATTATGTTAAGATTAGGGTACTTGGTGAGAAGTTAATATCACTTAAGTCTAAATCTTGAGTGAATCAAGAAGATCCCCTCCCTATGATTGGTTCGCTACTTAAAGAAAGATTCAGATAAGAAACCTTAGTAAGAGAATATTTAGGGAATGATATGTTTAGGTTGCAACGGGAGAAGACCTTTGCTCGCGATGGAAGAACACAGAGGTGTCGAGTAGATTGAGATGGTCACGATAAAAGTTCATACAGAATTTGAGTTGCGACTAGCCCATAGTTAGGTCGTGATTGGGATACACAGAGGATGTTAGTCACGATGAGCTAGTATGGTGGACACGACTGACAAGTGACCCTCAGATAGGTATGTTGCGTTATACCCTAGACTCGCAGCCTTATGAGATAGCTTTCAAGGATACAGTTATAGTAGACTGGTCTTAGTCAGCTAGTACCCCTGAGAGTCTCATGTTTCTTAACACGATGTGGTTAGACTAAGAGGAACAGTGATAGGGAACAGTTTCCTTCTGTTAACAGAGATAGAAGTTGACTAGTCTAAGATCAAGAAAGCTAAGATACAAGAGTTAGTTCAAGATAATGTTAGGGGAACAAAACATAATCATTCCGTTAACCTAAAATTACTAGGAGCAGAAGTTAGACACTACAGGAATGACGAGAACAAAGGAGTCAACCTCACTAAAGTTTATTAGCTAGAGTTTTAATACGGGGTGCAGGCGAGTCTGATGTACGAGGCGCTAGGACACAGAAGACCAGCTTAAGAAGGCGTTTAGAAATAGATCATTTGCATGATAGGCAGGAGTTGATTTACACTGTGAGAGAATTTGTTAGGTTAGTTTTTCCTGAACAGAAGGTTTAGAAGTATGAGATTGAAATTTGCCTAGAGATGTGCTTAGCAAATGGCCTTAGACGAGAGCCAATGTTCTTGAAATGAAGAAACCCCATCACAAAGGAACTCGTAGACCCAGTGTATAGCACTCCAGATGGCACAAGTATAGTAATAGATGATAGATAAGATCCAGGCGACTCAAGTTCGCCAAGAATAAGGAAGAGATGTTATTATCATAATAACTGTAGAAACAATTGTAGTTGATTTATGATAATTAGAGAGAAAAGTCATCGAGGAGCCATAATCCATACAAGAATAGTCTAGGACTAGCAAATAATAAGGATCTGTTGAAGAATGAGATAGTATTAAACTATGGAATGTAAAATTCCATAAGCATCACCTGGTTGCAATTTAGGGTGCATTAAATGCCCAGTAACAAAGAATGGGATAAACCGCTTAGAAGTAATCTCCAAAGTGTTGAAGTATCCTACAAAAAAAAGGCACTATTAGCCGCTTGCTAGCCAAAGAAAGATGTAAAGAAACAGTAGAAAGGTACAAAAGGTCCTCCATAAAAATAGAAAATGATCTGCTTACCTAGAAATTTTGTTTGAGTAGGTCTATGAATCATCTCCTCAGTCAAATAAAGATGAGCATGAAGCTAAGCTAAAGTGTTAAAGTAGGGGAAAGGAGCCCTTTGATGGATAATTAGGCAAGTTCATCCATATGAATAGTGAGAGTTGAATGACTGAGAAGGTAATTCATAGATTGAATTCTATGTTGCAAGAAAGAATTTCTCTACGTAGTTACAGAGGTTCAACAAGAGGTAGAGTTCTACAAGATTAAAGAAAGAAGCGTACAAGGCCCATAAAAGATAAAGGCAATGTAACATCCCAATTTCAGGCCTAGAGACTCAGAAAGTAGCCTGGAATAGATAGACTACCAGAGCAGAAATCTCAGAAACATATAGAGGGTTTTTAGGGACTAAACTCCAAATAGGTGAAAATCCAGGGACTTATATGTAAATAGTGAAAGTCCCTAGGGATATAATGGCCATTTATGCAAAGAAAGTGATTAAATTGCAAAAGAAGGAAAATGTAGGGACTTAAGTGCAATTATGAAAAGTTCAAGGCTAAAAAGGAAAAGTAGACCAAAATGTGGGGTCTTTAAGTGTAATTTTAGCAAAATAAAGGGACTTAGTTGAAAAGAAGAAAAGTAACAGGGGCAAAAGTGTAATTATGAAAACCTAGACTGGAAACAGGCAAAAATAGTGATCGTATTCAGATCAGCCCCATATTTCACCAGTAGATAGAGCAAGTGACGTTGGGAAATCCAGCTTAATATAGGAATTTTCTCAAGACCCCAGATAGCCAAAATTGATCTGATAGTCTAAAAGTATGAAAAATTCCTGCCGGATATCCTAGATCTCAGATACAAGTGAGAAATTACAGGATGATGCACCCTGTTGAGACGAATTTCAGGAAACTGACAGGATACCGATAGGAGGTCTGTAGAAAAAGTTATTCATAAATTAGTAAATTCAGACGGAGTGTGTGGCCTCCGGGTATCCGATAGAGAGATTTATCGGTATTTGAACTGAGATCAGATGACATCAGTCAGATGCCTGTTATGACCCAAAGGGATGCCTAGACACAGTAGGCCAGTGTATCTGATAAAAGGAGCCGGTGTCCGGAGATGTGAATAAACGGTGTATAACGGCGAAAATACCCGATGAATATTACGGGGGAAGATTCCTCGTGATATGTGCCATAAAGGTAATGGACCCTAGGAGGCCCAATAATGGCGCCATCAAAGGCCCAGTAAGACCCTTGGACTGATAAGTGGGCCAATGTTGAGCAGAACCCTGGAAAAGTGTGAAATTACGAAAATACGCTGTGTTGTACTAAAGAGTAATAGACGAATGGAGGGCATTTTGGTCATTCTAGACAGGGCAAAACACCAAGGCATACATAGGTGAGGTTAACCAGAGTCAGTATATGCCCTGACAGGGTACAGAGAGGTGTAAAATGACAATTTTACCCTTAGGGTTAAGATAGTGCAAGAAAGGGCACCAAGGGCATTTTGGTCATTTCACAAGGGATCTGTAATTAAGTTTAGACCCAGTATAAAAATTTCAATGGTATAAAGGACCCAGATACTAAATTTAAGGTGAGAAGACATAATATGGATTTTCAGAAAAATTAGATTCAGAAAACAGTCCAGTTTCGAGGAATCGGACCGGCTCGGTACCGGATTGGACTGGAAATTTTCCAGAGGCTTCTTGACTCTTCCAATTTTGCCACATGCTGAATAGGTGTCCCCTGAGGTGTCCCTTGGACGATGTCATGGTGATGATATCATAAATGGAAAAGAAAATAGGAAATTCCAGGAAAAATGGTGGCCACAAGTTCAGAGTTCTTAAGAATTACAGAAATGCCATCCATGAAAACTATAAATACCCCCTTCCCCTCCCATTTTCATCATCCCACGATTTTGCAAGAGAAAGAGAGAGAAAGAAGAGAGAGAAGGAGACAGAAAGAAAGAGAGAAAGGAAGAAATAAAGAAAGAAAGGAAGTTCTGGCGGAGCTGGAAGCAGTATAGAGATGCTAGAGTTCTACTAAGCTTTTGAGGTAGTAACTAATCCTAGCTTTTATGTAATGACTTTTTGATTTGATGTGCTATTGTTTGGTTGGATTGTTGTCTTATATGTTATGTCTGAAGCTCTACTGCAATGCTATGATCATATGTTATTGAGTATGGAAGCACGCAGCATACTTATCTGTACACAATCATAAGTAAGCACTATCACACTGCATTACATATATTGTTATGGTTGTTACTACTGAGATTCCACCGAATCTCATCCCAATAAATAACCCATTACAGGGAGGTTATGTCGAAGTAAATTTTGAGAATTTTAAGAGACGCCGTTATGCTGCCGAAATGATGACAAGATGGCAGTATTGAAGAAAGGAGCTGATACGTACTGTGTATGTAGGTACTGTCTAAGGAGGCTGGAAGTGAGTGGACCTAGCCGGTTCATCCAGTCTTTCCTGGGTACTTACGTAGAATGGTAATTCTCACTTGAATTACCGAATCAGTACAAGATCAGTTAATTTTTAAAGATGAAGTGTAGCGGTTATGCTGCCAGGTTTCAGGAAGGAAAAGATGTAATAGAAATATGAGGATTTTGTACATGCCCTATTGTATAACAGTTTATTATTTAATAATAAGTATTGTTTGACATGTTTGACTGATCTGTGATGGATGTATGCATATGTATGTAAAGTTGAGTGCTGGAATTTGCCACTATGAGCAGTAACTCGTGGTGATTTAGTAATGTTTGATCTATAATTAAAAATAGTAAATGGTTGAATAAATGTAAGATATTTTTATGGTAAATAGTAGACATACCAAGCTTTGATTTGATATATAGAATGTCTCATTTAGATGTCTACATATGGAGATATAAATTATCAAAGTTGGGACCAAAATGCTGGATTCAGGAGGAAAATGCTGGATGAATAGTAAAGTTGTAACATTGACCGATGTTGACTCGGTCAAGGCTTGGTCAACGAGTTATTTTTCCCTGAAATATAATTGAGTTAGCTTCATGTAGAAATTTGAACCACTTCATTTCGATTTGTTTAGAATTAGTTATGATTTTTCGAAGTCAGATCACTCATCTGGAATTTACACAGTGAACAGTACTCGATAAAAGGAAAATTCCAGATTGAGAGATTGGGCTTCAAAGGGCTTGAGAGTGGTTCTAAATGCTACCAAATAGTCCCTAAGATGTACGAAAGTAAGGATGTTTTTGGCATCAGATATGATAGTTTCCAGACCCTAATCATAAATAATTAAGATTATATTGAAGATGGGGGTATAGTTAGAATGTTATTGAAGATGTGTGGTATAGGTTATTCTAAATGTTTTACATGTGTACATATATTGTTGTGTTGTATGAATATATGTTATGCATATCTATGATTGTATTTCCCAATTCTAGAAAAAGAAGTAGAAGTCATGGTTAATACAAGAAGAACGGTTAGACCAGAAGTGGTACAGCCCCGGGATGAGGGTACTAATAATCAGATAGACCCTGTGCAAATTATTCTAGATAGGTTAGTACAGCAACAACATGCAATAGATGAGATACTGGCAACCCAGGCTCGCCAAGATCAAGAATGAGATTCTGTTATCGCTATGGCGGTTGCTGCTGCGGTTGCAAGCTTACAGCAGTCTGAGAAGGAGGTAGTACCAGAAAATAATGTAGAACCTGAACCTTAGTCAGATCATGGTTTATGCATATCTATGATTGTATTTCCCAATTCTAGAAAAAGAAGTAGAAGTCATGGTTAATACAAGAAGAACGGTTAGACCAAAAGTGGTAGAGCCCCGGGATGAGGGTACTAATACTCAGATAGACCCTGTGCAAATTATTCTAGATAGGTTAGAATAGCAACAACATGCAATAGATGAGATACGGGCAACCCAGGCTCACCAAAATCAAGAACGAGATTCTGTTATCGCTATGGCGGTTGCTGCTACGATTGCAAGCTTACAACAGTCTGGGGAGGAGGTAGTACCAGAAAATAATGTAGAACCTGAACCTCAGTCAGATCATGGGCAGACTGGAATGAATAGACATCAGGGGTCTACAGGAAATATCAATAACCAGGAAAGTCTTCAAACATGGATGGAACGATTCCATAAGTTTAATTCGCCCATATTTGAAGGGACCTTTGACACTCAAGTAGCCAAGGATTGGTTAGCTAGTTAGAGAAAATCTTTAAGATTTTAGAATATCCTACTGAAAAAAAGGCCCAGATGGCAGTTTATAAGCTAGAAAATGAGGCTGATAGGTGGTGGAGAAACACAGAAGTGATTCTGCAATCAAGAAATATTCTACTTACATGGGAAATATTTCTCGAGCAGTTCAACGAAAAATATTTTCCACAATCAGTAAGGGATGAACATGAAGCAGAATTTTTAGTGTTAAAGCAGGGTGAGCAAGAACCCTTTGACGATTATCTTGCTAAGTTTATTCGTCTTTCACGATATTCCACTTACCTAAACTGTATGAATGATGAGAGGTGGACCACTGAGAAGTTAACTCGTGGATTAAATCCTACATTGAAGAAGAAAGTTTTTCCTAGACAGATACGAAAGTTTAATAAAGCAATAGAGGTATGCAGGATCACAGAAAAGAATGTGCAATATCCAGAAAAGAGTGAACCTGTTACATCAGTACCATTGAGAATGGTGCCACCAGGTTCCTTGAGAGGGAACAGTAAGAAGAGAAATGGGCTAGTATATGGGTCAGAAGTTAATAAGAAATAGGGAAGTAGGCCAGGTAGTAAGCCAAGAGAAGTTAATAGGCAACCAAGGCCTAATGTATGTAAGAGAAATGGGCCAGTATATGGGTCAGAAGTTAATAAGAAACAGGGAAGTAGGCTAGGTAGTGGGCCAAGAGAAGGTAATAGGCAACCAAGGCCTAATGTATGTGGGAAGTGTGGTCGAGACCATGGTACAAGGCCTTGTCTAGCAGGTCAAGGGTTATGCTATAGGTGTGGAAAGTCTAGACATTATGCCAGGGAGTGCCCACAAAACATAATAGGCGAAAGATACCAGACTCAGGGAAGAGTATATACCCTGACTGGCAACTAGATAAGAAAGTCTCCTGCACCAAATTAAGGTATGAGTTTATTTGTGTTCTGTTTCCACTGGCTAATGAGTAAATAAATCCTGTATGTGATTGGATTATATTGTCCAGTATGCACACTATTGAGCTACCCTATACCTAGTATGTTGCCTTGTGTGAGAGTGAATATGATTATAGGTTTTAAAAGAAGGAAGTAGAGAAAACATATGCAAGTAGTTAGCATTAGTCAAACCCTTTGACATTAAAGTTAAATTTGAGATAAGATAGTATGAGGGAGATACCCAGAGTAACAGATACTCTCAGTAAGTGGGACGTCAATTATAGTACGGCAGTCAAATGCAGTATGATTGGGGGTTACTCAGGTAATTCTATAGACTATGAATATAGTACTCAGGGCCATTTCTATTGAAAGGAATGGTATACAGAGAGAACAACAGATACTAGTAAAGGGATTGTTTTCAGATCACTCTTCAAATAAGAGTTGGATTTGAAATAGATGGCTCTCAGATAGAGCTAGATTCAGATGAGTACAGATCACTCTTCAGATAAGAGTTGGATCTGGTACAGATTTCTCACAGTTAGAGCATAGTTCGAATAGCTCGTAGTTAGAGCACACATTGAAATGAGAAGCTATGATGAGGCCATAACAATAGAATGCAATGGCAGGTAGTTAGATCATAGCCAATGGTAAGCCACAGTAAAGTAAGAAAGATGAGAAGGAACTCCTGAGTACGAGAGGAAGTAAGTAAAGTCTGGGTAAATAATATGAGGCTACTAGATATACATTTTTTTAAAATTTTTATTAAGTTATTAACAGGTGGAAGCAGTTAACCTTATAACTTAGTCTGTTGGTTTAAGATCTTCGGGAGATATACAGTACAATAGAATCACAGTTAGATTCTGGAGGGTCGTAGTTAGATCCTAGCATGGCTCTAGGATCACAGTTAGATCCTGAAGGATCACAGTTACATCCTAAGAGCTTCAGAGTCGCAGTTAGATTATGAAGAGGCTAACGGTTGATCACAGTTAGATCTCGAGGTCGCAGTTAGACCTAGCCTAAGGAAAGTAATGAGCCATGAGATATGAGTACAATGTAGTATCTCTTTGGGAAGATGAATGCCAAAGACGAAGTTAAGGTAAGAAAGCTTCACTAGTTGATAAACTCATCCAGCAAAATTATTTATAATGGTTTTCCTCAGATAGCCTCTATTATATACAGACTGAACTTAGTTTTCCCTTAAATAAAGACGGAGTCTAAGTTCAAATTTGAGTGCTGATATTCAAAGTTTTGTAGAAGTATTCCTGAGAAACAGAGAAGAGAACCCCATATATTTTGAGAACAGAAAAGTATGAGCAGATAGATCCCCCAGATGAGGATAAAGAGATTAAAAGGCCAGAGAGACCTAGAGAAGAGGGTCTAAGGCAAAGCAAAGATAGAACATAGTTCTATGAGAAAGAGAATACTAGGGCCTAGAGCTATAAGAAGAATAACCTAGCCCTAACCCAGTAGCACGAAAGGTACTAAGGCAAGAGCAGCCTAACGATAGATAAGCCCTAAAGAGGGATACGAAAGAATGCATATGCCACAAAAGTTTGGCATAGATACATAAAGTTATATAAGAGGCTAAGAAAAGTTAAGAAAAGTTGCGAGGAATTAAAGAAGTTAAGAAAAGTTAGAGAAGTTATCTGAGTTATGATCTTGTATCAGGAGAAAGAAAGGCAGAAGAACAATATTTCTCCGAAGAGATTAGCAAAGTATAAGAGGAGTGACGTAGACCCCAGAATTATATCAAAATTCTGAAGGATAAGATATGAAAGAAATGGACACTACTCACAAGTTCAAGTGGATGAATGCCCCAAGCCTTGGTCATAAACCAGGAAAGGATATACAGCGGAGATATATCAAGGTACTAAGTAAATTTCGAGGACAAAATTTATTTTAAGGGGGTAGAAATGTAACATCCCAATTTCAGGCCTAGAGACTCAGAAAGTAGCCTGGAATAGATAGACTACCAGAGCAGAAATCTCAGAAACATACAGAGTTTTTAGGGACTAAACTGCAAATAGGTGAAAATCCAGGGACTTATATGTAAATAGTAAAAGTCCCTAGGGATATAATGGTCATTTATGCAAAGAAAGGGATTAAATTGCAAAAGAAGGAAAATGTAGGGACTTAAGTGCAATTATGAAAAGTTTAAGGCTAAAAAGGAAAAGTAGACCAAAATGTGGGGTCTTTAAGTGTAATTTTAGCAAAATAAAGGGACTTAGTTGAAAAGAAGAAAAGTTCAAGGGGTAAAAGTGTAATTATAAAAACCTGGACCGGAAACAGGCAAAAATAGTGATCGTATTCAGATCATCCCCATATTTCACCAGTAGATAGAGCAAGTGATACTGGGTAATCCAGCTTAATATAGGAATTTTCTCAAGACCCCAGATAGCCAAAATTGATCTGATAGTCTAAAAGTATAAAAAATTCCTACCGGATATCCTAGATCTCAGATATAAGTGAGAAACTACAGGATGATGCGCCCTGTTGAGGCGGATGTCAGGAAACTGATAGGATATCCATAGGAGGTCTGTAGAAAAAGTTATTCACAAATTAGTAAATTCAGACAGGAGTGTGTGGCTTCCGGGTATCCGATAGGGAGATTTATCGGTATTTGAACTGAGACTGAATAAGGTCAGATGACATCAGTCAGATGCCTGTTATGATCCAAAGGGATGCCTAGACACAGTAGGCCAGTGTATCTGATAAAAGGAGCCGGTGTCCGAAGATGTGTATAAACGGGGTATAACGGCGAAAATACCCGATGAACATTGCCGGGGAAGATTCCTTGTGATACGTGCCATAAAGGTAATGGATCCTAGGAGGCCCAATAATGGCGCCATCAAAGGCCCAGTAAGACCCTTGGACCAGTGTTGAGCAGAACCCCGGAAAAGTGTAAAATTACGAAAATGCCCTTTGTTGTACTAAAGAGTAATAGACAAATGGAGGGCATTTTGGTCATTCTGGATAGGGCAAAACACCAAGGCATACACGGGTGAGGTTAACCAGAGTCAGTATATGCCCTGACAGGGTACAGAGAGGTGTAAAATGATAATTTTACCCTTAGGGTTAAGATAGTGCAAGAAAGGGCATCAAGGGCATTTTGGTCATTTCACAAGGGATCTGTAATTAAGTTTAGACCCAGTATAAAAATGTCAATGGTATAAAGGACCCAGATACTAAATTTAAGGTGAGAAGACATAATATGGATTTTCAGAAAAATTAGATTCAGAAAACAGTCCAGTTTCGAGGAATCGGACCGGCTCGGTACTGGATTGGACTGGAAATTTTCCAGAGGCTTCTTGACTCTTCCAATTTTGCCACATGCTGAATAGGTGTCCCCTGAGGTGTCCCTTGGATGATGTCATGGTGATGATATCATAAATGGAAAAGAAAATAGGAAATTCCAGGAAAAATGGTGGCCACAAGTTCAGAGTTCTTAAGAATTACAGAAATGCCATCCATGAAAACTATAAATACCCCCTTCCCCTCCTATTTTCATCATCCCACGATTTTGCAAGAGAAAGAGAGAGAAAGAAGAGAGAGAAGGAGACAGAAAGAAAGAGAGAAAGGAAGAAATAAAGAAAGAAAGGAAGTTTTGGCGGAGCTGGAAGCAGTATAGAGATTCTAGAGTTCTACTAAGCTTTTGAGGTAGTAACTAATCCTAGCTTTTATGTAATGACTTTTTGATTTGATGTGCTATTGTTTGGTTGGATTGTTGTCTTATATATTATGTCTGAAGCTCTACTGCAATGCTATGATCATATGTTATTGAGTATGGAAGCACGCAGCATACTTATCTGTACACAATCACAAGCAAGCACTATCACACTGCATTACGTATATTGTTATGGTTGTTACTACTGAGATTCCCTTGAATCTCATTGCAATAAATAACCCATTATAGGGAGGTTATGTAGAAGTAAATTTTGAGAATTTTAAAAGACGCCGTTATGCTGCCGAAATGATGACAAGATGGCAGTATTGAAGAAAGGAGCTGATACGTACTGTGTATGTAGGTACTGTCTAAGGAGGCTGGAAGTTAGTGGACCTAGCCGGTTCATCCAGTCTTTCCTGGGTACTTACGTAGAATGGTAGTTCTCACAGGAATTACCGAATCAGTACAAGATCAGTTACTTTTTAAAGATGAAGCGTAGCGGTTATGCTGCCAGATTTCACGCAGGAAAAGATGTAATAGAAATATGAGGATTTTGTACATGCCCTGCTGTATAACAGTTTATTATTTAATAATAAGTATTGTTTGGCATGTTTGACTGATCTGTGATGGATGTATGCATATGTTTGTAAAGTTGAGTGCTGGAATTTGCCACTATGAGCAATAACTCGTGGTGATTTAGTAATGTTTGATCTATAATTAAAAATAGTAAATGGTTGAATAAATGTAGGATATTTTTATGGTAAATAGTAGACATACCAAGCTTCGATTTGATATATAGAATGCCTCATTTGGATGTTAACACATGGAGATATAAATTATCAAAGTTGGGACCAAAATGCTGGATTCAGGAGGAAAATGCTGGATGAACACTACAGTTGTAATGTTGACCGATGTTGACTCGGTCAAGGCATGGTCAACGAGTTATTTTTCCATGAAATATAATTGAGTTAGCTTCATGTAGCAATTTGAACCACTTCATTTTGATTTTTTTAGAATTAGTTATGAGTTTTCGAAATCAGGTCAATCAACTAGAATTTACACAGTGAACAATACTTGATAAGAGGAAAATTCCAGATTGAGAGATTGGGCTTCAAAGGCCTTGAGAGTGGTTCTAAATGCTACCAAATGGTCCCTAAGACGTACGAAAGTAAATATGTTTCAGGCAACCCTGAGAGATAAACCCCTTTTGGTGTTTCTAATAAGGATAAGCCCAAAGAACCTTTAGTTCTCGAAGAGATGATAAGAAACAAGAAAAGTGAGAATGTGAGTAGAAGATTTAGAAGAGAAAAGTAGTAAGCTAAAAATTCAAACAGACAATCAAAGCTTAACAAATATGAGATTTGTACGAAGATAGGCTTTGATTGCCAAGTAGAGGAAGTTGCTACAAATGTGGCAAGCCAGGATGTTTTACCATGGAATATCTGTAGAATACGACAGATGAAAGATCTCAGATATAGAGAAAGAGTTTTGCCCTAACCAGAGAAGAGGTAAGAAAGCTGCCTGAGATGATTCAAGATTGAATACGAGTTAATGATTGCCCTAACCAGAGAAGAGGTAAGAAAGCTGCCTGAAATGACTAAATAGGGCAACTTGGTCTTCTTGTTGTTACTTTGCCATTATTCCCATTGGCTTAAAAGGTGGTAGCCCGATGATGTTTAAAAGGCAATGTCTAAAATGCATACTGTAGAACTACACTAGACCCAATATGTTTACTTATGCCTATTAGTGAAAGTCTTGATAAGGCACAAATGGAACTTAAAGGAATTGTTGGTTGGCTAAAGAAATAATAAGGCCTAAGAAAATGGTATTGGTATATGGAAACAGTCCTGGGAAATTATCAATAGTGATTACCAACTGTGTAGAGATCACTTAGTCCTGTGGTTAAAAGTTTCCCAGGGATGAGAATACAGTATAACAAAATCACAATGGATTCTAAAGGATCATAGTAGATCCTAATATGGCTAGCAAAGATATTGTTCCAGGGTTATAATAGACCCAGAAGAGGCTAACAATAAATCACAATAGATCCCAAAAGTCACAGTAGACTTAGCCTAATGAAAGTTGCTGAGCCATATGTGAAAGAAAAGAAATATAGTATCTCTTTGGGAAAACGATGACCAAGGATTAGGTGGACTTCTCAAGTTGGGTAATTAATATAGAGAAAGTACCCATGATTGTGTTCCAAACCACCTTATCGCTGATTAGGCTGAATCAAATTCTCTTACAATTAATAAAAGAGGACAAAGAACAGTTAGAACTATAAGTTCTAAATAAGAAGTAATTAGACCAGTTCAAATATGAGAAAAACCTCATATGATATGAAAACAAACTGAGTTTTGACAAACAAATCCCCATAAGATTATGTATGAGTGAGGCTATAAATGAGGTTATAAATGAGAAATTTAAAATAGGTAAGCAATAGGAAACTACCCAGAATAACAAACAGTCTCATCAAGTGGTACAGTCGTTTGCAGTATAATTGGGGTTACTCAGTTATTTCTACAAGCTT
Source organism: Leucaena leucocephala (assembly GCA_037074615.1). NCBI lineage: Eukaryota > Viridiplantae > Streptophyta > Magnoliopsida > Fabales > Fabaceae > Leucaena > Leucaena leucocephala. Next base: position 9,800,501 of record CM073531.1, read on the forward strand.
ATGAATATAGTACTTAGGACCATTTCTTATGGTAGAATTACAGTAAATACCAAGATAATGGTAGTGTTATAACTCTACCAAGAGATATGGCATATAGAAAGAACAGTAGATAACAATAAAGTGGTTGCTTTCGGATCATTCTTCAGATAAGAGTTAGATCTGAAATAGATGACTCTTAGATAGAGCTAGACTCAGATGAGTTAAGATCACTCTTCAAATAAGAGTCAGATCTGATATAAATTGCTCACAGATAGAGCACAGATTTAGATGAGAATTTATGATACGGATCCGTAATAATAGAAGGAAATTGTCTATGGCTTTTGCAAATGGCTAGGATATGATTGCACACGGGAACTACCCATGGTAAGCCATAGTAAAGTAAGAAAGCCAAGAAGCACTCCTAACTAAAGGAGAGGTTAAATGAAGTCTTGATAAGTAAGATGGGCTACAAAACATAGTGATGGAGAATTATCTGATGAGTTATCCCAAAATCTGGTAGTTCCTGAAAAGGCTTAGGACGATAGCAGGTGATTCTGAGTTGTGAAATAACCTAGCCTAAGGATAGGATAATGTGAGACATGAAGAAGAGGAATAGGACAACTTGATATTTTTCTGATAAGACATTCACTAAGGACAAGGTGTTGACTAACTCATATAGAGAGAGTATTCATAATGTTTCAAGGTAGCCACTAGACTAAACGTAGTTTCTCTTGAATAAAGATGGAGTCCAATGTTCAAATCTGAGTACAAGCATTCAAAATATTGTAGGAGTATGCCTGAGGAATAGAAGAGAGAACCCTATATGTCTTAAGAATAAACAAGTATGAGCAGATAGATCTTTCGAATGAGGAATATAAAGAGATTAAAAGGCCAGAAAGCCCTAGAGAAGAGGGTCTAAGGCAGATATTAAACCCAGAGAAAAGGGTCTAAAGCAAAGTAGAGATAGAACATTACTTTATGAAGAAAAGTATGTGAAAGCTCATAGTCATATAAATTATAATCTAGCCATAACTCAACAGCATCCTTCAGTTAAGCGTGTTCACTCTAGAGAAATCTAGTGATGGGTGACCCACTGGGAAGTACAGTGTTGAATCACAAGATTAGAAAGATGTTATAGTACACTAAGGAAAAATTGTTAATTACATAAGTGCCTAGTGAAGAGTAAAATAAGGGATACTAGAATTCCTTATATCAGTTCCAAATAGAGAAGCTGTACAGAAAGAAAGAGATGAAAAGAAAGAGATAGTTAGATAGAAAGTATTGTAAATATGAAAGAAAGAGTTAAGAAAAGTTAGAAAGAGTTATGAAAGATAAGGGACTAGAACCCTTATGTCAAATCCAAATAAAGTGGATTTGAGAAGAACGATTTAAATTATAGTTTTGTTTCAGGAGGAAGTTAGAAAGGCTTAAGATCAAGATCCTCCTCAGAATATTCTCCTTAGAAGCCAGCAAAAGTTATAAATCAAAGAGAATGTTAGACTTATGGTATCTCGAGATATGCCCTAATACATCATGATAAGGCACAATATACCATGATACAGTAAAACATAGCAAAATATACCATGATATGGCAAGATACACCATGATATGGTGTGAGAAACACGTAATGAGATACACAATGAGAAATGTGTATTGAGAAGTATAGTAAGAAGTGGCTTTGTAGCTAACTTTGTAAGCAAATAGGGAGGTTCCTCTAGGAAGGATAAAATGATATTAAAGTAGTAGCGAGTAAGAGCTTACACTCCTTGTATTAAATGCCAAGCAATATGTTGTATTTATGAAAATATGCTAAAGCTCTGAATGTTAGAGCAGTACAAGCTCCAAGTGTTAGAGCTATGCATATTAAGGAAAGGAATGCTTGAGCTCTAATATTAGAGCTATGCATTTCTTAGCAAGTACGTAGACCTGCAATATATTGGCCAGGCATCATACATGTTAGAGTACGAGCTTCTACTCAGAAATAAAGTAAGGAAATAATGATTTCATAAGTCCTCTCTCTGTATTGTATACAATTATTAATGACGATAAGAGCAAATAGTATAATGATAGTGTTTCTAAGGAAAAAGAAGTATGAAGATATGAAAAAGAAGTGAAGCTTTGCGGATGTTAAGAAAATTCCGCTAGATACTAAGATACGTAATAAAAGATATGCAATGAAAAGTATGATGAATAGTTTATTGAAACCCCAGAATATAATAGAATTTGAGAGAGATTGATATGAAAGAAATGGACACTACTCACAAATCCAGTATAGTGAGTTGTCCATAAACGAATAGATGCATAGTAAGTAAGTCACATAAACAAGTAGAGTTCAACTCTGATTAAGTTGATTCAGAAAAGGAGAGTAATGACAAGAAAGATATGAAGTTCTACAGATTATGAGAATACTTCAGATGATAAGATAATACATAGATACCCTAAGCCTTAGTCATAAAAGCAAAAAAGGATATGAAGAGAAGACGTATCCAAGGTTATTTGACTAAGTAACTAATTAAATTTTGAGGACGAAGTTTATTTTAAGGGGGTAGAAATATAACATCCCAAATTTTTCTATCTATATAAAATTGATAAAGGAAAGATGTTATGAAAAGATTGGGATGATAATCAAAAGAAGAGATAATGATTAGCTAAGTTTCAAGTCAAAGAAAGAAAGAAGGTATAAAGTTGTAAAGCCAAAAAGGGCTAAATTGCAATTAATGAAAGTTTCAAGGACATAATGGCTATTTTGAAAAAGAAAGGGACTAAAGTGAAAAACTTAAGAGTTCCATGGTACAAATGTAAGTAGACACAAGTTATGGGCCATTAAGTGTAATTATAAATAGTTGAGGAACTAAAGTGCAATTTTCAAAAGTTCAAGAGCAAAATGGTAATTATAGAAAGTTGAGTTAGAAAAAGCCCAAAATTGTCCAAAAATATTCTGGTCCCAAATTTTATCAATAAATAGAGAATAAAAATTGAGTCAGATATATTTCTCAGAATTTCAGTTGGAGTAGGCCCAAAAAATTGATATTAATTTTTGAAATCTAGCAATTAGTACAGTATCGTATAGACATCAAAATAAGATAAAATTTTATAGTAAATTCTTATAATTAATATAAGAATTTATGAAGCTGACAAAAGTTAAAAAGGAGTCCTGTAGAATTAATTATAGAATTTAAGGTGAAAAGAAGACACCGATAAAGGATTTAAAGAAAGGTATGGAATTTTTATCAGGACTTTTGGGTCTCAAAAAATTATAAGACTTCACAATAAATTCATTTTATATTAGAATGAATTTTTAAAAATGTCATAACCATTAAAAGTATTTTATAGAATTTATCTCAAAATCAGGGTAATTTAAAGATATCGGTATAAGAAATTAAAAGAAGTGCCTGGGATGTGTGCCAAATAATTGGTAGGACCCAATATTGGTCCAATATGGTGTCAAGAAAAGGTCCAAAATGCTAACAGAGTTTTTAGAAGCCAAATGGAATTTTTGCACTATTTTATGAATTAATAAAAGGGAAAAGAAAGAAAGAAAGCTTCATGGAAGATGCCTAAGCATAAGGTGGCATTGTGAGGTATTTTTATGGATCCCACACACCCTCCACATGGAACCAAGAAGGAGGTAGAAGCATTACCACATGTGCTCAATTATATTAAAATAATATAAGAAATAAGTTAATTATGATTAAGGAGGTAAGCAACCAATCATATGCCAAATTAAGCCATTGTAATAATTAAGAAAATGAGGCTTAAAGTGGTCCCAAGGTGGCCAAAATTTGGCTATAAATATCCCCTCTATTCTTCACAAAACTTTGACCCTTTGAGTAGACAAGGGGAGGCCAATTGAAAACTCAAATAAGCAAAGACCATTCAAGGAGCAAACTCAAGGTACTTTGATCCAAGAAAGCTAAGGTATAAGGTAAGCAATCTTCCTATCTTTTATATATATTTTGGAAGATTGAAACCTAGGTTTTAAGGGATAGAAAATGAATTATCTCCTTGGATCATGTGCTGGCCGAAATTCAAGGAAGTAAGGGAAAAAAGAAATTGAGTTAGAATCTTGTCATTGGCACTTGAATAAACTAAAATTGATGATTGGTTGTTGGATTAAATTGTGTTTTTTACTTTGCCATCATGAGGGCCTTTCAGCCAAGGGTTGTTCTGGATAGTGGGGATTGATACTCAATGATATAATGCTTCCATTGAATTGAAATAATAATTTTGTGTAGGATTGAGTAAGTTTGGAACTTTGGAAGCATTGGAATTGGAAAATAAAAATTTAAGAACCCTCTCTCTTACTGTTCACACACATGAACAATGATTAGAATTTCATGATTTTGATGCTTCCAATGGTTTTAAAATAAAAAATTGTGTGGGATTAAGTAGAGAAACAAGTATTTGAAGCATTAGAATCAAAATGAGAATTTTTAGAAATTCTTAAGGGTGTTGTTTATTTCTGTCCAGAATTGGTGCATGAGCTAGAATTTCATAACTCTAAGATCATAAATGGATTTAGAAAGTGAAATTATATAGGGTAAAGTCAAGGCACAAATTAATTCAAAGAACAAGACAATTAACTACAAATTAAGAAAGTTAGGGGTTAATTGATTTAGTTAAGTTCAATGTCCTTATATGCTAGTTGAATTGGATCATGATGAATGGATGAATATGTGATTTTTAGGCTATGTTTTGTATACTCAAGAAGGCAACCACTTAGCAAGGAAAGAGGACAAGGAAAAGAATAAAAGAAAGTAAAGCAATAAGGTAGTAAACTATCCTAAACTTGTATGTGTTGAATATTATGCTACTACTACAAAATGGACTTTCTAAAGCCCCATTTCTAAATCGGTTCTTGCTGAAACGGTGTAAACAAATGAATGGTGGCATTTTTGTAAATAAGGGTAAAATATTTATACCTGATGTACACATGACCGGTGTAAAAGAAATGAGCGGTGGCATTTTTGTAAATAAGGATAAAATATTTATAGCAGATGTACACATAACCAGTGTAAAAGAAATGAGTAGTTGCACTTTTGTAAATAAGGATAAAATATTTACACCTGATGTACACATGATCGGTGTAAAAGAAATGAGCGGTGATATTTTTGTAAATAAGAAGACCTAGATTTGCGATAACCCATACATGTGCTCTTGGTTCTCTATTGTTAAAGTCTGTCGCTCCTGCCTTTAAAGCTCACCAAAGAAGAAGACCTAGATCTGCGATGGTGAGTGTCTATTTTTTTGTTTCTTTCTTTCTGGGTTTTGTTTAAATATATTTCTTTTCACTTTTGACTAGGCAACACGGAGGAATTGTGACAGCGTTTCTGTGATGTCTTCAATTAGGTGACGAATTTTTAGATTTTAGTTTTTGTGTATATATTTGGGTTTTTGTTTCATTCATTTATGGGTTTTGTTTAAATATATTTCTGTTTGCTTTTGAGCAGTTAACCCGAAGGAATTATGACGATGTTTTTGTGATGTCTTCAATTAGGTGACGACGTTTATGGTTTTTCATTTCTATTTATATATCTGAGTTTTCGTTTCTTGAGTTTTACAAGTACATATTCTTCTTCGTCATTCTCCTCCTCCTTCAGATTTGTGATGAAGAAGGAAATAATTTTAGTGCTTTAATGGGAAAATTGGTTTAAAAGCTTATCTAATTTGAACCTAGAGTTTTTAGATTCTGGATTTTTTTATTTTTACGTTACTTTTTAAACCGGTTGTATGGAATAACCGGTTTAAAAAAGCTAATTTTTTACATCAGTCGTATACAACCAGTGTAGAATATCATACTTTTTACACGGTCTATTTTTACACCGGACCAAGGTCTGTGTAGAAGCTCATTTTCAACTGGTTTAGAAAGCCTATTTACTAGCAGTGTGCTTAGTTGTGCTATGGCTTTATTGAATTGTGTTGCATATATGTATATGATTGAAGCTCTATTTCTATGATTACTTTGGCCAATTGTATTTCATATATTACATGGGAGCATGCACCTTACACAATGTTGACACAATCACAAGCAAGTACAAGCATTTACATTGAAATATACATTGTTTAGTCCTGTTTGCTACTGAGATTCCCTAGAAATCTCACCCCTCCATATCCAAATCACAGCAGGAGTTTTACATGAAGGAGAAGATGAGGATGCATGAAGAAGAGATGGGGATTGATTGCATGCTTGAAATATATATATGTATGTAAAATTATTTATTGAAACTTGTCACTGTAAGCAGTAACTCATGAGGAGGTAGTGACAATTGAGATGTAACTAAAAATAGTAAATGATGGAATAAATGTATAAAAATTTATGTAGATTTAGTTAACATGCCAAGCTTTGTTTTGACACCAAGAAACCCTTATTTCGATATATGTACAAAGTGAGCAAAATTTTTAAATTTGGGGACCAGAAACTTCTTTCCGGAATTTTTGACCAAATGAATAGTGATCTTTAACAAATAAATTATACTGATTGGCTGAGCATTTGGTCTTCAATTTATTTTTCATTAAATTACAATATGTTATCTTCAATTATCCTTTTGAACCACTTATTTCAATTTTTATAGAATTAATTATGATTTTTTGAAATTTATCGCTTAATCTAGAATTACCATATGAGCAATACACGTGAGTTAGAATTTTCCAGATTTTGAGATTGAACTTCAATGGATGTTTAAATGGTTCTAAATACTACCGAATGGTCCCTAAGAATACGAAAGTAAGGTGTGATAGTATTTTTGTGCCTAGGATATGATTTTGATGATTCTAGGCTTATAATGGGTTTTAGAAATGATTTTAATTTCAAAATAAGAAAGGATTAGACTGAGAAAGAGCAAAAAACATATTTCTTGAACATTAGATCAATGAAAATTCTGTATGGTAGTTTAACTGAGAATGATTTTGAGAAAATCAAATCTTGCTCTAATGCTAAAGATATTTTAGATACTCTTGTCCCTAGTTATGCTTCTAGCAACTATGTTGAAATGAATGGTTCTAACAGTTCATTTGAAAAAGTGATACTTGAGATTTAAGAAGGAGAAATCTCATAACACTTCCATCAATTTGATAGACAAGAGGAAGATGAGTATCAAGAATAGCTCAACATGGACGAATCAAAAGAAAATGAATCATTACATGGAAGTCAAGATGTCCTTATGGTAAACAGTTCCAATTCTTCCACTACATTTGTGAAAAATGATTTTGAAAGATTGTATAAACTTGTTTTTCAACCTATTGTTGATTATGTTTCAAAAAGTAAAAATGTTTTGCCCTATAAGTTTAATGATATTGCGGGGAAGAAAGAAGTTATGCACATTGATTATCTAAAATTATTTCCACTCGACCAACATAACATTTGCAAAAATACTCATGAAAGACATCATTCTATTATTTACAATTATTGTGGTAAACTAGGTCATATTTCCCACAATAATCTTAGGAATGGATATTGCACTATTTTGAAATGATATTTTCATATTCCTTAAAAAACTATTTGACAAATTTATTTGGAAAGGAATTGCAATATTCAAAAGTTTAGTTTTTTGTCCACACATGATTTTAAAAAGAAAATATCTTTTATATGCATAAAGTAATTATGCTCAATTGATTTGAACTTGCTATATCTTTAGAGCATGCAAGTTCTGTGATTTTGATACTTACAAACTAACTCTTGATGGATCCAAATAAAGTTGGATACCAAGAAAGAAAACTAGTTCAATTGTTTTGTAGGAAATCTGATTCAATGGCTACAAAGAGAAATAATTCAAGTCTTGATGAAGTTGAACTAGTGAAGCTTGGATTTTGGTACTGTAACACATTACTTTCAAATGCCTTAGGTACCAATAGGTAGCATTTAGAACCACTTATAGGATTATTGAAGTTCATTTGCAAAATCTGTAAAGTTCAACTTTATGGTTACTGTTCATTTGGTATTTCCAGATTAGGTAAATATCTTCAAAAAAATCATAACTAATTCAAGAAAAATTGAAACGAAGTAGTTCAAAAGGTTACACAAAGATAACATAATGTTGTTTAAGGGAAAAATATGTCTCAGACCAAATACTTAGCCAATCAGAACCTTTTTAGGATAAAAAATCACTATTCATTTGGTCAAAAATCCTAAAGACAGATTTTGAACCCTAAATTTTAAAAATTCGTTCTTCTTATACAGATATTGGCAAAAGGATTCTTAGTACCAAAATGAAGCTAAACATGTTAACTATATCCTGGTAAAATATCATATATTTATTACATCATTTACTATTTTTAATTACATCTCAAATGTCACTACCTCTCACGAGTTACTTTTCACCAGTAGATTTTCCAGCAACCATACATATGTTTGCATACATTACAAAATCAACTACTATATACCATGCAAGCAGCAAATACATCATCAACTATTATTCTCCTCTTGTGCTTGATGGTCCTGTTGTTTGGGAATAAATATGGATGAGATTTATGGGGAAATCTTGGCAAAACTAACTAATGTATGCATTAAGTGTACTTAGTACTTGTGCTTGCTTATGATTGTATAAGCATAATGTAATGTGCATGCTTCTATATATCATATGAAATACAATTGATCAAAGTAATCATAGAAACATAGTTTCAATCATTTACACATATGCAACACACTTTAACAAAGCCATAATATAACTAAGCATAACATCAAACACATACAAGTTTAGGATAGTTTACTACCTTGATGCTTTACTTTCTTTTACTCTCTTTGAAACATCCTCCTTTAAGCTCCTCAGAGTACACTTGCGGAAGCAATTTTAGCTTAACTTAAGTCCAGAGATTGAGCTTTTACTCCTAAGTTCCTTATTCTAAACCTTTACTTTGAGAATTGGTTTCTCTCATTATACACATCCAAATGAGGCTTAATACCTATCCACGGAATGCCCCAGATGTATACTACCGGCTCACTAAATCTCGTGGCTAGACTCCTCCGTTTACTAGGTCAAACTGAGGTCAGAACACTGCTGCCTCAGGACCTGCGAATTTCCCCTTAATTTACCATACATAAATTGAATATGCCAAACAATATTTATCATTGAATAACATAATGTCATACAACAAGGCATACACAACAAGACATATACATAATCTTTCTATCTCTATTACATCTCTTTCTGCCTAAACTCCGGCAGCATAACCGCTACGCTTCATCTGTACAAAGAACTGAACTGTACTGATTCGGTAATTCCCTCATGAGATCTACCATTCTACGTAGTACCCAGGAAAGACTAGATGAACTGGCTAGGTCCACTCACTTCTAGCCTCCTTAGACAGCACTACGTACACAGTACTTATCATATACTGATGTTCAGTCTTTACTTCGGCAGCATAACGGCGTCTCTTAGCATTCTCAAAATCCACTTCAGCATAACCTCCCTGTAATGGGTTATGTATGGGGATGAGATTCGGGGGAATCTCAGTAGCAACAATCATAACAATATATGTAATGCAGTGTGACAGTGCTTGCTTGTGATTGTGTACAGATAAGTATGCTGCGTGCTTCCATACTCAATAACATATGATCATAGCATTGCAGTAGAGCTTCAGACATAACATATAAGACAACAATCCAACCAAACAATAGCACAACAAATCACAAAGCCATTACATAAAAGCTTGGATTAGTTACTACCTGGCTAGCTCAGCAGAACTCTACTATCTCTATTCTGCTTCCAGCTCCGCCAGAACTTCCTTACTTCCTTTCTCTCTTCCCTTCCTTCTATTTTTTCTCTCTTCTTTCTCTCTCTCTTCCCTTGCCATGCGTGAAGCCAAATGAAGCAAGGGGGTATTTATATACTTCCTCAATGGCAATATCGTAATTTCCATGCCATCTGAACATGTGCTCCTGGTTTTTCCTGGAATTTCCTATTTTCCTTAATTCCTCCTTTACTGCATCATCGAGACACCTCACTGGGACACCTCAGCACCACATTTATCACATGTCACAATTCCTAGACACCTCAGCAGCTGACTCAGCATGCTGACTCACCGGTCCAGAGTCTTGCCTCGTAATACGTGTCCTCAGCTTTATCTGCTTCCTCCAGACCAGAGCCATGTGGCGCCTGGAAGAGACCTTGCACGTTTCCCAATGGTATCCAGATAAGTCCCAGACTTATCTGATCACTTCCTTAGTTTTCGTGCCAACCGAGTAACTTTACTCTACTGAAAGGTCACCGAATCACCACTATAATTCCATGTGGCATCTTGTGGGACCCATGAGGATACCTTATCAGTCCATCTCATGGTTTCCAGATAACCTTTCCTGTATCTGACCTTCTTCCCCAGTTCTATCTCTAACCGGGTAACTATCTCATTTGGACCTTCACCACTCTTGGCCCATACAGCTAGCACTACTTTAGCCATTAGTCGCGACCTCATCATCACCTTATCGCGACATAACATCTTTTGGTTCATTAGTCGCGACCACAACATCCTTTAGTCGCGACCATAACAGTCTTTCGTCGCGACCACATCACTTTTTAGTCGCAACCAGGCTCATTCTACTCATTAGTCGCGACACCACAACATTATCCGTCATGACCAATCCTCTCTGCCAATATTAGTCGCGACCATAATACACTCTCGTTGCGACCAACTTCTTTATCATCGCGACCGAACTGGTTAACTCTTTGAACCTTTGACCTTTACATCATCCCCAAATGGCCATTTACCCCTTGGGACTTCCACTGTTTACACATAAGTCCCCGTACCTTTACTTACTCGCAGCTCAGTCCCTGAAACTCTTTGCGTTCCTCTGGAACTTCTGCTAAAAAGGGGTCTAGCAGCCTCCTAATCTTAGGCTATCTCTGCATCTCTAGGCCTGAAAACTGGGATGTTACACTCTTGCTTGTCACATTCCGTTACTATGTGGCTGCCTTTTTTAGCACAAATCAAAGCCTAAACATCACATAATCATTCATTCATTATGATCCAATTCAGCTAGCATTCAAGGACATGGAACTTAACTTATTAATTAACTCCTAACTTTCTTGATTTGTTCTTAATTACCATGTCCTTTAAATTAATTTGTGCCTTGACTTTACCCCACACAATTTCACCTTCTAAATCCATTTAGAATTATGAAATTTCAACTCCTACATACAATCTATATAGAACCGTCAGCACCCTCAAGGAATTTCAAAAATTTCTATTTTAATTCTAATAGTTTCAATACTTGTTTCTCTACTTAATCCCACAAAACTTTTCATTTTAAATCCATTTGAAGCATCAAAATCATGAGATTCTCATTGCTGTCCAAAATTTCACTTTTCAATTCTAATGCTTCCAAGTTTTAATTTTATTCAATCTTAAACAAAATCATCATCTGGATTCACTAGAAGCATCATAGCACTGGTTGAATGGCCTCAATAAAGGGAAAAATCAAGAATCACAATTTAATTCTATAACCAATCATCATTTCTAGCTGTCTAAGTGCTAATTACATGATTCTAACTTAATTTCCTTTTTCCTTCCTTATTATTGAATTTTGGACAACGCCTAATCCAAGGGAGAAATCCATTTTCTAACCATAAAAACCTAGGTTTCAACCTTCCTCAACACATATATAATAGCTAGGAAGATTGATTACCTTATACCTTAGCTACCTTGGATCAAAGTGCTCTTAATTTCCTTCTTGAATTGCCTTTGTTTTGATTTTTAAAACTTCAAGATTTTCCCCTAGTTTCTTAGCGCCATTTGTGAAGGAAATAAGGGGGTATTTATAGAGTAATTTTAGGCACTTCATGACTAAATTATCCCTTCTTTTCCTAATTATTACAACTCTCTAATCTTGCATCTCATTACTTGGATTTTGGATTAATTAAACTTGATCATCATTAAATAAATTCTTACATTATTTTATTATAAGGGAGCACATGTGATAATGGTTCCTTCTTGTACTTTGCGCCACATGGAGGGGATGAGTCCCACATATACACCTCACATGCCACCTCAATGCTTCTTAAAATTTCTTCCTTTCTTTTCTTTTTTAATAAAATTGCCTTGAAAATTCATTTGATCACATGTAAATTTCCTTGGCATCTTGAGCTTCAACAAGACGCCATTTTGGGCTTATCTAGGCCCAATCCATTAATTTAGCACAAATGTCAACTCACTTCCTTTACCGGATAACTTAATATATCTTAAATTTTGAGATAAATTCTATATAACTCTTTTAAGGTTTCTAAAATTTTTAGAAATTCATTCTACTACTAAATGAATTTCCTAAAAACTTTCATATTTTTTTGTGACTCATAAGTCTTGATAAAATTATATATATTTCTTTAAATCCTTTATCGATGTCCTATTTGACCTTAAATTTCTTAATAAACTCTACATGACTCTTTCTTAAGTTCTATCAATTTCATAAATTTTTACAATAAATATAAGAAGTTTTATAAAATTTATATAATTTTGAGGTCCAGAAGGTCCTGTAATAATTTTTGGACTTTATAAATTAATATCTATTTTTAGGGACCTCAAATCAGAATTATGAAAAATATGCTTAACCTAAATACTATCCTCTACCTACTGATAAAATTTGGAATTGAAATATTTCTGGGCAATTTTAGGTCTTTTTCTAGCTAAACTTTCTCATAATTATACTTTTGCCCCTGAATTTGACAAAATACACTTTAGTCCCTGAATTTTTCAAATTCTACTTTAGTCCCTTACTACGCATTATGACATATATGTCCCTTTGGCTTTATAACTTTATATTTTTCTCTCTTTTTTTAACTTGAAACTTATCTAACCATTATCTTCTTTTCTGCTTATCATCACAATCCCTTCCTATTCTCTTTCCTCTATTAGTCTTCTACAAATAGGAACAATTTAAGATGTGACATTTCCACCTGTTTAAAATAAATTTGGTCCTCAAAATTTAATTCATACCGTAGTCAATTAACTCTAGATAAATCTCCTCTTCACATCCTTTTCTACTTCATGGCCAAGGTTCGGGGCGACTTCAAGAATTATATCTTTTTCCTTAGCGTATGGTGGAGTTCTCTTAACATCCACAGAGCTTTACATCTTTCTCGTATTATTACACTCTTTTTTCTTGGTCAACTCAATCAGAGTCAAAGTCTATACATCTACCATATGTCTATATATTTATATATTACTCACTATACTGATTAGAATAATTTTCATCAACTATCTCTTTCTTTGTTCATAGTTTCTCTACTTGGAATTGGTACAAAGGATACTAGAGTCCCTTAATTCTTCTCTACTGAGAACTTATGCTAGCTAGAACTATTCTCTCTTAGTGTATTATAATCTCTTTCTCACCTTGTGACTCAACACTATACTTTCCAGTGGGTCACCTATCTCTAAACTACTTTGACTTGAGCAAACTTAACTGAAGTATACCATTGGGTCAGGGCTAAATTATAATTCATATGGCTCTAAGCCTTAACATTCCTTTTCTCAAAATGTGATATTCTAATTTTACTCTGTCTTAGACTCTCTTCTCTGGGTCTATCTATCTGCCTTAGTCCCTCTTCTTTGGGTCTATCTCGCCTTTTAATCTCTTAATCATTATTTGGAGGATCTATCTGAAAGGAATTGGAAGACACGCAGCGGAAATAAACTTTAAAATTTTTCCATTCCTTGCCAGGATCTACCGTATGTGTTTAAGTCAAGTGGAAAGAATCATTACCCTTAGTGTTGCTCAGCGAGTTTCACAGCTTCTCTACGTGGGTGGTGATCTCTTTCTGATCGCAAGAAATCGATGGAGTGTTCCTCAGCGACCTTCACAGATTCTCTCCGCGGACGGTGGTCTCTTTCCGATCACAAGAAGTCGACACCTCAGGTCGGCTTCCTCTACTGGTATCCACACGAACAGCGTTCCAACCACGAACGACGTGCTAGCGTCTCCTGTCCCTCCAAGGCTTTCACAAGTCTCCGTCTCTATTTCGGCAGTTTCTTGTCTGCAAACCTTTTGCAGATTCCGTTCGGCCTTTTGTGTTCTGTGTTATTTTCAAACGTAGCTCCTCCAATCAGATATAGAGGATGCTATGCGTTTTTCCACTTGACCTAATTGGATTTTGGAGTTAATCTTATATTAATTCCGAATTGATACAATATCATATATTGTATAATTTTATAAGAAACTAATTAAATAAAATAATATTAAATCCGTCCCACAGATTTAATTACTTATTTATTTAACTTTAAATAAAGATGAGACTGAGTTATATTTGATTTATTCCCATAAATCAAATTTGAGATATCCTATCAATTTAAATTTCGAATTTCAAACGTGATAGAGATTTAATTTATCCTTATAAATTAAATCTTATAAATATCTCTTATATGAGATATCCTATCAATTTGAATTTCGAATTCAAACGTGATAGGGATTTAATTTATCCTTATAAATTAAATCTCATATATCTCATATATATAATATATATATATATACGAATTTATATATATACGAATATAAATAAATATATATACATTCACCTGGATCTTTCATTGAATCTGGACATGTCTTAGATTCAATGAATCTGGACATCATAGCTCGTGTTGGGCTATTTTGTGTGCGACCCTGTAGGCCCATATGAAGTTGGCAGTGGGCCATTTGCTATACTAGCCCACAAGTCGCAAGCGGTCTCTAGCAAGACATAACAACTACCCAAATCATATGAGGATCGATAAACGATGTAACCTTTTATACAACCATATCATGTCCCTTCTGTCACGCGATATTTTGGTCATGGATGAGGCATGGATAATGTCATCCTCCTATTCCCGACCGTTACTTTCTCGATCCCTGAGTAGTCTGACTATAGAAATGGAACTACCTTTCCATTACAGTATGGCCATACATTTCTCAGACTCACTCATCGAGGGGCCCAGTAATATCTCTCCACGAATATGAGGGACAAATTCCATCTTGACCATTCACATTCCTCCGCATGAAAAACCACTAAGCCCGAACATAGTCTTTATGATCACTCGGTCAAAAGTGACTTTTGACTAGGTCAAAGCTGAGCGTTTTGTCATGTAGGAATCCATGATGATCTCAGGTCAAAGGGCATATTGACATGGTTTGTATATGAGAGAAGCTTATGACGTTACCCATGCAGTTCTCTCATAGCGGGTCGGTCCAACACCCTGTACTCTTACATGTGCTTATGACTTTGATTTATATCTCTATACATCTTCAAAGTCATACTGGTCTTATTTCATCTGTGCTCCCACATAGATGATCGACCAGGGACATTTAGGATAATATCATGAATTATCCAAGGATGGTCATCATAGTAAACATGCAAATAATATGATAACTCAATTAATAAATTCATAAATCAATAATGTTCATAAGACAATGATTGGCCCCTAGGGCACGATTTCCAACAACCTCCCACTTGCACTAGGTACAATCATTAATTTGACTAATTCCCATTGACCTAACATGACGCTCATGCTTTGCCTGCACAAGCGGCTTTGTTAGAGGATCAGCAACATTATCTTCTCCTGCTACTTTGCATATTTTTATATCACCTCTATCGTTGATTTCTCTGATGAGATGAAATCGCCTGAGTATATGCTTGGTCCTTTGATGTGACCTAGGCTCTTTGGCCTGTGCAATAGCACCGCTATTGTCACAGAGCAAAGTTATTGGATCTGAGATGGTAGGTATCACCCCTAGTTCTGTGATGAACTTCCTGATCCAAACGGCTTCCTTAGCTGCATCAGATGCTGCTATATACTCAGCTTTCGTTGCAGAATCTGCTACAGTGCCCTGCTTAGAGCTCTTCCAGCTTACTGCTCCATTATTGAGGAGGAATATGTATCCAGACTGCGATTTTTGGTCGTCCTGGTCAGTTTGGAAACTCGCATCTGTGTAACCAGTTACACAGAGCTCATCATCCAATCCACCATAGACCAAGAATAAGTCCTTAGTCCTTCTTAAGTACTTAAGGATATTCTTGACAGCAGTCCAATGGCCCTCACCAGGGTCCTGTTGGTATCTGCTAGTCATACTTAAGGCAAACGAGACATCCGGTCGAGTACATAACATGGCGTACATGATAGATCCTATGGCCGAGGCATATGGAACCTTACTCATGCGACCTCGCTGATCAGATGTACTAGGACACAGATCTTTGCTGAGGTGAGTACCATGAGACATGGGTATGAAACCCCTCTTTGATTCGTGCATACTGAACCTATGCAGTATTTTGTCTATGTATGTACTTTGACTGAGTCCTAGAAGTCTTTTAGATCTATCTCTATAGATCCTGATTCCTAGGATGTAGGTGGCTTCACCCAAGTCTTTCATCGAGAAAGACTTTCCTAACCAAGACTTGACAATCTGCAAGGTAGGAATATCATTCCCAATAAGTAGGATGTCATCGACATAGAGTACCAAAACCACAACTGTGCTCCCACTAACCTTCTTGTACACACAAGGTTCATCAATGTTTTGAAGAAATCCAAACTCTTTGATTACTTCATCAAAACGATGATTCCAACTCCGAGAGGCTTGCTTTAGTCCATAAATGGACTTTTGAAGCTTGCACACTTTACCAGAGTCCTCGGAACGCACAAACCCTTCAGGTTGTGTCATGTACACATCCTCAAGGAGCTTTCCATTAAGGAAGGCTGTCTTGACGTCCATCTGCCATATTTCATAGTCATAATATGCTGCAATAGCAAAGAGGATTCTGATTGATTTGGCCATTGCTACTGGGGAAAAGGTCTCATCATAGTCCACACCATGAGTTTGAGTAAAACCTTTTGCAACCAGTCGTGCCTTGAAGACATTTACATTGCCATCCATGTCAGTTTTCTCTTTGAAAACCCACTTGCACCCGACGGTTTTTACACCTTCAGGCGGGTCGACTAAGGTCCAAACCTTATTGTCGTACATGGATTGCATCTCAGACTTCATGGCACTAAGCCATTTTTCGGAGTTTGGTCCCACTATAGCTTCTCGATAGGTAGTCGGCTCATTATGCTCAATGAGCAACACATCACGACTATCAGAAATCAGAAATCCATATCTCTGAGGCTGAAGTCGTGTCCTATTAGACTTTCGTGGACCTTGCGTGACTTGAGGAGTCTCAACAACTTGTTGTGAGTCTTCTCTATTTTCCATCTGCAGTTCTGTGGTGTCTTGTAGCTCTCGAACTTCTTCGAGTTGTACCTTACTCCCACTGGTTCTTTTAGAGATAAATTCTCGTTCAAGAAAGATACCATTTCTGACAACAAACACTTTGTTATCAGCAGGGTTGTAGACGTAATATCCCTTGGTTTCCTTAGGATATCCCACAAAAAGGCATTTTGAGGATTTGGGCGCTAATTTGTCTGAGGCTTGTTGCTTAACATAGACCTCGCATCCCCAAATCTTGAGGAAAGACAAACTAGGCGTCCTCCCAGTCCATATCTCATACGGAGTCTTTTCGATTGCCTTAGATGGAACACGATTGAGTGTGAACGCAGCTGTCTCTAGGGCATAGCCCCAAAAGGAGGGCGGAAGATCTGTTCGACTCATCATGGATCGAACCATATCTAATAGTGTTCGATTTCTCCGTTCAGAAACGCCATTCCATTGTGGTGTCCCTGGAGGAGTCA
Organism: Leucaena leucocephala; assembly: GCA_037074615.1. Classification (NCBI taxonomy): domain Eukaryota; kingdom Viridiplantae; phylum Streptophyta; class Magnoliopsida; order Fabales; family Fabaceae; genus Leucaena; species Leucaena leucocephala. Next base: position 9,818,096 of record CM073531.1, read on the forward strand.
ATTGTGAGAGTGTCCCACAATTCCTAAGATGATTTATGAACTCTTGGCTCAAATATTCACCACCCCGATCAGATCGAAGGGCTTTAATTGTTTTGCCAAGCTGATTTTGTACTTCATTTTGAAATATCTTGAACTTTTCAAAAGATTCAGATTTATGTTTCATTAGATAGATGTACCCATATCTGCTGAAATCATCTATGAATGTTATAAAGTACGAATAACCTCCTCTGGCATTTGTGTTCATCGGTCCGCACACATCTGTATGTATGAAGCCCAATAAATCAGTGGCCCTCTCACTGTGCCCAGTGAAAGGTGACTTTGTCATCTTTCCTAACAAGCAAGACTCGCAAGTGTCATATGATTCAAAATCAAATGAGTTTAGAAATCCATCTTGATGGAGTTTAGAAATGCGTTTCTCATTTATGTGGCCCAGACGACAGTGCCAGAGGTATGTGGGATTCAAATCGTTTGGTTTGACCCTTTTGGCGGTTACGTTATAGATATTTCCATGATTGGGTTGTTCCAAATTTAATATGTAATGATCAACATGCAAATCACCATGAGCATATAAAACATCATTACGATAAATAGAACATCTACTATTCCCAGCAATGGAAGTGAAACCTTCCTTATCCAAATAAGAAAGTGAAACAATGTTACTACTTAAAGCAGGAACATAATAGCAATTGTTCAAAACTAACAAAAGCCCAGTGGGCAGAACTAATTCATAAGTGCCTACAGCTAACGCAGCAACCCTTGCTCTGTTTCCAACTCGTAGGTCAACTTCACCCCTTTTCAACTTCCTACTGTCCTTTAGTCCCTGCACATTCGTACAAATGTGAGAACCACATGCAGTATCTAATACCCATGAGGTGGAAGTAGAAAGATGAATGTCTATAACATAAATACCTGAAGCGATAGCCCCGCTATCCTTCTTGTTCTTTTTCAGATCTTCGAGGTAGAGTTTGCAATTCCTCTTCCAATGACCCGGTTCATTGCAGAAGAAGCAGACTCCTTCCTTCGGAGGCTTTGCCTTCTTTGGTGCAGGCTTGGTTTCGGGCTTGCCTGACTCTTTGGTCTTACCTGATGAGCCATGACCCTTCCCCTTGCCTTTGCCTTTCTTTTTCGTACCCTTTCCTTTCTGAACCATCAAAACACTACTGGGTTTCTTCTTAAGACTCGGCTCAGCAGTTTTAAGCATCCCATGCAGTTCAGAAATAGATTTCTCCATGTTGTTCATGTTGTAGTTCATAACAAACTGGTCATAACTTTCCGGGAGTGAGTTTAAGATCAAATCTGTAGCTAACTCCTGGCTCATGGGAAATCCAAGCCGTTCAAGGTGATCAATGTACCCTTTCATCTTTAAGACATGAGCACTGACTGATGCACCTTCAGCCATCTTGCAGGAATGTAAGGCCTTAGTGGTCTCATACCTCTCTTGCCTTGCCTGTTGCTGGAACATTTCCTTGAGATGCACAATCATCTCATAAGCCTCCATGTGTTCCAGATCTCTTTGGAGCTCCGGAACCATGGTGGCTAGCATCAAGCATCCCACATCCACAGAGTCTTCCTTATGCTTCATATAAGCATCTCTCTGAGCTCTGGGAGCATTGGCGGCTGGCTCCTCAGGAATGGGTTGATCTAGGACATGCGCCTTTCTTTCCTGCTTGAGAACAATTCTCAAGTTCCTAAACCAGTCAAGAAAGTTTGTCCCATTAAGTTTGTCCTTCTCAAGGACAGATCGCAGCGATAATGTAGCAGTATTACTAGTCGTCATGATTCTACAATTAAAATATGCAATGTAATTAGTAATCTCCCACTAAATAAACAACCCTCAATGCAATAGTTAGTGGGCTAAGATCCATATTTGGCTCAAACTTAAGTCCGCTTTGGCAGGACGCTTAGATTAAGTTATTTAGGTAGGTAACACCTTTACCAATTACATCAAATGTAACTCTTAGATATTCATGGGATCCTATCATCATATGATCTGGCATGTTCTAATCCCATCTAATGCCTTGAGATCCAAAACCGTTTTGTTAATCTCAATTAAGTCAAACAATAATGAACCTATGAGAGTAGCACCATTACTCTTTGCTTATCTCCCCAAGATAACTCAAAAGCACCCACTTTGGTGGAGTCCACAATTGAGCGATCAAGGTTTTGACAAGTGTTCATAAATTGACAGCATTATGACTTAAGATTTCTTTTAGAGGGCTTAATTAACTATCTGTTTTTATGAGGATGCATGTATCCCAGTTTGTAACTCATACAAGTAATATGCATGTGCTGATCTAATCATAAGATGCATAATTCAAACGTGATACAATATGGCTCACCTATCCTAAGTCCCCTCAAGCCAATGAGAGGAGCTCTCTAGTAAGAAAAGAGAAATTACATATAGAAACCTCTTTTAACATTCGAGGGGAGTGAGATGAGAGGAGAAGGTACATTGAGAGTATATAGAGGAAGGCACGACACGCAGGCCGTATTTTTAAAAATTACAACACTTGCAATCTAGAGCCATATTGTTCACCATACCCAAACATTCAAGAATCAATATTCAGATCTAATCGAAGGGCAAAAAACATTTACAAAGTAACATTTGTTACGGTTATGTTGCGCTACGAACAGGTAGCTACGGCGGCTGTCCCGCTAGCCGGTTAGCGGGCGGGGTCTCTGGGGCAGCGCCCCGGAAGAAATTTTTTTTTTTGTTTTTGTTTCATAAATAATCACGAATCTGAATTCGGTTTTCACAAATAATCACAAATTCGAATTCGGTTTTCTTAGACCCCATCTATGCGGATTGATCAAATCAAAAAGCATCACCACCGATTTCAATTTCCTTTTAGATTCCTTTTATGTCATACACAACAAGGATTCCATATATGTCATACACAACAAGGATTCCATATATGTCACACATACAACGCTTATTATATGATCGGCTACTACTAACATATATCATATAAATCACAAATCAAGCCTAACTTAAACACAAAACAGCATGGCTCTGATACCACTGAAAGGAATTGGAAGACACGCAGCGGAAATAAACTTTAAAATTTTTCCATTCCTTGCCAGGATCTACCGTATGTGTTTAAGTCAAGTGGAAAGAATCATTACCCTTAGTGTTGCTCAGCGAGTTTCACAGCTTCTCTACGTGGGTGGTGATCTCTTTCTGATCGCAAGAAATCGATGGAGTGTTCCTCAGCGACCTTCACAGATTCTCTCCGCGGACGGTGGTCTCTTTCCGATCACAAGAAGTCGACACCTCAGGTCGGCTTCCTCTACTGGTATCCACACGAACAGCGTTCCAACCACGAACGACGTGCTAGCGTCTCCTGTCCCTCCAAGGCTTTCACAAGTCTCCGTCTCTATTTCGGCAGTTTCTTGTCTGCAAACCTTTTGCAGATTCCGTTCGGCCTTTTGTGTTCTGTGTTATTTTCAAACGTAGCTCCTCCAATCAGATATAGAGGATGCTATGCGTTTTTCCACTTGACCTAATTGGATTTTGGAGTTAATCTTATATTAATTCCGAATTGATACAATATCATATATTGTATAATTTTATAAGAAACTAATTAAATAAAATAATATTAAATCCGTCCCACAGATTTAATTACTTATTTATTTAACTTTAAATAAAGATGAGACTGAGTTATATTTGATTTATTCCCATAAATCAAATTTGAGATATCCTATCAATTTAAATTTCGAATTTCAAACGTGATAGAGATTTAATTTATCCTTATAAATTAAATCTTATAAATATCTCTTATATGAGATATCCTATCAATTTGAATTTCGAATTCAAACGTGATAGGGATTTAATTTATCCTTATAAATTAAATCTCATATATCTCATATATATAATATATATATATATACGAATTTATATATATACGAATATAAATAAATATATATACATTCACCTGGATCTTTCATTGAATCTGGACATGTCTTAGATTCAATGAATCTGGACATCATAGCTCGTGTTGGGCTATTTTGTGTGCGACCCTGTAGGCCCATATGAAGTTGGCAGTGGGCCATTTGCTATACTAGCCCACAAGTCGCAAGCGGTCTCTAGCAAGACATAACAACTACCCAAATCATATGAGGATCGATAAACGATGTAACCTTTTATACAACCATATCATGTCCCTTCTGTCACGCGATATTTTGGTCATGGATGAGGCATGGATAATGTCATCCTCCTATTCCCGACCGTTACTTTCTCGATCCCTGAGTAGTCTGACTATAGAAATGGAACTACCTTTCCATTACAGTATGGCCATACATTTCTCAGACTCACTCATCGAGGGGCCCAGTAATATCTCTCCACGAATATGAGGGACAAATTCCATCTTGACCATTCACATTCCTCCGCATGAAAAACCACTAAGCCCGAACATAGTCTTTATGATCACTCGGTCAAAAGTGACTTTTGACTAGGTCAAAGCTGAGCGTTTTGTCATGTAGGAATCCATGATGATCTCAGGTCAAAGGGCATATTGACATGGTTTGTATATGAGAGAAGCTTATGACGTTACCCATGCAGTTCTCTCATAGCGGGTCGGTCCAACACCCTGTACTCTTACATGTGCTTATGACTTTGATTTATATCTCTATACATCTTCAAAGTCATACTGGTCTTATTTCATCTGTGCTCCCACATAGATGATCGACCAGGGACATTTAGGATAATATCATGAATTATCCAAGGATGGTCATCATAGTAAACATGCAAATAATATGATAACTCAATTAATAAATTCATAAATCAATAATGTTCATAAGACAATGATTGGCCCCTAGGGCACGATTTCCAACACTATCTACTTATACTTGTCTATTCTTGAGATATATGGGATTCTTTCCTCTGTTCCTCAGGTATACTTTTACAGACTTTTGGGTGCTAGTACTCATATTTGAACTTGGACTCCATCCTCCTTTAAGAGAAAATTAAGTTCAATCTAGTGGCTAACTGGGAAATACTATAGATACTCTCTCTATATGAGTTAATCAACATCTTGTCCTTGGTGATCATCTTATCAGAAAGATATCGAGTTATCATGTCCCTCTTCTTTATGACTCACATTATCCTGTCCCTAGGCTAGGTTATTACACCACTCAAAATCACCCGTTGTCTCCCTAAGCTTTTTTAGGATTTATTGAATTCTGGAATATCACTCCCTTATGAATCATGTTAGGATCAACTACGACTTTGTAAAAGACTTCCAACTAATGGACTATATTACAGGATTAATTATTTTCTATTTGTTGATAACTCAACTGATAATTCTCCAAGATTATATCTAGTAGCCCATACTGAAACATCCTCCCTTAAACTCCTCAGAGTACACTTACGGAAGCAATATTAGCTGTACTGATTCGGTAATTCTCTCATTAGAACTACCATTCTACGTAAGTACCCAGGAAAGACTGGATAAACCGGCTAGGTCCACTCACTTCCAGCCTCCTTAGACAGAACCTACGTACACAGTACTTATCATATCCTTCCTCCAACCCGCCGTAATTTCAGCAGCATGACGGTGTCTCTCAGAATTCTCAAAATCTACCTCGACATAACCTCCCTGAAATGGGTTATATAAGGGATGAGATTCGAGGGAATCTTAGTAGCAACAATCATAATAATATATGTAATGTAGAGTGACAGTGCTTGCTTGTGATTGTGTACAGATAAGTATGCTGCGTGCTTCCATACTCAATAACATATGATCATCGCATTGCAGTAGAGCTTCAGACATAACATATAAGACAACAATCCAACCAAACAATAGCACATCAATCACAAAGCCATTACATACAAGCTAGGATTAGTTACTACCTGGCTAGCTTAGCAGAACTCTACTATCTTTATTCTACTTCCAGCTCCGCCAGAACTTCCTTTCTTCCCTTCTTCCTTTCTCTCTTCCTTTCCTTCTCCTTTTCTCTCTTCTTTCTCTCTCTTCCTCTTCTCCATGCGTGGAATGAAATGGCAAGGGAGGGGGTATTTATAACCTCCTCCAACGGCATTTTCGTAGTTTCTATGAACTATGAATATGTGGTCCTGGTTTTTCCTGGATTTTCCTATTTTCTTTTATTTCCTTTTACTGCATCATCAGTGCCACCTCAGGGGACACCTCAGCAGCCACCTCATCAGCATATTTTTCACATGCCAAAAATCCTGGACACCTCAGCAGCTGACTCAGCATTTCCAGGCAGATCCAGAGTCTTGCACCGGAATCAATGGCTGAGATTGTGCCACGTGTCCCTAGCTTTTCTTCTTCCTCTATAATTGCGCCAAGTGGCACCTGGAAGGAACCTTTCACGCATTCCAATGCTATCCAGATAAGTCCCAGACTTATCTGATCACCTCCTCGATTATCGTGCCAGCCGAGTAACTTTACTTTACTGAATCATTACTTTAATGCCATGGGTCATCTTGCGGGTCCCATGAGGATACCTTATTAGTCCATCTCATGGTTTCCAGATAACCTTCCCTTTATCTGACCCTCTTCCCCAGTTCTATCTCTAACAGGGTAACTATTTCTTTTGGACCTTCATAACTCTTGGCCCATACGGTTAACACTACTTTAGTCACTAGTCGTGACCTCATCATCATCTTATCGCGACATAACATCTTTTGATTCATTAGTCGCGACCACCAAATTCCTTAGTCGCGACCAATCCTTTCTGTGAATATTAGTCGCGACCAAAAGTCACTTTACCTCTTTCCCATGCCATCTGCTTTCCTTCTTATGGACAACTCTACTGCTCTCATATGCAGTGTCCATTTCTTTCATATCTTACCCCACATAATCTTGGTATAATTCTGGGGTCTTAGTTCACTTTCTTCTCATCTTTCATCTTAAGTTCTAGAAATTCTCTTTCAATAACTCATCCCTTAAACTCTTCGGGAGTCCTCGTTAATTGAAAGGCTCGACAACCTGCCCATATCATGTTATCTTACACAGGAGCCAACCCATATCAAGCTACCTGTAGAATTCCTAGGCTTAAGACTTAGGATATTCCTCACATTCCTCATTTTGAACCTAGGTGAACTGTCCCGATTCTGTAGGTTAAAGAGTTAACTCATCTTTAAATCCTGAAGGACTTAGCTCATCCCTCGGATTCCTACAAAATACAGGTAAGTAATCTGCCCATATCAAATTACTACCCTGGGACTACGGGTTTAGCAGCCTGCCCATATCAGACTACTTCCCAGTTCTCCTAGACCAAAAATCAGGATGTTACACATACTATCTATTAAGATTTTACTTTTTCCCTCTCTTACTTAGGAGTTCCTTCTTTGCTTTCTTACTTTAATATGGCTTACCATGGTCAGTTGCCTTGTACAATCATGGTCTAGCCACCTGTAATTGCTATCTACAATTGACTCTTGCTACTATAAATCTGTATGATAACTTCTCGTTTCATCTCTTCTAAATCTAGCTTTATCTGAGAGCAATCTGAATATAAACTGACTCTTATCTCAATAGCATTCTATATCTGGCTATATTATAAGAGCGATCTCTTTATTGCTGTTTCTATCATACTCATCCCATAGGACATGGGATACTATGTACTCACGCTCTACTGTTACTCATAGTATATCATTCGTACACTTTCTTCCCTTGAAAAATAAACCCTTCTATTTGATAGAGTTATAGCATTACAACCTCTTAGTAATTGGCATAATGCTACCATAAGGAATGGCCTTGAGTACTGTATTTATAAGCCTCTAAAAATACCTGAGTAACTCCAGTCATACTGTAACTGACTATCCCACGTACTAGAATTGTCTATCATTCTGGGTACTATCCTATTGCTATCCTATCTTAGGTTTTGTTTAATCTCTTACCCTAATTCTAGCCTTAACGTAAATTCTAACGCCTAAGTAGTTTAACTAAGACTAGCTACTTTATCTACAATTTTCTCTACTTCCTACTTCTCAGACCTATTATCATATTCATTTTATGCAAAGGCAAATATATCAGGTCTAAAATAGCTCAACAGTGTGCATAGCGGACAATACCATCTAAACATATATAGGGTATCTCTTTACCCAACAACCAATATAAATAGAACACAAGTAAATTTACACCTTGATCTAATACAAGCGACTTTCTCACCTCACTACTAGTCAAGCATACACTCTTCCTTAAGTCTGGGATCTTTCACTTGTTGTGTTCTGTGTACACTGTCTGACATAATGTCCAGGCTTGCCAAACCGATAGCATGCCCTTTGACCTGCTAGACATGGCCTTGTACCATGATCTGTAACATCCTAATTTTTTGGTCTAGGAGAACTGGGAGGTAGTCTGATATGGGCAGGCTGCTAAATCCATAGTCCCAGGGTAGTAATCTGATATGGGCATATCACTTACCTATATTTTGTAGGAATCCAAGGGATGAGTTAAGTCCCTCAGGATTTAAAAATGAGTTAAGTCTTTGACCTAAAAAATAGGGACAGTTCACCTAGGTTCAAAAAGAGGAATATAAGGAATATCCTAAGTCTTAAGCCTGGGAATTTTGCAGGTAGCTAGATATGGGCTGGCTCCTGAGTAAGATAACCTGATATGGGCAGGTTATCGAGCCTTTCAATTAACAATGACTCCCGAAGAGTTCAGGGGATGAGTTGTTGAAAGAGAATTTTGAGAACTTAAGATAAAGGATAAGAAGATAAGTAAAGATGTCAGAAAGAGAATACAGGGGCATAATCGTAATTATGGGAAAGATCGGGCTGGTAGCCGATGAGTACCATATTTTACCATAAAATAGAGAAAATTATGCTGATCATTTCACTGAACTGTGAAATATGCATATGAGGTCTCTATGAGTATGTAAGAATTAGAAAAGTGACCAAGGGTAAAATGGTCATTTTGAAAAAATGTGCGTGCGAGCGTACTTTTAGGCCAAAATAGCCCGGTCTGGATTTAATATCTGAAAATACTGGGAGATAGAGAAAAGAATTCCCGGTTTAATGACGAAACATAGAATTTTGATTTGAGGTCCTGATTTTTCTATAAAAATTCCTGAAGATGAGAATTTACAGTTATAATCGGTAAAGGAAAAGTAGTCCGAATAGAGATGATCGAACTGTGGCCAGAAGTCATATAGTATTTCTAAGGCCCACATATAAGTTAGACTAAGTCATGGTAGGCCCAGGCCCATGATATCAGTTCAGTGGTAAAAGGGGCCGGTGTCCAAAAAAAGGTGTAAAATGACAAAAATGCCCTTATGTTGTAAAATAGCTTAAGAATGAGTAAACGGTATTTTGGTCATTTGACTAAGGTTAGTCAGTCAAGAAAAATTATCTGGATAGTTGACCAGGGTCAGAGAATACTCTGGTAAGATATGAAAAGACAATAATGCCCCTAGATTCATTAAAGTAAATAAAGAGGAACCAAGGGCATTTTGGTAATTTACCAAGGGATGATTATTGGGAATTGAGCCATCAGAGTACTTGGACTGGATCAGATACCCAAGATAACATTCCCAGAGTCCAAAAATATGGCCCAATGGTTATGTGAGTAAAAGTGGCATTAAAATAATATTTTAGTAAGTTTTCAATAAAGTAAAGTTACTCGGTTGACGTGATAACCGGGGAATTGATCAGATAAAGCTCTGGACTTATCTAGAAGTCATGGGATGGCGTGAAAGGTGCCATCAAGACGCCACATGGCGCCAACCTAGAGGGAGAAGAAAAGCTGAGGACACGTGGCACGATCTCAGCCGTGTATTCCGGTGCAAGACTTTGGAATTCTCTGGAACACTGAGTCAGCAGGTAATTATGAAAGGCCATGAGTCATCATGAGGAGTCATCAAGATGACATCACCATGATGATGCAATAAGTTGGATTAAAGAAAATAGGAAATTCCAGGAAAATCGGTGGCCACAAGATCAAAGTTCTTGAGAATTACAGAAATGCCATCCATGAAAACTATAAATACCCCTCCCCCTTGCCATGTCCATTCACGGCCAAGAGCCAATTTAGAGAGAGAAAATGAGAGAAAGAAAGAAGGAAGGAAGTTCTGGCGGAGCTGCAAGCAGTATAGAGATAGTAGAGTTCTGCTAAGCTAGTAAGGTAGTAACTAATCCTAGCTTTTATGTAATGGCTTTGTGATGTGATGTGCTATTGTTTGGTTGGATTGTTGTCTTACATGTTATTTCTGAAGCTCTACTACATAATGCTATGATCATATGTTATTATTGAGTATGAAAGCACGCGGCATACTTATCTATACACAATCACAAGCAAGCACTGTCACTCTGCATTACATATATTGTTATGGTTGTTACTACTGTGATTCCCCCTAATCTCATCCCCTATGTATAACCCATTATAGGGAGGTTATGTCAAAGTGAATTTTGAGAATGCTAAAATACGCCGTTATGCTGCCAAAATTATGGCAAAATATCAGTAATGAAGGAAGGGGATGATACGTACTGTGTACATAGGTACTGTCTAAGGAGTCTGGAAGTGAGTGGACCTAGCCGGTTCATCCAGTCTTTCCTTGGTACTTACGTAGAATGGTAGTTCTCATGGGAATTACCGAATCAGTACAGATCAGTTAATTTAAAGATGAAGTATAATAGTTATACTGCCGGATTTCAGGCAGGAAAGATGTAATAGAGATATGAGGATTTTGTTCAGCTTGTGTATTGTTTGGCATGTTCAGCTTGTGTATAAGAAATTAAGAGAGAAATTCGCAGGTATGAGGCAGCAGTGTTTCGACCTCAGTTTGACCTAGTAAATGAAAGAATTTGGCCACGAAATTTGGTGAACCAGTAGCACACATTTGGGGCATTACGTGGATAGGTAATAAGCCTCATTTGGATGTGTAGAATGAGATAAATGAGTTCTCAAAGTAAGGCTCAGAACAAGGAACTTAAGAGTGAAATTTTAATTTCTGAGCTTAAGTTAAGATATAATTGAGTTAATATCTCTTCCGTAAGTGTACTCTGAGGGGTCTAAAGGAGGATGTTTCATGATCTCATCTACAACTTACACATGTGTTATGCCCTGGTTTCCTGTTTGCTCCCCTTAGGCCATTAATTGGCCTACTTCCTTTATCCCTTATAGTTTTTGGCCCATATCCTAGCTCACTTCTCTTCTTATTGTTACCTCTTGAGGTTGGAGGCACTGGTGGCACTATTCTTAGTGGAATTATCACTTTAGTTTTATCTCTTTCTATATATTGTAAACTATTCTCTGTGATTCTGCAGGCCTCTACTGCCTCATTGAACCTTTGTTCTGCCTATGAAGAATTTTCTCTCATAACGTGGAATTTAATATGAAAGTTAACTTGTTGTCCACCTCTCATCATTCATGTAGTTTAGATACGTAGAGTATCGAGAGAAGAGAATAAACTTGGTGAGATATTCTTTAAAAGCCTGTCGATCACCTTGCCTTAATCTCAACAATTTGCTTCACGTTTATCTCTTACTGATTGAGGGAAATACTTTTCTTTGAATTGCTCAAGAAAAGTATCCCATGTGAGCGGAGTATTTCTCTACTGTAGATGTAACACCCCAATTTTCAAGCCAGAGACTTACTAAGTAGCCTGAAATAGATATATCCCTTTGAGCAGAAGTTCCAAAAATATACAGAGGGTTTTTTATGGACTAAACTGCAAATAAGTGAAAGTCCGGGGACTTATATGTAAATAGTGAAAGTCCCTAGGGATATGATGGCCATTCATCCAAAGAAAGGGATTAAATTGCAAAAGAAAGAAAATGTAGGGACTTAGATGCAATTATGGAAAGTATAAAGCCAAAAAAGAAAAGTAGACAAAAAGGTGGGGTCTTTAAGTGTAATTTTAGCCAAATAAAAAGGGACTTAAATGAAAAGAAGAAAAGTTCCTTGGGGCTAAAGTATAATTAAAGAAAGTGAGGCCCGAAGTGGTTTGGACTGTCCGAAAGCATTTCAGTCCCAGATTTCACCGGTAGAGAGAGCAAGTGAGGCTCGGTAATCTGGCTTAATACAGGAAGTTTTCAAGACTCCAGATAGCCAAAATTGATCTGAAGTTATAAAAATTCCTACCGGATATCCTAGATTTCAGATCTAAGTGAGAAAATACAAGATGATGCGTCCTTATGGGACGGATGTCAGGAAACTGACAGAATACCGATAGGAGGCCTGTAGAAAAAGTTATTCGGAAATTAGAAAATCCAGACGGGAGTGTGAGGCCTCCGGGTATCCGATAGGGAAATTTATCGGTATTTGAAAAGGGACTGAATGAGTTCGGATGACCTCAGTCAGATGACTTATATGACTCACAGGGATGCCTGAACACTGTAGGCCAGTGAATCTGACAGAAGGAGCCGGTGTCCGGAGATGTGTATAAACGGTACATAATAGTTAAAATATTCGAGGAACTGTGTCGGGGAAGATTCCTCGTAATACGTGCCATGAGGGTAATGGACCCTGAAAGGCCCAATAATGGCACCAACAAAGGCCCAATAAGACACTTGGACTGATAGGTGGGCCAGTGTCCAGCAGAACCCCGGAAAAGTGCGAAATTACGAAAATGCCCCTGTGTTGTATTAAAGGGTAATAGAGGAATGGAGGGCATTTTGGTCATTCTGGACAGGCCCAGAAGCCAAGGCACATACCGATAAAGTTACTTAGAGTCATTATATACCCTGACAGAGTACAGAATGGTATGAAATGACGATTTTACCCTTAGGGTTAAAATAATGCAAGAAAGGGCACCCAAGGGTATTTTGGTAATTTGCTAAGGGATGTTTCTTGGGAATCGAGCCATCAAAGTACTTGAACCTGATCAGGATCCAAGATAACATTCCCAAAGCCCAAAAACGTAGGCCCAATAATGTGTGGGGAAAAGTGGCATTAAAATACTATTTTAATGTTGTTTCAATAAAGTAAAGTTACTCGGTCGACACGATAACCGAGGAGGTGATCAGATAAAGTCCTAGACTTATCTGGATAGCATTGGATGGCGTGACAGGTGCCAGTAAGATGCCACATGGTGCCAACATAGAGGAGGAAGAAAAAGTTGAGGACACGTGGCACAATCTTAGCCGGTGAGTCCAGTTTGTGGGAAATCGGACCGGACCGGTACTGGATTGGACTGGAACTGCTGAGTCAGCTGATGAGGTGTCCCAGAAGCTTGCAATTTCGCCATGTGACATATGAGGTGTCCCATGAGGTGGCCTTCAGATGATGTCATGCATGATGCAGTAAAAGGAATAAAGAAAAATAGGAAATTCGAGAAAAAACCAGGACCACAGGATCAGATGGCTTCAAAATTATAAGAATGCCATTGACCAAAACTATAAATACCCCCTTGCTCTTCATTATGCACGGCCAAGCAAGAATAAGAGAGAGGAGGAAGTGCTAGAGAGAGAAAGTGAGAGGAAGAAAGAAAGAAAGAAAGTTCTGGCGGAGCTGGAAGCATAATAGAGATAGTAGAGTTTTGCTAAGTCTTTAAGGTAGTAACTAATCCTAGCTTTTATGTAATGGCTTGTGATTTGTTGTGCTATTGTTTGGTTGGATTGTTTTCTTATATGTTATGTCTGAAGCTCTGCTATAATGCTATGATCATATGTTATTAAGCATGGAAGCATGCGGCATACTTATCTGCACACAATCACAAGCAAGCACTGTCACTCTGCATTACATATATTGTTATGATTGTTGCTACTAAGATTCCTCTGAATCTCATCCCAATAAGTAAACCATTACAGGGGAGGTTATGTCAAAGTGAATTTTGGGAATTTTAAGAGACGCCGTTATGCTGCCGAAATGATGACAAGATAAGGAAAGCAGCGGATACGTACTGTGTACGTAGGTACTGTCTAAGGAGGCTGGAAGTGAGTGGACCTAGCCGGTTCATCCAGTCTTTCCTGGGTACTTATGTAGAATGGTAGTTCTCACGGGAATTACCGAATCGGTAAAAGATCAGTTACTTTCTAAAGATGAAGCGTAGCGGTTATGCTGCCGGATTTTAGGCAAAAAAGGATGTAATAGAAATATGAGGATTTCATACATGCCCTGATATATAATGACTTATTATTTAATAAAGATATTGTTTGGCTTGTTTGACTGATATATGATGGATGTATGCATATGTTTGCAAAGTAGAAATGCTGAAATTTACCACTGTGAACAGTAACATGTGGTGATCTAGTCATGTTTGATAAATGATTAAAAATAGTAAATGGATGAATAAATGTATGAAATTTTTATAGTAAATAGTAAACATACCAAGATTTAATTTTATATATAAAACGTCTCATTTGGATGTCTACACATGAAGATATGAATTATCAAAGTTGGGACCAGAATGCTGGATTCAGGAGAAAAATGTTGGATGAACAGTAAAGTTGTGACATTGACTGACGTTGACTCGGTAAATGAATGGTCAACGAGTTATTTTTTCCTGAAATATAATTGAGTTATCTTCAAGTAACAATTGGAACCACTTCATTTTGATTTTTATAGAATTAGTTATGATTTTTCAAAGTCAGGTCACTCATCTGGAATTCCCACAGTGAACAGTACTCGATAAGAGTAAGACTCCAGATTGAGAAATTGGACTTCAATGACCTTGAAAGTGGTTCTAAATGCTACCAAATGGTCCCTAAGACATACGAAAGTAAGGATGTTTCATTTTGGTATCAGAGCAGAAGGTTCTGGCATAGACCAGAAAGGGCTCTGGTTCAGGGCATAAGATTCTGGCACGGAACAGAAGGTTCTGGCTCAGTGATGCTCTGAAATAGTTAAGATATGTGGTATGTGGTATGGGTTATCCTAAATGTTTTACATGTGTGCATATATTGTTGTGCATATATATGACTGTATTTTCTAATTCTAGAAAAAGGAGTAGAAGTCATGGTTAATACAAGAAGAACGGTTAGACCCGGAGTGGTAGAGCCTCTGGAAGAGGGTACCAATAGTCAGATAGACCCTGTGCAAATTATTCTAGATAGGCTAGAACAGCAACAGCATGCAATAGATGAGATGCGGGCAACCCAGGCTCGCCAAGATCAAGAACAAGATTCTGCTATCGCTACGGCGGTTGCTGCTGCAGTTGCTAGCTTACAGCAGTCTGAGAAGGAGGTAGTACCAGAGAATAATGTAGAACCTGAAGCTCAGCCAAATCATGGGCAGACTGGAATGAATAGACATCAGGGGTCTATAGGAAATGACAATAACCAGGAAAGTCTGTAAACATGGATGGAACGATTCCATAAGTTTAATCCGCCCATGTTTGAAGGGACTTTTGACACCCAAGTAGCTGAGGATTGGGTTAACCAGTTAGAGAAAATTTTTAAGATTTTAGAATGCCCTACTGAAAGAAAGGCCCAGCTGGCAGTTTACAAGCTAGAAAAAGATGCGGATAGGTGGTGGAGGAATACAGAAGTGATTCTGCACTCTAGAAATAGTCCACTTACATGGGAAAAATTTCTTGAGCAGTTCAACGAGAAATATTTTCCACAGTCAGTACGAGATGAACGTGAAGCAGAATTCTTAATATTAAAGCAGGGTGAGCAAGAACCCTTTGATGATTATCTTGCTAGGTTCATTCGTCTTTCACGATACTCCACTTACCTAAACTGTATGCATGATGAGAGGTGGACCACTGAGAAGCTAACTCGTGGGTTAAATCCTACATTGAAGGAGAAAGTTTTTCCTAGACAGATACGGAGGTTTAATGAAGCAGTAGAGGTATGCAGGATCACGGAAAAGAATGTGCAATATCCAGAAAAGAGTGAACCTGCTACATCAAGAGTGATGCCACCAGGTTCCTTAAGAGGGAACAGCAAGAAGAGAAATGGGTCAGCATATGGGCCAGAAGTTAATAAGAGACAGGGAAGTAGGCCAGGTAGTGGGCCAAGAGAAGTTAGTAGGCAACCAAGGCCTAATATATGTTGGAATTGTGGTCGAGACCATGGTACAAGGCCTTATCCAGTAGGTCAAGGGTTATGCTATAGGTGTGAAAAGTCTGGACATTATGCCAGGGAGTGTTGACAGAACACAACAAGCGAAAGATACCCGACTCAGGGAAGAGTATATGCCCTAACTGGCAACGAGATAAGAAAGTCTCCTGCGCCAAACTAAGGTACGAGTTTAATTGTGTTCTGTATCCACTGGCTAATGAATGGATAAATCCTGTATGTGATTGGATTGGATTGTCCAGTGTGCACACTATTAAGCTACCCTATACCTAGTATATTGCCTTTGTATAAGAATGAGTATGATTACAGGTTTAAAAGTAGGAAGTAGAGAAAACATATACAAGATAGTTAGGGTTAGTCAAACCCTTGAGCGTTAAAACTTATATTATGGCTGAAAGGAGTCCAGGTCGCGACATTATGAGAAATAGGTCGCGACTAAAGGATACAGAAATGCCAGGTCATGACGAGTAGCGTGTGTCAGTCGCGACTAAAAGTTGCAGAGCATGTGAGTTGCGACTATGCAATTCTCAGGTCACAACAAGAGATAGCAGAGGCCATATGATAATAAAGGTACCAACCTTGCTGAAGTCCATCAGCTAGAGGATTGGAATAGCATATGGTAAGCCAGACAGTACAAAGGTACTGAGGTATGAAGGATCATTTTAAGACAACGTGTAAAAGTAGATCCTCTATGTGATAACTAAGAGTAGATCTACGTTACAGGGGTTTTATTCAGCTAATCTGAATAGAAGACCTAAAAGCTAGAATGAGATTTGCCTAGGAATGATCCTAGTACATGGCCTAACGGTAAAGACGTGATGGTTAACAGATAAAGAGCTAAATGTTCCCTGAGCAGAGGGATTCCATCACAGAGAAGTAATAGACCTAGGGGAGAATACCCTAGAGAATAGAAGTAATAGTAAAGGATGATGAATGAGATCTAGGCGACTCAAGTTCGCTAGGATAAAAAGAAAGACCAATAAGGAACTATAGTCCGGTCAAGAATAGACTGGGATTGATGGATAGATAGAAGAAGTTAAGAGATAGTAAAGAGGTAGCCACAGTTAAGAGATAAAGTGACTCCCCTATATCCTATATGAGATAGAGTAATGAAGGGTTGAGTCTATACCCTGGTAAGAGGGTAGCGTGGCAGCCTAAGTGAAATAGAAGGATGAATGATCAGGATATGATAGGCAAAATGATAAAGAAAATATGTTTTGAGGCTTACTTAGATTATTATGATGTCTGATGGATGGTTGAGCAAAATATGGTGATGATATGGCTTATGTTGCCATAAGATGTGATAATTGCATCTCCTTGCAGTTGTCATATGTTAGAGTATGCTATGTAGAATGGATACTCCCCTTTTACAGTGCATGCAGGGTAGAGTATATATGAGTATATATATGAGATGAGAAAGTATGTTGCTCCCATACCATATGATATGAAGATGATATGAATGTATTGAGGATGATAGATAGTCTCAATTGATGGGACGATAAGTTATGATATGATTTATGATTGAGGTTACTCAGATATGATTGAGGTTACTCAGGTATTTCTATAGGCTTGTGGATACAGTACTCAGGGCCATTTCTATTAAAAGGAATGGTAGACAGAAAGTAGCAGATAACAGTAAAGGGATTATTCTAGATCACTCTTCAGATAAGAGTTGGATCTGAAACAGATGGCTCTCAGATAGAGCTAGATTCAGATGAGTATAGATCACTCTTCAGATAAGAGTTGGATCTGGTATAGATTGCTCGCAGTTAGAGCATAGTTCAAATAGCTCGCAGATAGAGCACAGGTTGAGAAATGAGAAGGAACTCCTGAGTAAGAGAGAAAGTAAGTAAAGTCTGGGTAAAGGATATGAGGCTATAAAATTTTTCAAATATTTATTTATAGAGTTATCAACAGGTGAAAGCGGTTAACCTTATAACTTAGTTTGTTGGTTTAAGATCTTCGGGAGATATGCAGTACAACAGAATCATAGTTAGATTCTGGAGGGTCGCAGTTAGATCCTAGCATGGCTCTAGGGTCACAGATAGATCCTAACAGTTTTAGAGTCGCAGGTAGATTCTGAAGAGGCTAACGGTTGATCGCAGTTAGATCCTGAGGTCGTAGTTAGACCTAGCCTAAGGAAAGTAATGAGCCATGAGATATGAGTACAATGTAGTATCTCTTTGGGAGGATGAATACCAAAGACGAAGTTAAGGTGAGGAAGCTTCACTAGTTGATAAACTCACCCAGAGAAATTATTTTACAATGGTTTTCCTCATATAGCCTCTATTATAGGCAGACTGAACTTAGTTTTTCCTTAACAAAGACGGAGTCCAAGTCCAAATCTGAGTACTGATATTCAAAGTTTTGTAGAAGTATGCCTGAGAAGTAGAAAAGAGAATTCCCTATGTATTGAGAATAGAAAAGCATTGGCTAAGAACACTCTGGGAGGTAGCTCAAGTTGTGAAGCCAATAGCAAGGGAAAGAGGCAATAGTTCAGACAGGGGACTGATCAAAGTAATGATCAGGTTGGAGAGCAGAGATGTCAATGTAGTGGAAAGAGCCATGGCACATGGGAGTGTCAAGCAGGGCAAAGCAGTTGTGGTGAGAAAGGCCACTTTGCAAGAGGTTGCCCTAAGAATGATGGCATCCCTAGGAAAGGTATTTGCTCTTACCCCAGACAGAGTCTCCAATATTCCCTGAGGTCGACCCTAAGAATGGTTAAGAAGAACCATAGCGGTAAGGGTGACTGAGCTGTAAGGAACTATATGCCTAGATGATGATGTGGATAATGAAAAGTTCTTTTCTGTTCTAAAGAAAGTGGTCATTATAACAAGTCATGAGAGATTAAAAGGCCAGAGAGACCTAGAGAAGAGGGTCTAAGGCAAAGCAAGGATAGAACGTAGTTCTATAAGAAAGAGATTGCTAGGGCCTAAAGCTATATAAAGAGTAATCTAGCCCTAACCCAGTAACACGTTTAATTGAAAGGTGCTAAGGCAAGAGTAGCCTAATGATATGTAAGCCCTGAGAAGGGATAAAAAGAGTGCAAGTGCCACAGAGGTTTGGCATAGATGCATGAAATTATGAGAAAAGTTAAGAAAAGTTGGAGAAGTTATTTGAGTTATGATCTCGTATCAGGAGAAAGAAAGTCAGAAAAACATTATTTCTCCTGAGAGATTAGCAAAGTGTAAAAGGAGTGAGGTAGACCCCAGAATCACATCAAGATTCTGAGGGATAAGATATGAAAGAAATGGACACTACTCACAGGTGTAATGAGTTGTCCATAAGTATAAGAGGATGAATGCCCCAAGCCTTAGTCATAAACCAGGAAGGGATATACAGAGGAGATATATCCAAGATAGTTGATTAAGGTACTAAGTAAATTTCGAGGACGAAATTTATTTTTAAGGGGGGTAGAAATGTAACACCCCAATTTTCAGGCCAGAGACTTACTAAGTAGCCTGAAATAGATATATCCCATTGAGCAGAAGTTCTAAAAACATACAGAGGGTTTTTAGGGACTAAACTGCAAATAAGTGAAAGTCCGGGGACTTATATGTAAATAGTGAAAGTCCCTAGGGATATGATGGCCATTCATCCAAAGAAAGGGATTAAATTGCAAAAGAAAGAAAATGTAGGGACTTAGATGCAATTATGGAAAGTATAAAGCCAAAAAAGAAAAGTAGACAAAAAGGTGGGGTCTTTAAGTGTAATTTTAGCCAAATAAAAAGGGACTTAAATGAAAAGAAGAAAAGTTCCTTGGGGCTAAAGTATAATTAAAGAAAGTGAGGCCCGAAGTGGTTTGGACTGTCCGAAAGCAATTCAGTCCCAGATTTCACCGGTAGAGAGAGCAAGTGACGCTCGGTAATCTGGCTTAATACAGGAATTTTTCAAGACTCCAGATAGCCAGAATTGATCTGATAGTCTAAAAGTTATAAAAATTCCTACCGGATATCCTAGATTTCAGATCTAAGTGAGAAAATACAGGATGATGCGTCCTTATGGGACGGATGTCAGGAAACTGACAGAATACCGATAGGAGGCCTGTAGAAAAAGTTATTCGGAAATTAGAAAATCCAGACGGGAGTGTGAGGCCTCCGGGTATCCGATAGGGAGATTTATCGGTATTTGAAAAGGGACTGAATGAGTTCGGATGACCTCAGTCAGATGACTGATATGACTCACAGGGATGCCTGAACACCGTAGGCCAGTGTATCTGACAGAAGGAGCCATTGTCCGGAGATGTGTATAAACGGTACATAATAGTTAAAATATTCGAGGAACTGTGTCGGGGAAGATTCCTCGTAATGCGTGCCATGAGGGTAATGGACCCTGAAAGGCCCAATAATGGCACCAACAAAGGCCCAATAAGACACTTGGACTGATAGGTGGGCCAGTGTCCAGCAGAACCCCGGAAAAGTGCGAAATTACGAAAATGCCCCTATGTTGTATTAAAGGGTAATAGAGGAATGGAGGGCATTTTGGTCATTCTGGATAGGCCCAGAAGCCAAGGCACATACCGATAAAGTTACTTAGAGTCAGTATATACCCTGACAGAGTACAGAAGGGTATGAAATGACGATTTTATCCTTAGGGTTAAAATAGTGCAAGAAAGGGCACCCAAGGGTATTTTGATAATTTGCCAAGGGATGTTTCTTGGGAATCGAGCCATCAGAGTACTTGAACCTGATCAGGATCCAAGATAACATTCTCAAATCCCAAAAACGTAGGCCCAATAATGTGTGGGGAAAAGTGGCATTAAAATACTATTTTAATGTTGTTTCAATAAAGTAAGGTTACTCGGTCGGCACGATAACCGAGGAGGTGATCAGATAAAGTCCTGGACTTATCTGGATAGCATTGGATGGCGTGACAGGTGCCAGTAAGATGCAACATGGCGCCAACTTAGAGGAGGAAGAAAAAGTTGAGGACACGTGGCACAATCTTAGCCGGTGAGTCCAGTTTGTGGGAAATCGGACCGGACCGGTACTGGATTGGACTGGAACTGCTGAGTCAGCTGATGAGGTGTCCCAGAAGCTTGCAAATTTCGCCATGTGACATATGAGGTATCCCATGAGGTGGCCTTGAGATGATGTCATGCATGATGCAGTAAAAGGAATAAAGAAAAATAGGAAATTCCGGAAAAAACCAGGACCACAGGATCAGATGGCTTCAAAATTACGAGAATGCCATTGACCAAAACTATAAATACCCCCCTTGCTCTTCATTATGCACGGCCAAGCAAGAATAAGAGAGAGGAGGAAGTGCTAGAGAGAGAAAGTGAGAGGAAGAAAGAAAGAAAGAAAGTTCTGGCGGAGCTGGAAGCAGAATAGAGATAGTAGAGTTTTGCTAAGCCTTTAAGGTAGTAACTAATCCTAGCTTTTATGTAATGGCTTTGTGATTTGTTGTGCTATTGTTTGGTTGGATTGTTGTCTTATATGTTATGTCTAAAGCTCTGCTATAATACTATGATCAAATGCTATTAAGCATGGAAGCATGCGACATACTTATCTGCACACAATCACAAGCAAGCACTGTCACTCTGCATTACATATATTGTTATGATTGTTGCTACTAAGATTTCTCTGAATCTTATCCCAATAAGTAAACCATTACAGGGGAGGTTATGTCAAAGTGAATTTTGGAAATTTTAAGAGACGCCGTTATGCTGCCGAAATGATGACAAGATAAGGAAAGCAGCTGATACGTACTGTGTACGTAGGTACTGTCTAAGGAGGCTGGAAGTGAGTGGACCTAGCCGGTTCATCCAGTCTTTCCTGGGTACTTACGTAGAATGGTAGTCCTCACAGGAATTACCGAATCGGTACAAGATCAGTTACTTTCTAAAGATGAAGCGTAGCGGTTATGCTGCCGGATTTTAGGCAGAAAATGATGTAATAGAAATATGAGGATTTCATACATGCCCTGATGTATAATGACTTATTATTTAATAAAGATATTGTTTGGCATATTTGACTGATATATGGTGGATGTATGCATATGTTTGCAAAGTAGAAATGCTGAAATTTACCACTGTGAACAGTAACACGTGGTGATCTAGTCATGTTTGATAAATGATTAAAAATAGTAAATGGATGAATAAATGTATGAAATTGTTATGGTAAATAGTAGACATACCAATATTTAATTTGATATATAAAATGTCTCATTTGGATGTCTACACATGAAGATATGAATTATCAAAGTTGGGACAAGAATGCTGGATTCAGGAGAAAAATGTTGGATGAACAGTAAAGTTGTGACGTTGACTGACGTTGACTCAGTCAATGAATGGTCAACGAGTTATTTTTTCCTGAAATATAATTGAGTTATCTTCAAGTAAAACATGGAACCACTTCATTTCGATTTTTCTAGAATTAGTTATGATGTTTCAAAGTCAGGTCACTCATATGGAATTCCCACAGTGAACAGTACTCGGTAAGAGTAAGACTCCAGATTGAGAAATTGGACTTCAATGACCTTGAAAGTGGTTCTAAATGCTACCAAATGGTCCCTAAGACATACGAAAGTAAGGATGTTTCAGTAGAATTATCTCGGTGTTCTCAAACCATTTATCTGCATCCTTCTCTAACTTATATGCTGGCATTTGTGTTTTTCTTTCAGAGGGACATTAAAGAATTTCTCTAAACGATTGACCTAGTCTTCTACTATTTTGACATTGAAAGTCCCTTCAAATATAGGTGATCTATACTAATTAAATCATGCCATCCATGAAACATCCTCCTTTAGACTCCTCAGAGTACACTTGCGGAAGCTATACTAGCTTAACTTAAGTCTAGAGATTGAACTTTTACTCCTAAGTTCCTTATTCTGAACCTTTACTTTGAGAATTGGTTTCTCTCATTATACACATCCAAATGAGGCTTATTACCTAATCATGGAATGCCCCAGATGTGTACTACCGGCTCACTAAATCTCGTGGCCAAACTCCTCCGTTTACTAGGTCAAACTGAGGTCAGAACACTGCTGCCTCAGGACCTGCGAATTTCCCCTTAATTTACCATACATAAATTGAATATGCCAAACAATATTTATCATTGAATAACATAATGTCATACAGCAAGGCATACACAACAAGACATATACATAATCTTTCTATCTCTATTACATCTCTTTCTGCCTAAACTCCGGCAGCATAACCGCTACGCTTCATCTGTACAAAGAACTGAACTGTACTGATTCGGTAATTCCCTCATAAGAACTACCATTCTACGTAGTACCCAGGAAAGACTAGATGAACCGGCTAGGTCCACTCACTTCTACCCTCCTTAGACAGCACTACGTACACAGTACTTATCATATACTGATGTTCAGTCTTTACTTCGGTAGCATAACGGCGTCTCTTAGCATTCTTAAAATCCACTTCAGCATAACCTCCTTGTAATGGGTTATGTATGGGGATGAGATTCGGGGGAATCTCAGTAGCAACAATCATAACAGTATATGTAATGCAGTGTGACAGTGCTTGCTTGTGATTGTGTACAGATAAGTATGCCGCGTGCTTCCATACTCAATAACATATGATCATAGCATTGCAGTAGAGCTTCAGACATAACATATAAGACAACAATCCAACCAAACAATAGCACATCAAATCACAAAGCCATAAAATAAAAGCTAGGATTAGTTACTACCTGGCTAGCTCAGCAGAACTCTGCTAACTCTATTCTGCTTCCAGCTCCGCCAGAACTTCCTTACTTCCTTTCTCTCTTTCTCTCTTCCTTTCCTCCTCCTTCTCTCTAATCTTTCTCTCTCTTTCCCTTCTCCATGCGTGGAGCAAATGAAGCAAGGGGGTATTTATATACTCCCTCAATGGCATAATCGTAATTTCCATGCCATCTGTGTTGGAGATTGTGCCCTAGGGCCAATCATTACCTTATGAACATTGTTGATTTATGAATTTCTTAATTATGCTATCATATTATTTGCATGTTTACTATGATGACAATCCTTGGATAACTCGTGATCTTATCCTAAATGTCCCCGGTCGGTCATCTATGCGGGAGCAGAGATGAAATAAGACCAGTATGACTTTGAAGATATATAGAGATATAAATCAAAGTCATAAGCACATGTAAGAGTACAGGGTGTTGGACTGACCCGCTATGAGAGAGCTGCATGGGTCAAGTCATAAGCTTCTCTCATATACAAGCCATGTCACTATGCCCTTTGACCTGAGATCATCATGGACTCCTACATGACAAACGCTCAGCTTTGACCTAGTCAAAAGTCACTTTTGACCGAGTGATCATAAAGGCTATGCTCGGGGTTAGTGGTTTTTCATGCGGAGGAATGTGAATGGTCAAGATGGAATTTGTC
The DNA here is from genome assembly GCA_037074615.1 of Leucaena leucocephala. Lineage (NCBI taxonomy): Eukaryota > Viridiplantae > Streptophyta > Magnoliopsida > Fabales > Fabaceae > Leucaena > Leucaena leucocephala. The sequence continues at coordinate 9,842,370 of CM073531.1, forward strand.
CCTCACATTCGTAGAGAGATATTACTGGGCCCCTCGATGAGTGAGTCTGAGAAATGTATGGCCATACTGGAATGGAATGGTAGTTCCATTTCTATATTCAGACTACTCAGGGATCGAGAAAGTAACGGTCAGGAACAGGAGGATGACGTTCTCCATGCCTCATCCTTGATCGAAATATCGTGTTACAAAAGGGACGTGATATGGTTGTATGAAAGGTTACATCGTTTATCGATCCTCATATGTTTTGGGTAGTTGTAATGCCTTGCTAGAGACCGCTTACGACTTGTGGGTCAGTATAGTAACTAGGCCACTGCCAACTTCATATGGGCCTACAGGGTCGCACACAAAATAGCCCAATACGAGCTATGATGTCCAGATTCATTGAATCCAAGAGATGTCTAGATTCAATGAATAATCTAGGGTGGATATATATTTTATATATATAAATTTGTATATATATATTATATATATAATATAAGAGATATTTGTAAGATTTAATTTATAAGAATAAATTAAATTTCTATCACTTTTGAATTTGAATTTAAATGGATATGATCTATTTGAATTTGAAATTCAAATTGATAAGATATCTCAAATGATTTATGAGAATAAATCAAATATAATTCTGTCTTATCTTTATTTTAAATTAAATAAATAGGTGAATTAAATCTATGGGACGGATTTAATATAAACCATATTTATTTAATTAGTTTCTTATTAAATTATGCAATATATGATATTGTATGAATTCAGAATTAATATAAGATTAATTCTGAAGCCCGGCCCTATTAGAAGCCCGATAGCTTCCTATATATTTGACATTAGGGGCTAAGGTTCAAAACATCTCTACACACACATTCAGACGTGAGAAAAGGGGCAGGGAGAGTGCAAAAGTTTTGCAGATAAGAAACTGCCGAAATAGAGACGGTGAGGACGGAATCCCTAGAAAGCCCTAGAGGGACAAGAGGCATTAGCACGTCGTTCGCGATTGGAACGCTGTTCATGTGGATACCGGTAGAGGAAGCCGATCTGATCTGTCGACTTCTTGCGATCGACCAGACACGAAGCAAGGTCGCGACCTATTGACACTAAGGTCGCGACCATACGGGCATCTGAACGTCAGAAATCCGAAAAGAGGAGACAGGTCGCGACTTGAAGCTAACGAGGTTGCGACTACAAACTCCAGAGACGTCCGGTCGTGACGTGAAGCAGAGTAGGTCGCGACTAACAACTCCAGAGGCGAGGAGTCGCGACTAGAGGACACTGAGGTCGCGACCAAAGCTCGAATACAGAAGGTAACACTTCTTTCTCCTTGACTTAAACACATTCGGTAGATCCTGGCTGGGAATGGAAAAAATTTTTAAAGTTAATTTCCGCTGCGTGTCTTCCAATTCCCAACAATATGAACATGTGGTCCTGGTTTTTCCTGGAATTTCCTATTTTCCTTTATTTCCTTTTACTGCATCATCAGTACCACCTCAGCCTGCCACCTCAGCGTCACATTTTCCACATGTCTAAAATCCCGGGACACCTCAGCAGCTGACTCAGCATGCTGACTCACCAGTCCAGAGTCCTACCTCGTAAAGCATGTCCTCAGCTTTATCTGCTTCCTCCAGACTAGAGCCATGTGGCGACAAGGTAGGCACCCTTCACGCCACCCAATGCTATCCAGATAAGTCCCAGACTTATCTGATCACCTCCTTGGTTTTCGTGCCAACCGAGTAACTTTACTCTACTGAAAGGTCACTGAACCACTTACTTTAATGCCATGTGGCATCTTGTGGGTCCCATGAGAACACCTTATCAGTCCACCTCATGGTTTCCATATAACCTTTCCTGTATCTGACCTTCATCCCCAGTTCTATCTCTAACCGGGTAACTATCTCATTTGGACCTTCACAACTCTTGGCCCATATGCTTGGCACCACTTTAGCCACTAGTCGCGACCTCATCATCACCTTATCGCGACATAACATCTTTTGGTTCATTAGTCGCGACCACAACATCCTTTAGTCACGACCATAACAGTCTTTCATCGCGACCGCATCACTTTTTAGTCGCAACCAGGCTCATTCTACTCATTAGTCGCGACACCACATACATATTCGTCACGACCAATCCTCTCTGCCAATATTACTCGCGACCATAATATACTCTCGTCGCGACCAACTTCTTTATCATCACGACCTAACTGGTCAACTCTTGAACCTTTAACCTTTACATCATCCCCAAATGGCCATTTACCCCTTGGGACTTCCACTGTTTATACATAAGTCCCCGTACCTTTGTTTACTCGTAGCTCAGTCCCTGAAACTCTTTACGTTCCTCTGGAACTTCTGCTAAAAAGGGGTCTAGCAGTCTCCTAATCTTAGGCTATCTTTGCATCTCTAGGCCTGAAAACTGGGATGTTACAATCCACATCTAGTTATTTATAGTAGACCCTTGTTTCCTATTAGTTCCTATCCCAGTTTGTCCCTAATCAGACTGAGGTTCTAGCTCCTACTGTTCAAGCTTAGCCCTAACTTCATTTTCTAGTGTTGCTTCCCTCTCAGGCTATTGAAGATTAGCAACTATGGCTACCATTGCTATAGCGATGGCTGCACTCGTTCTTGATCCTAGAGAGCTTTAGTCGCCTGAATCTTATCCATAGCTTGTTGTTGCTGATCCAGCCTATCCAGAATAACTTGAAGCGGGTCTTGATTTTGATCACTAGTCCCCTCATTATGGGGCTCCTCTATTCGAGGTCTCTGACTTCTACATGTCATAACCATCCTTATCTATTTGCTATAGTTAAAATAAATAAGAGGAACACAATCACATATATGTATATAATAAACTATCATTTTATTTGTATCATATCAAAACTCATATCTCATGTCATAATCATACTTGTACATATATTCATATAACATATACATGTCAATAAAACATGTAGAGACTTTACTATTATACATCAAAATAAGTACCCTAAAGTACACTATCCATATATGCACATCAGCCCCTAAACTCATCTTGAATCTTCTCCTAAGGAAAAATGAACTGCATATACTGCTGCATGTGATAGAGCCACCCTCAAATATCGAATGGCAAATCATTTGCCAAATATTCACTTAGCTTCATATACCACATGGGGGTATATGGTAATATATGACTTATTATAATCTCATGCCAATCCTCCAAGATATAGACTTGGTTTAGATCAATGCTCTTAGTCGTATACTTCTGTAAAGACTTGCTACAACATCAATAAAATTCAGTTAACTGACTGTTCTTGATTGCGACTTCTCTTAATCCTTTGGCCTAAGTCTAGCAACTGAACTTCCATAACTTTCTTGAGATATGTATAGTCAATATCGCCTTTCTTGGACAAAGGGGACCTAGGTTGACTCGGGCTGAGAATATCTCGCTGGTATTTATCTATGAAATCATATAATCTCAGACTAAGAGGAGAAAGTGGAGGGGCTATTGGATATTCCAATTAAGGTTCTAAATCAAGAAGGGGATGAAGGTCAAGATACTAAACCCATCCTCAAACCCTGGCAGAGGAGGTACAAGGTATGATTACTCATAATATAATACCAATACTCATTTTCCTCAGCTATAATGTGTCCCTACATTGGAGGGATAGAGCTAACATTGGGATTAGAAGGCTTACCAACAAACTCATATGGAGGGGAATTACTAGACTCAATAGCATCAGACGGATACATAGCTATTGGTTGAACCTCTATAAGTTCTTCAAACAGGAGGTTTAAACCTATGGAAATGTCTGTGGGATCCTCTGCTACAAACTTCCTTCAAACTTCCTTTCAAAGCTACCATAGGTGCTATCATTACTAGAGTCAGATATCTCATCAGGGTCTAAAGAGGAATTCAGATTCAAGGTGCACTTCAACTTCATCGATCACTATAGGTCAGGGATTTGCCTTATTAAGTGATGGCTCAAACTTAACTTTATGAAACCCCATATCTACTCTTGCAAAACTAACTTAAATGAGAAACCTAACTATCGAACAATTATCCTATTCTTAATAAAGGATTAACTACTTAGGGTTAGGATCTGGGCACTGTCTTATCTGATGCCAATAACTTTTCGCTAACACAAAAAATGTAACACCTTACTTTCAAATTCCTTAAGAACCAATTGATAGCTGATAACTGTCATTTTAATTAACAAATAAGAAACTAAGATAACCAATAGTAAAGTGAACCTAACCTAGGTCGATTCACAAGGAGCCTAAATGAATGCTAAAGTTCCTAACCAATCCAACGAGCCACAAATTAATAAATTAATCAGATGAATTATGAGATGAGATATTGAATAACTTTTGAATGTAAATCATGTGCTACTGTTTATGATTTTAGGTGTTAATGATGATGATATGAATCAATGACAAGTTTGTTCCTTTGGAGATTACATTTCTTTCATTATCCACAGATATTAGGAGTTAACTAGTTGAATTATAATATGTTAGCTAACAACTCGCCAGCTAAATCTTAATCAAAGGTATAACTCGTAGACATTGAATAGAGAAATATGAATCATTCAACTCAAGAGGTAGAAGAAGATGAATTAAACAGATACAACATACTCTGCTATAGAATTACTCTAATTAACCACATCCATGTCCAACTAGTTCAAGGATGAGGATTAATCAAAGTTCAATTAAACATAATAAGGAAATCTAACTCGATTCCTTAATGTTCATTATCTACTAACTCTATTTGAATCAATAAAACTAGAATTAACTATATCAACTCGATACAATTAAATTTGAATTAAAGGCACAATTGAAACTCCCTATTTCAGATACAATTAAAACTCCCTATTTTAGATCAAGGATTCTGGTTAAGTATCATCTCCAAGAGAGCATAATGGATCTAGCCTTCCATTATTGTCAAGACTTCAACTACAGTAGTAAACAGATCGGCAATAGTCATGGTGAATGTAGAAGGAGAAGATAAAGATGGAAGTAGAACTTTCCTTTTGTTCTATTGCTTAGAACAGAGGAAGGTTACAGATAAGAGAGAGAGAGAGAGATGAATGGCATAAGGATATGTGATAGAGAGTGGAAGCTGAAGGAGAGCATGTGAGAGCTGTGTGTTGTGTGTATGGCGTTAGAGAGAGATGGAGTGGATCTAGATGGAAGCTATGTGGAAGTAGCAGAGTGTGGGAGGTGGAGTGAAAGAATGGAGTGATATATAGGAGAAATGTGTGAATGGTGTGACAGATCTCAAGTGATGAGCTGTTGGTTGAGTGAGTGATTCTGCTCCGAATGGTGTGTGTCATGCGTGAATGTAGTTCTGAATTGGACTCCTTTCAGCTGTCAGCATATGCCCAATTGTTATAGTGCATGTGTGAATCTTCCACTTGCTTCTGTTATCAACTCCTTAATTTATGGATCCAGCACATGCTCAATCTGTTAGCAACTCTATTAAGTCCACATTCCAGCTGTCAAACCCATCTAATTACATTCTAACTTATTCTCTTTCTCATTCTGTTGTAGCAGCAAGTTGACTTTATGATTAATGAATATTTTTCTAAAATGAGAAATTAAAAGATACAAGTTATTTATCTAATGAGATAATATTCCAATGTATGACCAAAATTATATCAATTAATTCCCAACTGTTTCAATTTTATATTATTAATTAATTGCTCAACATATTGATAAATGGAGACAAAAATCTATAATAAAACTCTCTTTAAACACACTAAAATCAATACAAATAAGAGTTTATCAATTCCCCCACACTTAGATTTTGCACTCCGAGCAAAATTTATAGATCAAAATTGAAATTTAAACACACATGTTTAGCAAAATTGGCCACAATAGATTTAGCATAAGCACTTGTAGTCATTAATCTTTTCCCTTTAATTGGCAACAATCCATACTAATCTCATATCAATCAAAGAATCCAACTCATGCAATTAAATCATAGTAAGCAATTAGATTGAGATTTCCTCACAAAGTTTAGTGTTTCACTCACTCTCTTATCAAAGTTATTTTTTCACTCAACCATCCAGCTCAGGCTTCCCATAAGCTTGTAACCATCTTACATCTTCACCACTAAATGCTATAAGGGTTATGAATCAAAGGATCTTTATTAGGTTGTAATGTTGAAAAGGCTACATGATGAAATGGAAATGCATGTCAATGATTAATGAAATACTGCACATGATCATACTTCTTCAAGCTATTTCAATTTTTTATCACAGTTCCAATTGTGCAACTGCAGAAAATCACAAGTCACAAACTAACTTTCTTTCAAACAAGTTGAATATCACATCTTGTCATGTGGTCTATCTCTTCTTTCTCTTTTCTTTCTTTCTTTTTTCCTTCTTTTCTCTTTGTTTTTTTCTCTCTGTTTTAACTATTGAGCTAGATAGCAATAACATTGGAGTTTAAATATTCAACAAGTGATTGCACTTAACAATTATTTCACAATTAAAGACTTACTACAGCAACAAATATCTTGTACAGCATTCATTAATCAAGGATGGAATTTTAAAAGAAAGTGAATGACTTAAAGGGTTTTAGCAAAGGATTTAATTTTTATGTGGCTACTGTTTGGTCAAAAGGGTTTCGAAAGAAATGCCCTTATCATATTCACAATTCTAAGGAGCTCATGTGGTTTTGAATCAAGGATTAAGACAAGTTCTACAAAGTTACCAAACTAGATTATGTCACACAATATAAAGGAGTATAGTTTGAGGCTCAAAATCCTTTCATCAGGCTTACTCACCCTAATCAACTCACCATGACTAGATTGCATGAATATTAAACAAAATATATGAGACTAATCATTCATGATGCACAATTTTTAGAAATCAATTAACAAAACAAGCAACTCATGTAACATCCCAATTTTTTGGGTCTAGGAGAAATAGGAGGTAGTCTGATATGGGCAGGCTGCTAAACCCGTAGTCCCAGGATAGTAATCTGATATGGGCAGATCACTTACCTATATTTTGTAGGAATCTAAGGAATGAGCTAAGTCCCTCAGGATTTAAAGATGAGTTAAGTCTTTAACCTACAAAATAGGGACAGTTCACCTAGGTACAAAAAGCGGAATACAAGGAATATCCTAAGTCTTAAACCTGGGAATTCTGCAGGTAGCTAGATATAGGCTGGCTCCTGAGTAAGATAACCTAATATGGGTGAGTTGTCGAGCCTTTTAATTAACAATGACTCCTGAAGAGTTTAGGGGATGAGTTGTTGAAAGAGAATTTTGAGAACTTAAGATGAAGGATAAGAAGATAAGTAAAGAGGTCAGAAAGAGAGTATAACGGCATAATCGTAATTATGGGAAAGATCGGGCTAGTAGCCGATGAGTACCATATTTTACCATAAAATAGAGAAAATTATGCTAATCATTTCACTAAAATATGAAATATGCATATGAGGTCCCTATGAGTATGTAATAATTAGAAAAGTTTCCAGGGGCAAAATGGTCATTTTGAAAACTGCGCGCGAGCGTACTTTCAGGACAAAATGGCCCAGTTCGAATTTAATATCTGAAAATACTAGGAGATAGAGAATAGAATTCCGGGTTGAATGACGTGACACGAAATTTTGATTTGAGGTCCCGATTTTTCTGTAAAAATTCCTAAAGATGGGAATTTATAGTTATAATCGATGAAGGAAAAGCAGTCCAAATAGAGATGATTGGACTGTAACCAGAAGCCACATAGTATTTCTAAGGCCCAGATATAAGTTAGACTAAGTTAGACTGGTGTCTGGAAAAAGGTGCAAAATAACGAAAATACCCCTGTGTTATAAAATAGTTAAAGAATGAGTAAATGGTATTTTGGTCATTTGACTAAGGATAGACAGTCAAGAAAGGTTATTGGGATAGTTGACCAGGGTCAGAGAATACTCTGGTAAGATGTGAAAAGACAATAATGCCCCTAGACTCATTAAAGTAAATAAAGAGGAGCCAAGGGCATTTTGGTAATTTGCCAAGGGTGTTTCTTGGGAATTGAGCCATCAGAGTACTTGAGCTTGATCAGAGACCCAAGATAACATTCCCAGAGTCCAAAAACGTGGCCCAATGGTTATATGAGTTAAAGCGGCATTAAATTAATGTTTTAAAGAGTTTTTAATAAAGTCAAGTTACTCGGTTGACGTGATAATGGGGGAATTGATCAGATAAAGCTCTGGACTTATCTAGAACCCATGAGGTGGCATGAAAGGTACGCAAAAGGCATCACATGGCACTGATCTAAGGAAAGGAGAAAAAGCTAAGGACACGTGGCACGATCTCAGCCGTTTATTCCGGGATAAGACTCTGGAATTCTCTGGAAGAGCTGAGTCAGCTGGTGAGGTATCCCGAGGGCCCCACCATTGTGCCACCTAGCATGTGAGGTGTCCCATGATGATGTCACTTTTGATGAGTCATTATGGAGGATGATGTCATCACGATGATGTGAATCGATCTGAGCCATCCATTCCACCTTGCCTCAAGTATAAATACCCCACACCCCTCCCATTTCCATCAGGCCAAGAGCACCAATTTAGAGAGAGAAGTGAGTTATAGAGAGAGAAAGTGAGAGGAAGGAAGAAAAGAAAGAAAGAAAGAAGTTCTGGCAGAGCCGAAAGCAGTATAGAGATATTAGAGTTCTGCTAAGCTAGCCAGGTAGTAAACTTACCTAAACTTGTATGTGTTTAATGTATGATTGATTGTGTTGTGACTTGATTGATTGCTGTTAATCTGTAATTGTTGAAGCTCTGTACTATGATTACCTTGGCCAATTGTATTTCATATCGTACATAGAAGCATGCACATTACATTATGTTGACACAATCACAAACAAGCACAAATATCAATCATTGATGCATACACTGTTTAGTACCGTTTGCTACTGAGATTTCCCCCGAAATCTCACCCCTATCCTTTTCCAAACATAACAGGGTACTGGTTTGGAGCAGATGGAGCTAGGATATGATGAGTACTGTGTACGTAGGTACTGTCTAAGGAGTCTGGAAGTGAGTGGACCTAGTCGGTTCATCCAGTCTTTCCTGGGTACTTACATAGAATGGTAGTTCTCATGGGAATTACCGAATCAGTACAGTTTAGTTATTTTTAAAGATGGAGTATAGTAGTTATACTGCCGGATTTCTGGCAGGAAAGATGTAATAAAGATATAAGGATTTGTTCATGCCCTGTTGTATAACAATTTATTATTTAATATTTATTTTGTTTGGCATGTTCAACTTGTGTATAAGTAGCTAGAATAATGGGTAAAAGGTAATTATGAGAATAATTGAAAAGTTAAGAAATTAAGAGAGAAATTCGCAGGTCCTGAGGCAGCGGTGTTCCGACCTCAGTTTGACCTAGTAAACGAAAGAGTTTGGCTAGGAAATTTGGTGAGCCAATAGAACACATCTGGGGCTTTACGTGGATAGGTAATAAGCCTCATTTGGATGTGTAGGATGAGATAAATCAGTTTTCAAAGTAAAGGTTCAGAATAAGGAACTTAAGAGTTAAATTTTAATTTATGGGCTTAAGTTAAGATATAATTGAGCTAATATCGCTTCCGTAGGTGTACTCTAAGGGGGTCTAAAGGAGGATGTTTCAACTCACACTTCATCAAGTTTGCCAATATTCAAAAGTATATGTTCAAAGTTCAATTTAATTCCATGACAATAAATTCCAAAAACCAAGCAACAATTAGAATGAAATAGAAGAATTTTTCAACAGAAGTTCACTTGTAGTCGCGACAAAAAGGTCATCAAGTCACGACTGTTTAACACAGAATAAATTTTTAGAAAACAAGGAATATTGGTCACGACATAAATGGACACTGGTCGCGACCCATAATCACAAAAAGTAAACTTGTTAAACACACATGCTATGGTTGTGACCCAAATGTCAATCCAGTCATAACAAAAATTCATAGAGTTATAATAGCGATAAAGATAAGCACAGATCACGACTACATATCACAGATGGATAAACTTTAGAAAATAGGAACTCCTGGTCGTGACAAAAATGTATAGTGGTCGTGACTAATTTTCACAGAGAAGAAATTTGACATATTCACACACATTAGTTGTGACAAGAACAATATAAGGTCACGACCAAATGACACAGAATCACAGCAATCCTCCCCACACTTATTTTCTATGTTGTCCTCAATGTGAAGAATCAATGAAACACATACAAATGCAGCAATAATGAAGACAAACTGAACCCGAATCTAAGATGAATTCATGAGAGTTTCTATCTACCCCTACAACCTTGGTCTCCTCCCTCACACTTAATCAATAAATAACAACTCAAGTAATATAAGAAAAACTTATTAAAGATGACTATTGTAAGTGAGGAAACAAGAAAGGAGACAATATGAATGTTATGGGGGTTTGAAGTTCTCTTTATACAGCTTCCATAAATGGCCATTCACCTTGAATTATTTATGTTTTAGACTCCCTGGAAGTTGTTCGAGCTCAATCTCTGGAGGTTAAGTAACAGATAGACTCAACTTTTGAGGCTCCACTCTAGATGCATTGTTCTCTCAGCTCTGCATCAACCCAACACTACACACAGCAATAACTCTGTTTGAAGTTCTAGCAATGCAATTTTGTTGATGTTCGATAATATCCTTTAATTTATGTAGCCTTAAGATATCTAAAAATTCCAAGTTGAACCTCCTATGAACAGAGTTAGAATACATGATATTATAACTATTAAATTGAGACTTTCTTAGCCCAGAAATTATGGCTTCTTGTCTCTCAAAGTCTGTTGTAATATCATTACCCTGCAATTCTGTTAAATCTATAACAAACATTCCTGGACATTGTTCATCACTTGAAACAGTGTGGTTAGTTCCAAAGGAAGAAATAGTAAGATGAAGAAAAATCACCCATAATGGGAAGTTAGCCATCAATTTTAGAATTAATGCATAACACATAACCATTGGATGAAGAAAAAGAAGAGAAATTAGTGGAGGAGTAAGAAATGGAAAGTGTTTCAACTTTATCATCATTATCAAGCTCACAAATATCATCACACTCATTTTCAAGTAATGCATCAATCATGTTAAGTCCTAAGAGAGAATAATCCTGATGTGGGTTTCTATACATGCTAAACTAAATTATGTGCCCACCTAATTCCATTTTAATAATTCCATCTTTCATGTAAATCATGGTGTTAGCTGTCCTCAATAATGGCCTTCCTAGAATAAGAGTACTATCATCAAGAGACTCATTTGTCATATCCAAAACATAAAAGTCCACAGGAAAAACAAGGTCCTTAACTTAAATTAAAAAGTCTTCTAAGATTCCCTTAGGATTTATAATATTCTTATCAGCCAATTGAGCTAACACACTAGTTGGTTTAATCAAATTCACTCCTAGAGCATGATAAACTTAACTAGGCATCATATTAATAGCAGCATCTAAATCTAATAATGCTCTAGAAATAGTTATCTTACCAATTGTACAAGGAATAGAAAATGCACCTGGATCTTGACACTTCACTAAAAGTTTAGCTTTTAAGAGTGCAGAAGCTTTCGGTCCCACTTGTACCAGTACATTAGGTTTGTGTCTTTTCTTGTGGTTGCAACTGTACTTCAAACACTTTGCATAATCTAGCACTATTTGAACCCTCTCCAACATAGGCACATTTACTTCAATCTTGCTGAAAAATTTAATTACTTCTTTGTTATGTTGCTCAAAGGCTTTCTTCTTACTACTCATGAATTCCCTTGGGATAGGTAAATCCTTCAGATTCACTTCTTTCTCAATTGACTTAGAATTTGTTTCTTTCTGCTTGAGCTCTGAATTGACTACTGATTATGTTTCTTCAGTTGTGTCCACTCTAGGGTTTCCTAACTTAGAATCCATAGCCTTAAGTAGCTCAGTTTTCTTGCTGTTTGGCTGTCCGTAACCTTTAGAATATTGTGCAAAGTCAATTTGACTTTCTGTAAGATCAACTGTAACCTCTTCATTCCCAAGGAGTTGTGCTTCCTTCTTGCTTTCAGACTTCTCAATGATATTCCTCATTAGTGTAACATCCCAATTTTTGGGTTTAGGAGAACTGGGAGGTAGTTTGATATGGGCAGGCTGCTAAACCCGTAGTCCCAAGATAGTAATCTGATATGGGCAGATCACTTACCTATATTTTGTAGGAATCCGAGGAATGAGCTAAGTCCCTCAGGATTTAAAGATGAGTTAAGTCTTTAACCTACAAAATAGGGACAGTTCACCTAGGTTCAAAAAGAGGAATGTAAGGAATATCCTAAGTCTTAAGCCTAGGAATTCTGCAGGTAGCTAGATATGGGCTGCCTCCTGAGTAAGATACCTGATATGGGCGGGTTGTCGAACCTTCCAATTAACAATGACTCCCGAAGAGTTCAAGGGATGAGTTGTTGAAAGAGAATTTCGAGCACTTAAGATGAAGGATTAGAAGATAAGTAAAGAGGTCAAAAGGAGGATATAGGGGTATAATCGTAATTATGGAAAAGATTGGGCTAGTAGCCGATGAGTATTATATTTTACCATAAAATAGAGAAAAGTATGCTGATCATTCCACTAAACTGTGAAATATGGATATGAGGTCCCTATGAGTATGTAAGAATTAGAAAATGAACCAAGGATAAAATGGTCATTTTGAAAACTGTACGCAAGCGTACTTTCAGGCCAAAACAGCCCTGGTCTAGAATTAATATCTGAAAATATGGGAGATAGAGAAAAGAATTATGGGTTGAATGACGCGACACAGAATTTTGATTTGAGGTCCCGCTTTTTCTATAAAAATTCTTAAAGATGGGAATTTACAGTTATAATCGGTAAAGGAAAAGTAGTCCGAATAGAGATGATCGGACTGTGGCCAGAAGCCATATAGTATTTCTAAGGCCCAGATATAAGTTAGACTAAGTCATGGTATGAAACATCCTCCCTTAGACTCCTCAGAGTACACTTACGGAAGCGATATTAGCTTGATATATCTTAACTTAAGCCCAGAAATTTAAAATTTTACTCTTAAGTTCCTTATTCTGAACCTTTGATTTGAGAACTGATTAATCTCATTCTACACATCCAAACAAGGCTTATTACCTATCCACGTAATGCCCCAGATGTGTACGACTGGCTTGCCAAATTTCATAGCCAAACTCCTTCGTTTACTAGGTCAAACTGAGGTCAGAGCACTGCTACCTCAAGACCTGCGAATTTCTCCCTTAATTCCCCATTCACAAATTGAACATGCCAAACAATATTTATTATTGAATAACAAAATGTCATACAACAAAGCATACACCAAATTCTCTTATTTCTATTACATCTCTTCCTGTCTAAAATCCGGCAGCATAACTGCTACAATTCTTCTTTAGAAAGTAACCGATGTTGTACCGATTCGGTAATTCCCTCATGAGAACTACCATTCTACGTAGTACCCAGGAAAGACTGGATGAACCTGTTGGGTCCACTCACTTCCAGCCTCCTTAGACAGCACTACGTACACAGTACGTATCAGTTCCTTTCCCTGTTCCTGCTTCCTTGCCAAAATTTTGGCAGCCTAACGGCGTCTCTTAAGATTCTCAAAATCCACTTCAGCATAACCTCCCTGTAATGGGTTATGGATGGGGATGAGATTCGGGGGAATCTCAGTAGCAACAATCATAACAATATATGTAATGCAGTGTGATAGTGATTGCTTGTGATTGTGTACAGATAAGTATGCTGCGTGCTTCCATACTCAATAACATATGATCATAGCATTGCAGTAGAGCTTCAAGCATAACATATAAGACAACAATCCAACCAAACAATAGCACAACAAATCACAAAGCCATTACATAAAAGCTAGGATTAGTTACTACCTCAAAAGCTTAGCAGAGCTCTACTATCTCTATTCTGCTTCCAGCTCCGCCAGAACTTCCTTTCTTTCTTTCTTCCTCTCACTTTCTCTCTCTAGCACCTCCTCCTCTCTCTAAAAGGCTCAAAACCGTGGGATGCATGAAATGGGAGGGGGAGGGGGTATTTATAGTTTCCTTCAATGGCATTCCTGTAATTTTGAAGCCATATGAACTTGTGGTCCTGGTTTTTCCTGGAATTTCCTATTTTCTTTTATTCCTTTTTACTGCATCATGCATGACATCATCCAGGACACCTCACCGGGACACCTCAGCGCCACATTTATCACATGTCTGAAATCCTGGACACCTCAGCAGCTGACTCAGCATGCTGACTCACCGGTCCAGTCTCTTGCCTCGTAAAACGTGTCCTCAGCTTTATCTGCTTTCTCCAGACTAATGCCATGTGCCGCCTGGAAGAGGCCTTGCACGCTTCCCAATGCTATCCAGATAAGTCCCAGACTTATCTGATCACCTCCTCGGTAACTTTACTTTACTGAAAAGTCATTAAATCATTATTTTAATGTCACTTTTCCCCCTGAATCACTAGGCCTGCGTTTTTGGGCCTGGGAATATCATCTTGGGTCTCTGATCCAGCCCAAGTACTCTGATGGCACGATTCCCAAGAAATACCACTTGGCAAATTACCAAAATGCCCTTAGTCTCTCTTTCTTTACTTTACTAGGTCTAGGGGCATTATTGGCTTTTCACCTCTTACCAGAGTACTCTTTGACCCTGGTCAACTATCCAGATAACTTCCCTGGACTGTCTAACCTTAGGCAAATGACCAAAATACCCTTTACGCATTCTTCAGCTGTCCTATAACATAGGGGCATTTTCGTCATTTCGCACCTTTTTCCCGGACACCGGCCCCTTTTACCACTGGACTGATCTAATGGGCCTGGGCCTTCCCTGGTGTCACTAAAGGCCTTAGAAACACTGTATGGCCTCTGGCCACAGTCCGATCATCTCTATTCGGACTGCCTTTCCCTTACCGATTATAACTGTAAATTCCCATCTTCAGGAATTTTTACAGAAAAATCGGGACCTCAAATCAAAATTCTGTGACTCCTCATTCAACCCGGAATCCTTTTCTCTATCTCCCGGTATTTTTAGATATTTTATCCGGACCGGGCTGTTTTGGCCTGAAAAAGCACTCACGCGCACACTTTTCCAAAATGACCATTTTACCCCTGGTCACATTTCTAATTCTTTCATATACATAGAGACCTCATATGCACATTTCACAGTTCAGTAAAATGATCAGCATAATTTTCTCTATTTTCTGGCAAAATATGGTACTCATCGACTACTAGCCCGATCTTTCCCATAATTACGATTTTGCCCCTACATTCTCTTTCTGGCCTCATTGCTCATCTTCTCATCCTTTATCTTAAGTTCTAGAAATTCTCTTTCAATAACTCATCCCTTAAACTCTTCGGGAGTCATCATTACTTGAAAGGCTCGACAACCCGCCCATATCAGGTTATCTTACACAGGAGCCAGCCAATATCAAGCTACCTGCAGAATTCCTAGGCTTAAGACTTAGGATATTCCTCACATTCCTCATTTTGAACCTAGGTGAACTGTCCCGATCTCCTAGACCAAAAATCGGGATGTTACATGGTAGGCCCAGGGGAAGCCCAAGATGTCTGGATGAGGCCAGACTAGATCAAGGGCAAAATCATAATTTTCGGGCCGAAAGGTAGTGATTTTCAAATATGTGCATAAAATTCCCAAAAACTTCCAGAAAATAGGAAATATTATTTTGAGAAACTTTAGTGAAGGGCAAAGATGAAAATACCTTGGAAAATATTTATTAGGTATTTTTTCAAAATGTGACCGAATTGGTTCCAGTTTGGACCTGAATGTTTCTGAAAGCTTCTGGAAGGCTCCCAATTTTTCCATGTGTGCTTCCAAAGGTAGTTCCCACATACTTTTAATGTTACTTGGTGATTAAGCCAAGAAAAGAAAAGGAAATAATAAAAAAATAAACATAAAATAAAAGTAATCATTACAACTTTTGAGTCAACATGCTGAGTCAGCAGGTACTTATGAAGGGCCATGAGTCATCATGAGGACATCACCATGATTATGCAATAAAATGGATTAAGGAAAATAGAAAATTCCAAGAAAAATCATGGCCGCAAGATTAAAGTTCTTAAGAATTACCAAAATACCATTCGTGAAACCTATAAATACCCCCTCCCCTTCATAAGGAGCACGTCCAAGAGCACCAATTTAGAGAGAGAAGGGAGTTCTAGAGAGAGAAAGTGAGAGGAAGGAAGAAAAGAAAGAAAGAAGAAAATCCTGGCGGAGCTAGAAGCAGTATAGAGATATTAGAGTTCTGCTAAGCTAGTGAGGTAGTAAACTTACCTAAACTTGTATGTGTTAATTGTATGGTTGATTGTGTTATGGCTTGATTGATTGATGTTAATATGTAATTGTTCAAACTCTGTGCTATGATTACTCTGGCCAATTGTATTTCATATGTTACATGGAAGCATGCACATTACATTAAGTTGACACAATCACAAGCAAGCACTAATACCAATCATTAATGCATATATTGTTTAGTACTGTTTGCTATTGAGATTCTCCCGAATCTCATCCCCTATGTATAACCCATTACAGAGAGGTTACGTCAAATTAAATTTTGAGAATGCTAAAAGACGCCGTTATACTGCCAAAATTATGCAGAATGTCCATAATGAAGATAGGATATGATGAGTACTGTGTACATAGGGACTGTCTAAGGAGTCTGGAAGTGAGTGGACCTAGTCGGTTCATCCAGTCTTTTCTAGGTACTTACGTAGAATGGTAGTTCTCATGAGAATTACCGAATCAGTACAGTTCAATTATTTTTAAAGATGAAGTATAGTAGTTATACTACCGAATTTCTGGCAGGAAAGATGTAATAGAGATATGAGAATTTTGTTCATGCCCTATTGTATAACAATTTATTATTTAATAATAAATATTGTTTGGCATGCTCAGCTTGTGTATAAATAGTTAGAATAATGGGTGCTCATAAGAGAAGTAATTATGAGAGTAATTGAAAAGTTAAGAAATTAAAAGAGAAATTCGCAGGTCCTGAGGCAGCAGTGTTCCGACCTCAGTTTGACCTAGTAAACGAAAGAGTTTGGCCACAAAATTTGGTGAGCCAGTAGCACACATCTGGGGTTTTACGTGGATAGGTAATAATCCTCATTTGGATGTGTAGAATGAGATAAATCAGTTCTCAAAATAAAGGTTCAAAATAAGGAACTTAAGAGCAAAATATTAAATTTCTGGGCTTAAGTTAAGAAATAATCGAACCAATATCGCTTCCGCAAGTGTACTCTGAGGGGTCTAAGGGAGGATGTTTCAATTAGACTGCTAGAATCAGTGAAGGTAGATTTCTTCCAATTCTGGCCTAAACATCACTTACTAAATTGGCTAGCTGTGATACATAGCCATTCATGTTTGCATCTTTTGTTTCCCACTATTCTATTTTACTTTCCAAGGCAGCAAACTTAGAATTTGTCATTGCTAGATTGCTCTCCACTATAGATCTCAAGTCCTTGAAGTTAGAGCTGAAGTTTATGTTTATTGAATTTATATTTGAATTCATCACATTAATGCTCTTGATTATTTCAGATATTCTATCATCCTTTAAAGTAGTAGGTGCTTCTATAGTTCTAGAGGATTCAACCACTTGCTTATCATTGTTGAATCTGTTTGACTCAAAATTCCTGTCTCTACGTCCATCCTTCCATCTAAAATTGGGATGATCTCTCTATCCTTCATTATATATATTGGAGTATGGATTCCTTTGTGGATACTAGTTTTATTTGCCTTGATAGATAGCTGATACATCCTCATAGTATGTAGGACACTTGTCATTAGTATGCATTAGAGAAGAACAAAGTTGATAACTAGGAGCAACTAGAGCTTGAGAGTATGGGCTTTGAACATATGAATTGCTCAATTGAGTAGCTAACTTGTTGATCTGAACATTCATAGTAGCAACTTAATAAGATATTATTATAAACTTAAGAAGAACTTACAGAAACCTCATGAACTTGCTTAGCATCATAGCCCCCATACTTTTGGTCATTATTTGCTATCTTCTCAATCAAATGCCATGCTTCATCAGGAGTTAAGTCATCAATGGAACCCTTAGCAGCTACATCCAAATTATTTCTGCATGAAATACGTAATCCAGAATAAAAATACTGCACCAAATGCTCACTTGGAATCTGGTGGTATGGACATCTAGCTAGTAGCTCTTGAAATCTTCCCCAAAACTCAAGAAAAGACACTTGAGCAAACTATTTTGCAGCAAAAATCTCCTTCCTCAATGTAGCAGTCTTGGATGTAGGGAAGTATCTCTTTAAGAAAGCATTCCTCAAGTTACTCTAGGAGTCCAAGCTTGAGGTGCATGATGTGGCAGCATATAAAAACATTCTTTTGCCTTTCCTTCAAGTGTAAAATGTACTACTTATCTCTGCACAGCATCTTTATTAGCACTTATAGGTTTCATAGATGAGCAAACCTACTGCATAGTCTTCAAATGCTTGAAAGGATCCTCATCTGCCAATCTATAAAACTTTGGTCAGTTACTCAACAAAGGACCTTTCAGCTCAAAATTTACATCTAAAGCAGGACAAGTGTGAAAAGGATCATAATTTATAATAGAAGGAGTTCTCTTATGCTCATACATGCCCTTCTATTATCCATGTTATTCTCTTCATATTGCTCATTTAGATTATTCTGCATTAACATGCTCCATGACAAAATAATTATCTAAGATATCACCAAATGCAAATTTAGTCTCTGCTATAACAGATTCACCAAAAAACTAAGCTCAACAATAGATACAACACTAGATTGCTTTAAGATTTTAGCATTCTTAATTTGCCTAAGTGTTCTATTCATTTCTCTGTCCAAAGGAAAGAATTCAAAGCTTTTGGTCATGCAAATCACACTCAACAATTATGCAGGATATCAAGTACATCAATAATGCAACAATTTCATAAATTGAGATCAAGTAATCATAGTACAAAAAGACTCAGGTCGCGATGAAAATGTCTTTAGGTCACAACGAACAATCACAGATAGCAGATATCGTGACAAAATTGAACTTCAAGTCGTTACTGTTAGTCACAAAGAGTAAAATTTTGAAATCAGAATTTTTGGTCGCGACCAAATGTGAATGCTTGAAATTAAAAGATTTTTTATTGTCACCAAAAGTCACCCCAGTAGCGACTAAAAATCACAGAGAGTAAATCTGAATTAAGCACTAATTTTTTGTCATGACTAAGTGTCAATTTGGTTGCGACTGGAAATCATAGAGAAGAAAATCTAATGGATAAAGATGTTTGGTTGCGACCAAAAAGCACTCCAGTTGCGACTAAAAGTTACAGAGAGGAAATCTAAGTTAAAAATTGATTCTAGGTTATGACCAAATATGTATCTGGTCGTGACTAAAATTCATAAGGACTCTCAGAAATCAATTTTTGCACAATAGTCGTGACTAAACAGGCAATTGGTTGCGACTCAAAAAGACAAAACACTAAATTCACAAAAAAACTAAAACACATATTCTTTTTATGTTTTTTAGGGCCAGCAGATTGCTTAGGAAACCTTAACAAGTAAGGCTCCCCGACAATGGCGCCATTTTAATAATTGTCATTTTAATTATCAAACAAGAAACTAAGTTAACCAATAGTAAAGTGAACCTAACCTAGGCGATTCACAAGGAGCCTAAATGGAAGCTAAGGTTCCTAACTAATCCAATGAGCGACAAATTAACAAATCAGATGAATTATGAGATGAGATATTGAATAACTTTTGAATATAAATCTTATGCTATTGTTTATGATTTTAGATGTTAATGATGATGATATGAATCAATGACAAGTTTGTTTCCTTGGAGATTACATTTCCTTCATTATCCACAGATATTAGGAGTTAACTAGTTGAATTATAATATGTTAGCTAACAACTCGCCAGCTAAATCTTAATCAAAGGTATAACTCGTAGACATTAAATAGAGAAATATGAATCATTCAACTCAAGAGGTAGAAGAAGATGAATTAAACAGATACAACATACTTTGCTATAGAATTACTCTAATTAACCATAGCCATGTCCAACTAGTTCAGGGATGAGGATTAATTAAAGTTCAATTAAACATAATAAGGAAATCCAACTCGATTCCTTAATGTTCATTATCTACTAACTCTATTTGAATCAATAAAACTAGAATTAACTATATCAACTCGATACAATTAAATCTAAATTAAAGATACAATTGAAACTCCCTATTTCAAATTAAGGATTCTGGTTAAGTATCATCTCCAAGAGAGCATAATGGATCTAGCCTTTCATTGTTGTCAAGACTTCAACTGCAGTAGTAAACAGATCAGCAATAGTCATGGTGAATGTAGAAAGAGAAGATGAAGATGGAAGTAGAACTTTCCTTTGGTTCTGTTGCTTAGAACAGAGGAAGGTTACAGATGAAAGAGAGAGAGAGAGATGAATGGCGTAAGGATCTGTGATGGAGAGTGGAAGCTGAAGGAGAGCGTGTGAGAGTTGTGTGTTGTGTGTATGGCGTGAGAGAGAGATGGAGTAGATCTGGAT
This sequence comes from Leucaena leucocephala, assembly GCA_037074615.1. Taxonomy (NCBI): domain Eukaryota; kingdom Viridiplantae; phylum Streptophyta; class Magnoliopsida; order Fabales; family Fabaceae; genus Leucaena; species Leucaena leucocephala. The sequence goes on from CM073531.1 coordinate 9,862,855, forward strand.
GGAAGCTGTGTGGAAGCAGCAGAGTGTGGGAGGTGGAGTGAAAGAATGGAGTGATATATAGGAGAAATGTGTGAATGGTGTGACAGATTTGAAGTGATGAGATGTTGGTGTGAGTGGGTCATTTTGTTTAGAATGGTGTGTGTCATGTGTGAATTCAGTTCTGAATTGGACTCCCTCTAGTTGTCAGCACATGCCCAATCTGTTATAGCACATGTGTGAATCTCCCATTTGCTTCTGTTATCAGCTAAAATCCATCAAGAATGCCTACTGGGAGTATGACCAGATGGTTATGCATTTTTGTTATAAAGGGAAATTATGCAAATTGCAAGCTGCTTGGACCTAAGACTTTGGATGTAAGGCCTCTGACCATGTTGAATGGGTATTTAGGGGGTGACTAGCGGATATTTCTAGTGCAGCACCTGGTCCTCTAAGAGAGGATCAGTCTCAGTGCCTTTCAATGCAAAATGAAGCTGATATTGTGCCAGGAGGGGTGCAGTCAACTTTAGTAGAATATGAAGATGTGTTTAGAGAGCCTAAGGAGTTACCACCGTTAAGGCTCGGCCATAATCATCCCATAGTGTTGAGGGAGGGAACCAATCCCATAAATCTTAAACCTTGTAGATATTCTGCTGAACAAAAGGATGTCATTGAGCAACAGATTAGAGAATTGTTACAGCATGGAGTGCTTCAAGAGAGTTCCTCCCCTTGTTCTGCTCCCATTGTACTAGTTAAAATGAAGGATGGGACTTGGAGGATGTGCATTGATTATAGAGAGTTGAATAAATGTATAATCAAAAACCAGTACCCCGTTCCTCTTGTGGAATATCTGTTGGATGAGCTGTATCTAGCCAAGTAGTTTACTAAGTTGGATTTGAGGGCTGGTATCACCAGATAAGGATGGTTCCCAAAGATTGCCATAAGATAGCATTTAAAACCCACTCAAGTCATTATGAATGGTTGGTTATGCCCTTTAGATTAACCAATGCTCCAGCCACTTTCCAAGGGGCTATGAATGATATTTTTAGGCGCTTCCTTCACAAATTTGCATTAGTATTTTTTTATGACATTCTTATTTACAGTTCCTCTATAGCTGAGCATGTTCATCACTTGGAGACAATCTTAGGAGTTTTACGTGCTCAACAGTATTTTGTTAAGAAAAGTAAGTGTACCTTCATTGCCCAGAATGTTGAATATTTGGGGCATATCATTGCAGCAAGAAAAGTGTCAACCGAGCCCAAAAAAATTCAAGTAGTTGTGGAGTGTCTAGAACCTAAGAATGTGAGGCAGCTGAGAGGGTTCCTTGGATTGACAGGTTACTACAGAAGGTTTATTAAAGGATTTGGAGAGTTGGCCCGTCCTTTGACCTTCCTTACACGAAAGGATGCCTTCTAATGGTCAGAACAAGCCAGCAATTAATTTCAAAACTGAAAGATATATTAATTTCAGCACCTGTGCTTGCTCTACCAGATTTTTCTAAGAAGTTTGTGGTGGAAACTAATGCGTGTGGAGCAAGGGTTGGGGTTGTC